>NQII01001732.1:439516-455234 GCA_002778355.1 Clitarchus hookeri
CCCCCCACACCAGGGTTATCTCTATCATCCTAACAGGGACGAGTGCTCTGTCATTCAACCATGGGTTTTCTCATATTCTTTACCGTCTCCTTTCACCTGGCATCGTGGTGGGGGTGAGTCTCATGCTCTGTCATTCCACCAGCGCAACATGGAGCGAGGCCTACCCACACACGCTAGACTAAACTCGCACCGCGCGCACACGTCAAGTCCGTCCTAAGCCCACTTATAAGTATATTTGGATGTAATTTCCGAATCGTTTAAGATACAACCACCAAATTCAAAACATAGATATCACCCCCGACAGCGAAAAGGACCGCAGGGTAAGTATGTCCTAAGCCTATTTATAAGCATAGTTGGCTGTAATTTCCGACTGGTTTAATATATAGTCATCAAATTCATAACATAGGCATCACCCTAACAGCGAAAAAGGGCCACAAGATCAAGTATGCCCTAAGCCTACTTATGAGAATAGCCACAAAATTGATGGTTGTACCTCTTAAAAGGTTAGGAAATTACAGCCAAATATGCTTATAAGTAGGCTTAATGCAAATTTCACCCTGTGGTCCTTTTCGTTGTCGGGTGTGATACATATGTTATGAATTTGGTGACTTTATCGTAAATGGTTCGGAAATTACATCTAAATATGCTTTTAAGTGGGCTTAGGGCGTACTTCACTCGTGCGTGCTGTGCGACTTTAGTCTAGCGTGCGTGGGGAGGCCTCGCTCCGTGTCGCGCAGGTGAAATGACAAAACATGCGATCGCCCCACCTGGATGTCCGGTGAAAGGAGATGGGAAGTAATATGAGAAAACCCATGGTGGAATGACAGCATGAGACTCGTCCCTGTTAAGATGCTAGAGATAACCCTGGATAGGGGGGGGGGGGAACAGGAAGCATATGCGAAAAATACCCAAGCTATAAAACGTGGGAGACAAGACAGACTGGAAGTCATATGAGAAAACTTCCCAAACGGAATGCAAGAGCATGATGTGCTGAGGTGGAGTGATGGAGCAGGAGAGGAAAAAGGGAAATTTAAGATGACCGCTAATGGTGACGAATGACAAGGCAGGAGGTTGCCTCGTGACATCATCTAAAATGGCGGTTGGCTCGTCCCCAGCCCCCAGCCTCTGCATACATATGTAGTACCTCTTTACAGTGTCTAGCTTATTATTTTATTTGTATTTCGTCTTTCGTTACGCAAGTGGTCACTTGATTAATTTCATATCGTCCAATTTTTACTCTCAATGCCTCCACATGTTTTACCCTACACTTTGTTGTCTCTGAAGTCCCTCCTCGTCAATCTTGTATGGTATTTCGTGGAAATTTCCGTATGGGTTTCGTCTTGTGAATAAAATTGTACCTTGTTAACTTACTGATTCAGAGCTGGTGGAACGGCAACGGTTTGTGTGGTTGGTTGAATAGTGACATCTACAAGCACAAGTGAGTACAGGATCTGCTTATTGGCTATGATTTTGGTCAAATTAAGGAACGTCGGGACCAGCTCAGAGTGGCACAACGGCGTCTCTGATATTGACTGTAGCCTTTTTGACCATGTGTCGTAAGACTGAGATAACTAACGCTACACACAGTTATCTTATCTTCGTTTACCATCGCCCTCATAGCTCCCGTTTCTTGTAATTTCTTTTGGCTCTCATATAAAACTGCTGAGGATTGACCAGGTGTTCGTGTAAAAAGTTTTAATTTAGAATCGACAGCACTATCACACAACAAGGCATGGCCATTTCCACCTAAAACATTCTCTGTGTGTGTTGTATAACTTAAGTGCAGTGTAAGAAATTGCACGCGGACTGCTGTTTTTGGCTCGTTCAAAATCAAATATGATTTGAAATAAGTGTTTGTACAATTCCATTTAGCTGGTCTCGCGTGCCTGCACTTTAAATCTGGATAAATCTTGGATTGAAAGGAAACTGCGCTTAAAAACATTGGAGAAGACACTTCATGAGATAAGTGCGTAGGATATAACACACAAGGGACCGCAGGGGAATGCTGGAGTAAAACCGCCTCGGGTGAAAAAAAAAAAGGAAAGAGCTTATGATTGGAAATCAACACCGAACTGAGGAACAATAGTTTTCCAGCTAAACTTCCTTAAATGCTAACTGTCATTATTATTAGTCACAGCCATTCATTGCTCATGATTTCATGTAGAGGGGTGGTCCGCACCTCAACGATCATCATACTACAGGTTGTTTGAAATTGTCAGCAACTGTGTATAAAAAAATATTTCATTAGCACACACAAAATAATAGTGTGTGACGGCCATACAGTTTTTTTTTTTCAATGCGTACCCAGCATATATTTTTGCTTGGAAGTCAGATTCTGTGGTACGTGAACAGTGTAACTACACCTCGAATTGAGTGCAGGGTTTTGTATCGGAAACAGAAAAGCGGTAACGTACCTGACAGACTGTACTGGACTAGGTTTTTTCACATGGTTTTTCATTACCATTCGGAGCGAATGTTGATGTTAGCAGTTCCTTGCAATGAGATTCACATCATACATTATACATCAAGCATAAAAAAATTTCCTCATTGAACATGCTGACTGAAATAGATTCCAAGTCGGCGTGCCCTTCGTTTGACCCGACGACGCCCGAGTCGCCATCCGGGTCACGACCTGCGCTCTTCGTACACACGCAAGCACACATTATTTCGGCATTTTTTGTCTCGTCATTGGTGGGGCGACCATCTTACCTGTTTGTGCCACCCCCAATGTTGACTTTTTAAAGTTTATCAATTTAATTTTTTATGAGGAGAAGAAGTTGAAAAAGTGAGCGTAAAGTTTGTTACAGAGTACCATACGCTTAGATTGACAGAAAAAAATAATAAATTTTGTACATGCGCGCAAATGATGGAAGCAGATAATGGAATGTGATAATTATTGTTCTCAGTCAGCATAATTAAATACCTGAAATCTGTAATATGTATTTACTAAATTTGAAGCGTTGTTTTAAGAAAACTTCAAGGTTGTTGCCTACCTGGAGCTGTTTCCGTGTTGAGTCGTAGAAGCGCGGGAGCGATAAGCGCTAACTGCCACATGCATGAAGTGCGCAGGGCTTTGAACTGACGTGCAATCTCGTGGAGTGAAGGTATTTGGGCGGCTCTTAACATCGAGGTCTTGAGAGATGAAGGTGTAGTGAGGTGAGTATGGAGCAGCGCCGGAATGCAAGGGCGGGGGAAAACGGGAGGCCGCCGACCAACGGCATCGTCCGGTACGATTCCCACTTGCGAAAATGCGGGAGCGATCCCTCCGGTAATGGAACCCGGTTCGCCTATGTGGGAGACGAGTAGTCTGACCACTACACCACCGCGACTGCATTGCAATCTCGTCGTGTTTCGTGTATCTGTGTGATACTTTAAGCAGTGATCCTATCATTTTAATGGTAGAAGATGTATAGAAAGGTTCAATGGAGGTTTCTGCCGTAGTTTCACTTGTGTCCGGGAAGTATGTTTTACGATACAGCAATCTGAAAAAGCCTATTTTAACTATGTTTGAGGGTTCGAAAATAATGTTTATAGTATGCGTGATATCTTGAAGGTACCCTTCTGTCCTTGTCTGGGGTATTTTTTTCTTTTCGTAGGTAAACATATTTAGGACACGTTCAGTAGTTGCGTCAGAAAACGAGTATTTCAAACATAATGCAACGCAGTTCTATAGTCAGGTAGGCGACCGCATTAACAGTTGAACTTATTGTAGTGATAAATTCCCAGTTATTATAAGGGAAATTTGCATTCGGAGGGGAGATAAGGCCTCGTCGGTCGATACTGCTACCGAGGCAGGTGCCATGTCGTACTGTATATGGGTTCATTCAGCAATGCTAATATTTTGTTAGTTACTAAGTCTGAGCCGGTGTTTAAAGCCGGCTGTGCTTCAGGAACTGAGACAGCTACAGGGTTGCGTTATATGTTGAGCAGACTCCGGCCGACGTCATGGTTCTTTGGTCAGACGTAGCGAAGAGGAAGGGACTAGTAGGCGTGGTCGGTTGCCCGCAGTACACCCCACACCAAAACCATAATATCCATGCTATTGCATGCCAAGATTATGCTAGCTGCGAAAATGTAGCGTGGTGCGTCCTTAACCTCGGCTTCATGCTCAACCCAGTCGATACAAAATATCAGCTCGGGTACCAGTTGAAGTTTATAAAAAACTGCAACACTCTGCAATCTAAATGTGTATTATCGTCAGAAAATGCGTATAACGCTATTGTTTCGTTGCAACACTTCCGGGCATACTGGCTCCAGGCCATTCGGACTGCACATCACATGTTAACTGGCTGTTCTGGCCAAATCTCCACACTCGGTGTTCAGGCTGTCAGTTCAGATGTAACTCATGATGCCGCGTCACTGTGCAAGGCAGCCGTACATTGAACTCAGCTAATTTCACAGAAGTCTTCAATGGCGTGGGAGACTGCGTTGTTACCTTCCGGGAAATTGCGAAGATACAGTATTGCTCGAAACGCGGACGGAATAAGACGAAGATCTTGGATTTCCGACGTAGGCAGCTCATTGATAACACATTCATATTATGAGGATGACGTTAGGTGCCCGATCGTTATTACCGGCGTTAGTGCAGAGTTGGCGAACAGTGGTACATTACCAAGTATCTACAGTAATGATAGTAGTTGTAATTGTTGTAGTAGTAGTTATAGTTATAGTTCGTCTCCGTTTATTTCAATTTGGGCTGGACACTGGCTTCCTGACACTAAATGTTAATATAACTAAATACTGTATTGAAAATCCAACTAGTCCGAAAATATAATAGCGTGAGCGTCTCTTCTATTGAAGTTAAAAAATTTATAATGAAATCATCGATGGATAGCTTACCATTGTAATGTCGCGCGTCATGTAACGAGATGTCGGCAGCTGTTTTGCCTGCTAGTGGTCTGAGTTAAAACCTTCTATAAATCAACACAGGAATACCCGTGGCTGCAATGGAGCATCGACCGAAAGCCACCGTGTGTTTCTCGACGAATCACACTTCTGCCTATGCAAAAGTGAAGACGGCATCCGTATCCGCAGAATATTTTGTGAGAAGCATCATGAAAAGAGTATTTGGCCAAGACATAAAGAATCTACGCAGTAATCATGCTTATGGGTGTTTTCTGATGATGATGCCGCAACCTTATTCTTGGCACCGCGTTCCTGGGACTCTTCAGGATTCGCATTTCAGTTCTGTGTTACTTCCAAAATATCACATAATTATTTCGTGATGTTAACAAACAGTATTAGTGCTTTCATATTACAGATATTAATAATATCCAGAGTGTAATAAAATATATAATAGCACTCATTTTTGGAAGCTGCTGTTCACCTTTTTTCTCCTCGATTGTATTACTCATTCGGCAGGTCATTGGACTCATATCCTTCCCTTATTAATCGAAAGACCCACCCTCCATCCACCACCCCTGAAGTGGATATTTTCTTCGTTCCATGTGTGTTCATCACTTTAAATTGAAAGTAATAAAATCTGTCTAAGTTTCGCGAGATAGATATGCATGTCGATGAATACTTCGCGCTTTTTCTCCAGATTGCACTGCGGCATTTTTGAGTGTCATACTTTTGTGAAGTGGTTCCATTTACATGCCAAATACATTTTCCTTGTGGATGTTACGTGTAGGGTCGTGGCGACTTTCGGAGCCCTCCGGTGAAAACTTGATTCGCGTCACGTACAGTCAAACGCTCTGCACACGGATCGATATTCAAGAGAAACATGTTGGCTAATGTGAGCTTCTGACCCATTTCCTCCCCCCGCCGGTGTCTTCAACCCCCTAACCCTTCCCTTTTCTACTTTGCTTGGCGCCGGGACGATAGGCGCCTATATAGTGCGACGCAGCTTCCCGAGGTACAGTCAAGCCATCCCGTAGTCCCGCCGAGTGCATACTTCTTCCACCATACTGCTGAACAGTTCGGTATATCAGCGGACATTTTTTACGGAAATGCACGATTAATATACAGATACGTGATTCGTGATGACGGGGAAACGAATCAATCTCTATGCTTAGGGAACCTTTTGTATTTGTCTGTATCTTTGTGTTTCGGGTATGAACAATAACCAGGGTGCACGAAACGTTCCATGATGCTGCAACCCGAAAATAGGTTTTTAGCGCCACTTAGAACTGCAGCACTAAATAACTAAAATTAGCACGAACCACGTGCTTCTCTCCAAACTCTTCGACAGTACAAGAAACTGAAAATACGTGTCCGTCACTTCGCTACAAAGAGTTAGTTTACTACATTAGAAACGTAATGAATATATGTGATATGGTCTCCAACTACCATAAATCTGATTGTTGTTCAAAGTCGGTTACAGAAATATACATATATATATATATATATATTTATATATATATATATATATATATATTTATATATATATATATATTTATATATATATATATATACACGTGTACCTACACTACACAGCTTTCATACATAGTGCACGCTACAAATAAAATAAATAATTAGTACTGATTAACGAAGGTTTATTTTTTCGCATTTCTACCTATGTTTTTCATACCAGGTTCTGAAAGTCTTAAGTATATCAGTCAGAAGAATTAAAATTCTACTTCTGCTGTTAGTACGACGCATTATTATTGAAGTTAAATAAACTCTGCTGGCGACTAGTTATTCATATACAAGCAAGTGCAACCAGAAGGCGGAGTTGCGCCATGATATGTTTGTGCACCTAGTCAACAATCTTGCAGTTCTGAACCCACTGTAATGGAAATTTCCTTCCTCCTATACATCTCCTAGCGTAATGGTCAACGTAAAATTGGATAAAACCGTATGCGTTTTAATGTTAGGTCCAGTTTCGCATTGCCCTTCGTTTTAGTCTGGATAAATTTAAACTGAACCCCCAACCAGTGGTTGTTGTACGTTATATTCGCATTTATTTTAAAAGTTATGATACTTCGGGCTATTATGTAGTGACGTTTCTGCTTACTGTGAATTTTGAATTTTTTCCCTTTAAAATGCTAAGTATAACGACGCCTTTCTCAAGTGTGTGAAGAGCCATCCATTTTAACGTTTAAATGAAGAAATTTTTGCTAGTTCCGAATTCAATTCTGTTATTAATTTGTTGAAAATGTGTATGCGTAATTAAGCTAGAAGATTTCATGGGTACAGCCTTTAGATAAATATTAAAATGATAGTCACATGGACAAGCATTTTGTTTTCTCATGAACATTTTTGTGGATGGGATGTTCGGAAATGTGGTTTCAAATATTATGCGGGTTTGGATTGTAATTCGGAAGTTAAGATTGATTATATAATATATTTTTACATGCAGCCGCTCCGCGTCCTACCTATTGCCCTTCCACTCGGGTTTGCGAAGCGCAGTACTCAAAGGGCATCACCGGTACCAAGAGAAGCACGCGTAGAGCGGGACGCCGCATAACACGTGCCACGTGTCGCGATAAGACTGTTGGGGCTGATGCCGCTCCCGCCCATGGAAAATCGAATGTCTTTGGAAAATAGCTGCGCGAATTATCTGCGGTCATCCCTCCACCTCCGTTTCAGCGCGACTCGAGGTGCGAAGAACTTTCTGTGTCAGTTTTGTTGTATTATTATTTCGAAACTCTTTGGAAATATCACTAGGCGTATAAACGGTAATTCACTGTAACACTCTTGCAACCGCCCGGTTGCACACAGGACTCTAGGACTGGAGTTAAAGACTCCACTCATTGAACCCGCCAATCTTTCTGATGTAGCCGTATGTTTTACGCCGTACGACTGCATGTGGTTTTTAAGTTTTTTCGTTCACGTAACGGTTATAAGGCGCGTACCAGAGTTTCCTGGCTGGATTATCTGCCTCACTCACGCGAAATAGCTTCGGGTAGGCAAAAAATGGCGTGGGGTGCTGCTTTCATGTAATAGTATTTTGTCGCCCACTGGCCTCGCGAGGCTGTGAAAAAACGGACTTTAAATCTGATTGGCTGTTGCACGTTGTCGAATTTTCTCTATTGGTCGAACTGCCTGACTGGCAGGCGAGTGAATCTCCAGAAGCTGATTGGTGAACGACGTACCACCATATTGCTGGCCAGTGAGGCCATTTTTCTTTCAGTGTGGCTGGAGTTCTCAATACTCGCCACAGTATCACAACTATATTCTTAAGGTGGCCGCTTGGGTAGGTCGCCGAACGGTGCAGAGCTTAAACAAGTAATAGGGACGTGCATCAAACCTTTATTTTCATTATTGCGTCATAAAAATGCGCGTTATCGACGGTAAGACTTCACGCCAGTTCAATGCTTTGAGCGTAGAGGCGATTAGAGTGTTGAAGCTCGTGTCTCCGTCGCCTCTAGTGCTCCAGCGCTTTTAGGCCTCAGGCTGGTATTCATAGTCAGTTTTGTGATGAAGATGCGCGCCACATTCGGTACACATCTTGTTTTGGCAGGAAAACGAGATTCTTAAACGATTAGCGAGTAGTTTGCGTGTTGGTTACAGTTGCGAGTACTCTACGAGAGGTCTTGACCTACCCTAAACGACTCGCATACCGTTAACCTCACCTCACCTTTTACCAGTAAAAATTGCACACGCCTTACATCGTTTCGATAATTGAGATACAATGCACTGGCAGATACAATTATTTTTAAGTGATGACATATTGTTCTTGACTCACAAAAATGAAGCGGTAAAAAAATAATACAGAAAATTAGAAAACTTACTTCTAAAACCGATGGATTGTGTACGATTATATTTATTTGTTACTCGCTCGTCTTATAGTTTGATGCAGCTTAAGTAATTTTTTTTATTGGCTTCCAAGTAAATATGTTTAAAAAATCTCGGCGAAATCAGGAATAGAACTACTATCATACGTACTTCTATGTTTACTAGTATGTTTTTTTTTTCTAGAAAAAGAACTTTCCACGAATTCCATGGAACAATCTGTAAAATCTCTAGTTGATTTTCGTTGTTTGTGCTGCTAATAAAGTGCTTGTGAGAAAAATAATTTAAGTTCCACAGTGTTAAAGTTGCGAAAAGTATAATATTAAAAATTTTAAAAAAATTTCTGGATCGGGCTTTGAACATACATCAAAATATCAGAAGCTTGCTACCATATGAACTATTTCATTTTTTAAAAGCACATTTATGTTTCATCTTCCGTTAGTACCGACTTTAGTACCATACACATTAATTTACAAATATTCTTAACAACGCATTTGCTCTTCGGCGAATCCATTTCAATTTAAACCTTGTTGCTACCTGCCGATATTTGGAAACGCGCTTTGCATTTTTAGCCTCGCACACAGGACTCAGAAAATCATCAAACTCTCAAACGCCTCGCGAAAAAGGCGCTCACAAACTTCGTTCATGAATTCGAGCTCTGTTTACAAGATATTTAAAAGACCCTTAAGAGACAATCCCTTCTTATACGCGAGGAGTTTGCGGGACCGCAAACGAAATGTTTAAGACTGCCACCCTCAGAGGTGCAAAATTCCTTCTAACAGGCGGCCGTCTTAAATATTCTGTGGCGGGAGCATTGAAATAACGTTTTTAGAAGAAACTGCAGACGATACCCGCGTTGTGTTTTGTTACGAAAGCAACTTGGACTACAGATCATGAGGAAATAAAACTTCAGCGTTTGTTTTGTATTGCAATGGCAATTTTCGGAGTCCATCAGAAACTGCCGTTTCTGACTGCTATGTTAAGACACGCGAACTAAATATCAGCGGAACTTGTGTAAGTTAATGAATTAAATTATATGTATGTAAAATGTGAAGAACGAAATTTAAAGTCTCGTGCGTGCACAAGACAGCGCACAAATTTAAAGTTTTGCTCGTAGAGAGGCGATAACAACGCGTGCCACTTCTGCACTTATTCGTTCGAGGTACAAGTAAGTGAGCGGTAAGGGAGATGATGATTACGCATGTCACTTTTGCACTTACTCGTTCGAGGTACAGGTAAGTGAGCGGTAAGGGAGGTGATAACGCTTGTCATTTCTACGCTTACTCGTTCGAGGTACGAGTCAGTGAGCGGCAAGGGAGATGATAACGCGTGTCACTTCTGCACTTATTCGTTCGTGGTACAAGTAAGTGAGCGGTAAGGGAGATGCCGGTAGACTTCTGTATATAACATTTACGAAAAAAAAAAGTCCTAGCTACGAAATGAATTTCATCGTGGGAGTATATAAACGTTCGGTTTCTTGTCGGCGAGGAACATAACGATAAGCAACATCACTTTTGAAGTTTTGCAAAGCCATCAAAGTTTTTCGTATTTCACTAGGAGCTAGGCATAAGGAATTTTTGTAACCAGTATTTTCTCTACTTACTAGTTGCTGAAGTGGAAGCTTGAAACCAATGGAGCAGTGGCCCATTCGTGATCACTAAGATGGCTCGAAATTCACGCGATGACTTAGAATTTGAGCATTTAGTATGGAACCGAATAGTTTGGAGCCAACCGCGTAGTCCATTCACGGTTACTTCCAACTTTTCTAAGCCACGCTTAATTTCGACGTTCAGGCTATTCCTCCGCCTTATGCAAACAAAACTCTAGAAAATAACACCAAAGGGACAACGCACCGCATCCTGCGCACTCAGTTTAATCATATTTTGCATGTGAACTATTTCTTACTAGGCATTGCCAACACACCTATTTTCTCGCCGTTTTTCTTCATATTGACAATAAATTAAGCATTATAATTTATAAATAAAATATTAATAAAAATTCTATTGAACATAAATAATATAATTTTATGTTAACAGCAGTATAGAACGCTTGTGGTGAAATATTTAGAAAATAACTGAACCCGCCTTACATAGGGTGTTTTTTTTTCTTCAAAGGTTTGATCCAAAAAGTGTAAAGAAACCGCTAATAGACTATGACCAGATGTCTTAATATATAGTCTTCTCGTGTATTGTCGTGCAGCGTGATACAATCAAGTGGAGAAGTACACAGGAACTGCCCTAGCGGTTTCCGGGGTCTTGTTTCTCTTTCCCTTTTCCGCGTATCGGCACTGTAATTACTTGAGTATCGCGAGCTGGGCGTAGCGGAGTTAAATATATTCTAATAAACAGGTGACTTCTACACTGCTCATTATTCCCACGACGTAAGTCGGAAAAATTAGTGGGAGTCGCGCCCCTGAATAGTGGCATAAACACACTGCAGGGAAAATATCCCCCCGGTCCATTCGGGTTTCGAAGCCTTGACCTCACGGTTGTGACTTACTAGTATAGATAGTTCATTATAAACTGAGCATTTTTAAAAGCCCTGCTTAAGATATACTCATATGCACGTCGTGTGTTCTTCCACCATATGCCAAATTAACATTGCCGTGGGCCGGGTCGGCTCACTTTATTCGTGCTTCGGTCGAGTGAATCTGTTAAATTATTAAAATAATAATTTAAAAAATTACTGATTTTTTACATTTATACGCGTTGAAAACCCCCCAGAAAGCAAAATAAGTCATTTCAGTATCCACAAATGTTTGCCAAACACTTTTAATTGGAAGTTAAGAGACGGAAGTACTTTCCCTCCGTCGTTACCAACTTTACCCGGCGCTTGCCAGTCAGAGTGTCCGTTAAAATGTATGCAGGTAAGGGCAGTGACATTTTTCGAATGTTGATTTCAGAAGTGCTCAGATAACCGTGAACAGCCTATAGTATAGCCAACCGCGTGGTCAGACAGACGACGCACTCTTGATGCGAAGGAATTTTTACGGCGGCGAAGCTGCTGTGGTCTGCTGCAAGCGCGGCGACGTGGATGCGGCCAGCGAGGCTATTTCCGCGCATGGCCGTTCACGCACGCACGCACGCACGCAGACTGACCTCAGCTCCCGATTCGCAACGCTCAGAGTGCTGGATAATCTTCAAGGTCGATCCACATTAAAGTTAATAGGGGTTGACTGTGCGTTAACTCTTGTCATAATATTTTATAAAATCGTTCCTACGTTCACGCTGGAGTTAAGAATAGCTCGTATTTTATAACTCTTAATGCAGTAAAACAAATATGGTCCTAAGATGTGAGAAAGACTCGTGTATGTGTACGTTTGTATAGTCTATTCGCGGTTTCTTCACACTTTTTCTAATCGGGACTATTGAAATAAACATCTCATGTACGACGTGTTTCGTTGTTTCCTAAATATGCCACGTCTTACAAGCGTTTTATACTTGTGTTGACATAAAGTTACCTTTTTTTTATTAAAGTAATCTTTTACTTATATTTTGTTTATAAATAATATCGCATTTATAACTAATATGGATAAGGCAGAAAATAGGTGTGTTGGTAATGCCTAGTAAGAAATAGTTCTTATGCAAAATTATATTACACTGAGTGCGCACGCATGCTGTGTGTTCCCCCTCTGGTATAATTTCTAAGCATTGATTGCATGGGGCGGAGGAATATCCTGAAAGCAGAACTTTAGCAGGGCTTCAGAAAAGTTGGAAGTAACCGCGAATTGATTATATCCATAATCATAGTATAAATACTTGTCTTGACATTTAAATATTTTGTATGTACGTTCCCAGAACAACCTTATACTATTAATGGGTGCCTATTGCGCCCATATATTTTTAATTCGAAATTCTTCAATTTCTTATTTTGTTTATCGTTCAAACAGGCATGCTTACATACAAGCGAAATAAAAGCCTCATTCAACTTCCATTCAAATCGTACGTGGTTCCGAATTCATGTCATAATATGCCGTCGGAATATAAGTTTCAATGAAAGTTAATACGAAAGAAAGTGAAAACAATCATACAAACGAACACCACACTACAAAGTTAACGCAACAAGCTTCAGGCTAACTTTGTAACTTGGTATCTACACGTGGGTATTAATTAACACACCTTATTAAGCAGCGACGAGCTCGATCTCTGGGAATTTTTATTAGGAATGTAGTTGCAGTTTGCCATTCTACATATTTGAATATTCCACACTGAAAATAAACGTATTAATATAGCCTATGTAGTTTTTTTTTTTTTTTTTGTCATCCGTTCACGGCTATTTATATGTACGCGTTATCCCAGTCGTCTTGAAAGGGTGTGAGTCTTGACTCGTGTTTAAGACCCTGCCACATCTTCCATGTGCGCCGTGTTGAATTTTCCATTTGTGTGCCTTAACTTTAATTACATATTTCTTACTGTAGTACGTTTCTATTTTACAAATGCCTTCAAATGAAATTGCCAAATTTCATCCACGCGTTATGTGGTAATTGTGAGACGGAAAAAATCTGTTGATAATTTAAAATTGGTTAACACAGTACTACTTACAGTAATTTTTCTGACCGCACTTTCCAGTAACTAAAATTAGAATTTGACAACAAAAAAATCTACCAGGCAGAGCTCTTAAATCCCCGTATTTCTCTTTAAAATGGCGCTTACTCGCGCAATTCGCAGTGTTTAGCGGGAGGCATGTGGCTTGGCTGGCGGCACCTCTGTGCTGCCGAATGCTGCAGACCGCCCCCTGCGCCGTTGCCATGGCGACCGTATCAGCTGTGTCGGCGGAGTGCGGGCTAATCGATGCCTGTCTTCTGCTGCTAGTGGTTATGGCATGCAGCCCTCTCCCTTCTCTCTTTCTAGTTCCCTCTGATCTTCGAAAAGTGGCGTAGCATCGCATTAAGAGTTGGCGGGACTTAAATTTACTCCAAATACGTCGGTTGAATTCTACAGTTTTTTAGAAGGCAACATAAGTTAGAAAAACCAAGAAATAACATTCATAGATAATGATTTTTTGCACATTTTTGTTTTAATTTTGCTCTTTTATTTTGCATATCTTGCGCGGCGATTACTTATACGAATTGACGTAACCGGAAATAGTTCGACATAAATACTTTGGTCATGTGAAATAATTACCCTCATAGTTAGTAAAACCAATTCTGTAGGTCTTTTTTTCTTCTTATTTTTTTTTTTTGTATTACCTTCCATAAAATTGTAAAATAATATTAAATTCTACAGCTCTTATTTATGTTCCACGCCTGAAGTCTACAAATCTTTAGAAGCTGGTATTGAAATAACTAAGAAACAGCAATAAGTATTTATTTTTATTTCTCATTGTGTTGGAGGGAGTCAGCTGTTTGGGGTTATCGCTGTAAGGTCGTCGCTTGCTGCTGCCTAAAGGTCTGGCCTGACCCTGAGCAGTAACAATTTTTTTACTAGATCTTCGCTTGAAGACTGCAACATTCACGTCTAGAGTTGAACTTGAACTCTAGACTTTTTCGGTCCGTAGCAGTGGCTCTGTTCATGTACCGCCATTATTTTTTGTAGTGATATAAAGTATTAAGCTATGAGGGGGGTGGGGGATGTATATTTTGACATTTTAAAAACAATAATTGAGTGTTAACATTTTGCAGTATTTTGAAAATATGCGTGTTTTTTTGTGCGAGAGAGAGAGAGAGAGAAAAAAAGGAAGGGAAATAGAGACACAGAAACTATTATGACATATCACAGTTTATGATGCAACAAATTACCATTTCAAGATATGGTTTTTTTTTGCATTAGAGCTTTATGAAGCAAGAAATCCACTAAATGAGTTTGCAGTCGAACCACTTCTCACTCCAAGACAATGCCGACCAAGGGGTTGAATTTACATTACAATCCTTATCAGTTTACTGTGCATAAAATTAAATAAAGTAGATTTTCTCTAAGGTTCTACCAACGAGCTGGAACCGGAGATGTCTTCTGCACATTTCCCCCACATTGCTTCACGGTTTTTTTTATCAGTACGGGCAAAATTATGAGACAATTATCGTCCTGTTTTCCGGAGTCTTTTTTGCATTATTATTTTTGTAGAGCTCTGTAACTTTATTGCATTACAATTCTACCAAAAAAAAAGTGTAATAATCTTTCGAATCACATACTTACGTAAGCTGAGAGTTCAGGCTATTATTTTCGGACAATTCTATTGGTAGAATAACCGTATTTCGGGATTCAGGAAACTGGTTACTGCGCAGCTGGCTTAAAGAAAAATTTCAGGGATATTGCGGAAATGAACTGAACTCTCTTCTTAAATTTATGGATGTTTCATTTACAGTGGTAACATTAAACTCCTCAAATGTACGAAAATAATTGCTAGAATTGCGGAAACTTCTCTATGGTTAATAAAAACACTATTTTCATAAATCTACAGAACTTTGTCAGTTTGTCGATTAATTAGTTATTCGTTGTTTTCGTTTATTGGAATGTTTGTTTCGAAATAGTTATATTTTTTAATGAGGTTATTGTAATGAATGTAATATAATACATTTTTCTCCCCGGCAGAACTTTGAACACGAAGATAAATTTTGAGCGCAGCACCTTGCTTACTGGGTACAAGATCACCTTCCTATGTGTATATTTCTCTTTTGGTGTATATATCTGCATGTATACCTAAAAAACGTTTAACCCCGTGTACCGAATTCCATCAAACTTTATACGCTTGTAGTCTCTACACGGACATCCGACTTTAATAATTTTCGACCATGCCGGGTAATTTCAAAGTGGCGGCCATTTTGGTGGTCTCGTAAAATTTTGTGTTAATATGCATTAGCGACCCAATCTCAAGACTCATTTCACCCCAACTGATGTTGATAGTACAGTCACAGGCAATAAATATGCTGGCTTACAACCTCTTATGTCCGTCTTTCTGTACACAGTGCATCTGAATCTAATAAAACTTTTCACTTATCTCGAGAACTATTCATTTTCATCGAATGTGGCACATAAGAAGTGCTATGGCAGAACTATTAAACTTGGATGTATGATTTTAATGGTAAAAATGTTAATTTTTGCGA
>NQII01001732.1:455380-499654 GCA_002778355.1 Clitarchus hookeri
TATATATATAGTTATTTTGTTATATCAAGCGAAATATTGAACCTATTTCATCCAACTCTTTACACTGGTAGTACATACTGCAAACACTGCATTTATTCATACGTTGCCTGCTTTGCATGCCATTTTAAAATGTAACACCATTTGGACAATAGTGAATTTATATATCTCGGGAAATACAGAAACGAATCCAAACAACAATACAGTGGCAGTACGCCTGGGTGGTTAAGTGATAATTAAGAACAAATTTTGGCCTAATAATAATCGTGGCATGGTGTGCACTAAATGTTTCTTTTTTTCTGAGATTTTCTCCCAGTCTTCGAAAAGTCTTGTTTTCAGTTCTTCTTTGGATTTTGGAGGTATATATGTAATATATATATAATATATCCGTATTTTATCTCTGAATTAAACGGGTAAGAATTTTCCTATGGACGACCGCTCCTCCATTCTGAGTAATGAGCTGACTGATTCTCGGCCGACAAATTCCTAGAACCTCGATATTTTCCACTGGAAAACTGGTGGGTTGAACTGCGTTTCCGACAGCTGACTCGAGAAAATTCAAAAATTTTCACACTTCAGTTACTCTTCGACAGTGATCAGCGTTGTTTAACATTGGTATTAATCGTTTTTGTTAAATCATGAAAATATCGTGGTGAGCGGCCCAGCCACCCACACGAGTGCGTTTTTTTTCACGGGACACAGTGTGTTTTGAGTTGAGAGAGAGCGTAGCAGCTGAAATGCCTGAGGACGTTTAGGTCGGCGAAGAAGGTCAAGCAAGTGTCCCGAGAAAATCTGCCGGACATCGTCAAGTCCATCACGGGTGATACTGTTTGCAACGGCATCAATCACGTTTCCCACATGCGCGAAAATACAGGTGCGACCCCTGTCGGGAATAGAACCTAGCTCGCCTTGATGGGAGGCGTGAGCTCTGGTAGCTGTGCAACTGCTGTCGAGAGGATGGTGTGAAGTATTGTGCGTTGTCCGGTCCTGTGTCGGTGCAAATTAGTCGTTACAGAAAGTGTGCCTGATATCCACCGCCACGTTTTGTGGTTCTCTGGGATGGTGATTATCGCAGTGTTCACAGAACAGTTTGTAAATATTTATGCATTGGGAATAGGGCTTGCATTTATTGCTGTCGTCATTTTAATGGAATAAAGAATTACTTTATATCTGGTGAAGGACTGAGGTGCGATGTTGAGAACTTTTACTTGTGTAAGCATGGGCTCGTTTTACCCTAAGGCGCAAGGCATTATTAACAAACATGAGGATGTGTCTGAACGTAATCGCTATGGTTAAAAACCGATTTGATGCGTATTTGTTNATCGCTATGGTTAAAAACCGATTTGATGCGTATTTGTTATCATATATTCATGATCTGATCGTGATCTCTGTTATACCCGACAGTAAGGTTTTCATATTAGATTTTTTTTCGTAAATATTCAGTGATATTTTTCTATCGTGCTTGGTATCGACGGCAGTAGTATTTCAACGATTATTTCCCTAGTCGATACATATATAAGTATGATACACGGCCATTTAACGAGGCGCTCTTAGCCATTACGGCCATTCCGCACCCCGGCCGCCCTGTCGGCGGGGAAGAGGGATCACGCCCTCTCATCGCAGACATGACCAGCGCTCACCGAAGTTGACCAAATCCGAAGCCCCGATCTGATTCATCAGATCGCACCGAGCATGTCCTACCACAAGGCCTGAGATCCTAGTACTCAGTTTACCAAGCGTGTGGTCTAGCGGGAGCACTACCCACACCCCTAACGTCATCACAGGACGCTACCGGAGCAGGTGCCTGCTCACCGCCCGGCTCTTCAACAAGAGGGGGAATCTCTCCGAGCCTCCTCCAGCATGCGGAGTCAACCACTGCCAGCACGAGTCCAACCTCTAACGATCAGTACACCAGTGAGAACCACTGGTGGGGCTCACCTGATCGTCCCGTGCTACTCCTTATTTTCCATGGCACTAGTGGGTTTTCCCATGCCCCACCGCCAGGGCCGCCACCCACGGGCAGGGAGACGCGGAGTCCCTCTATAAAATTGGTGGGTACCGTCATCCTAGTCCGGTTTTATACACTGGTTTTTCATCACCGAGAGCCGAACTCGCCACGCCGCCCATAAGGCTCGCCCCGCTGACGTCGGACACTTGTCCTTTACCATACATAGCATTTCTTCACAGGGAAATTCCTGTTTTGGGCCCCAACGGCCTGAATGCCAAGAGGTCCAACACCCCACCAAGTGGTCGGGCCTAGGTGCTAACTATCGGCCCAAGCCATCACGGCAGATACCCCTATCCAGCCACTAGGAAGCTGATTCCCATAGGGCACGGGCGGCGGAGCCCAATTAGTTTAAACAGGGGTGACACAAGAAGCCTTGGGTCGCCATGGGTGTTGAGAGGCTATAAGAAACGCATCACACACCCTTTCTGGAAGTCGGTACGGGATCAGACTCGGTTACTATAGCATCCCTAGTCGATACATATCGAAGTTCATGGGAGACAATTTTTGCATGATATGCTTCTCCGTTAATAACCCTGCTAATCACAATCGAAGCGACGCTTCTCGCTGTGTGTTGTGAGAATATTCCGTAATGAGTCATTTCTGAGTGATTTTTCCACAATTTCTTCAGCGTATATGATTTCGTTCCGGCTCGAAGAGTTGCGAAAAAGGGAAGGGCCATGCATACGATACATACCTGCCAACCTTTCCAATATTTCCGGAAGTATTCCGGAAAAAAGCTTCCATATATTGTTTTCAGGAAATATTTACATTCTTCCAATTTTTAGTTAGTTGATTCAGTAAAAAATTATTTTTGCCATTATTTTACATTAAAATACGGAAATCGTAGTATTGTGACAATATTGATCGATACTAATTTTGCCTTCATCCAAGAGATCGCGTTACGAGAGGGCGACAATCGATTTTCGCATATCTATTGTTTATTGGAGTTGCATTTTTTCGTAAGTGGAGTTTTTGATAGCTACCGGATTTGTTTGTTAATACGAATACGCGTGGACATTGATTTTACCATGAACTGTTTCAATTTTAACTCTAGCTGAAACACGTGTTAAAGGATTTTAATACCGTGTGCGATAAAAACTGTATGTAACTACGTATGGATTGTGATTACAGTGTGGTGTGTATTATGTCTCTTGCCGGCCATGTTTTTGTAAGGTTTTGATAGATTACTTATTGTCGACTCTGCAAAGTTTAAAACTAAAGAAGATGAGTAAAAAAAAGCAGTATTACTACCAAATATTCCGGGAATCATACAGTGTAGAGTTTCCATGTATTATACACAATGTGCATACAAGTAGATCTTAAGCAGGCCTTGCAAAAAGTGCTCAGTTTTCCGTGAACAGCCTACAATTTCTCATTGTCCCTACTCGCAACGTACTGTTTGAACTGGTGTGCTGTTTTTCCGCAGCGAACTCGCGACTATAAGACTTAGCGCTGAACCCGTCAGTCACTTCATGGACTATACATACAAAAAATAATAATCTTGGAAAAGCCAATTTATATCAATTTCCACTTTTAATAAAAATACAGACACACAAACGTAAAACGGGAACCAAGACTCGGGCGTGAAAAATGACGAAAGATCCTCGCAAACGTACATCGAAAAAAAATAAACGTTTTGTGAGTTTTTTCCCCTGAAGCCATATACATCACACTGAGCGCTACTCACGCGGTGTTCGCCATGTTCGTGATGCGAGCAAAATCGCCCCCATAATTAAAAATGTGACTGACCACACAGAGTCGTAGACGTTACGTTTACTATGTTGGACGCGTCGCAGTGTGTTTGACTGCTAAATTTTCAAAATGTAGCCGTGTACAAGCATGTGCAGTAGACTCGCGCACATATATTCCCCGCTCGGCATGCGATAGTGGATGCTGTTTGTTTTGTTATTCCATTATAAGACGCAGCTTTCAGTCTAGTCACCCAGTGTGATAGGGTTGTCAACCCAAGGGTTTTCATTCCTTATGGTGGCAAAATTTTGCATCTCATAGAGAGGTATTTCGGCATTTTCTCGCTAGTTTGAGGGAATGTTTGCGGGGAATACTTATATTTGAGTAGGCGAGTTAATTTCAGAAGTTGCCTGTACGTTCTCACTAAAGTATATACTTTCTTTGAAAAATAGTTTAAGAACCAGTGAACAGCCCATAGTACCACTAACAACACTGGTGAAAAAAAAAGATATATACATAACACAAAGAGACTCTCTGGAATAAAATTAACTATGTCTAAGGCAGAATATAAGCACTATTGCACTTTAAACAAAAATGCCTTGCTACGGAGATGCATCTGGAATTCATCAAGTTCAGCATCTTGCAGAGTTGGCATCTTAGTGTCTTGTTTTGCCATGGTCCAAAGATAATTTGGAAAGAGGATTCACCCAAATGAATTTGGTGAAAGTAGATAAATTAGGGGGGACCTGTCACAAGGGAGCGGGGTTTAGGATGGTAAGATGGACATGGCATCTGGCAGTGGACTGACCTTTGACGTTGACCTTAACCTCCATCCGCCAGATACTTCATGCTATATCATTCCATGCCGCCCATCATGTTTCTAGAATATTCCAGTTCATGCTCAGTCGTTCCACCTTGGTACATCCATCTCTGTCATTCCTTCACATGGCATCTACCAAAGGACTAGCCGCCATCTTCATTTCATGCCATTATCTTGTTTCTAGAATTTTCCACTTTCCTGCTCTGTCATTCCACCCAAAGTTCTACCAGGATATTTCTCCGCTTCGTGCAAACAAAGCTTAACCTAGTCTAGAAAATTAAACCAACGGGACAACGCACCGCATTTGTGCGCACTCAATGTAATAATATTTTGCATAATAACTATTTCTTCCTTAGCATTGCCAACACACCTATTTCCCCCCTGTTTTATTCATGTTAATTAAAAATGAAATACAGTGAAATCCCGATATTTCGCATCCCGATTATTCGTATATCCCGCTAATTCGTACAAATTTGCCGGTCCCTTGAGAAAATCCCTTTAATTCGTTAAAAAAAAAATGCATTCCGGTCCCCTCGATAATACGTATTTATTCTGGTGCTCGAACTCAATTAAAACGTCTTATAATTCTTATTTCCAACTTAAAAATCTCGTTAACTCGTAATGTTTGTAACCCTAGACTGTACACCAGCTCTAGATTTATGCAATTCGGGCAGGGTAATAAATACCGGAAAGGAACTGAGGGACGTAAGAGGGTTTGAAGGGCAGGCAATAACGCCGAGTAGGCTGTGAGGCGATGCGTTTGTGATTCTCAGAACTAAGAGGCGCCTTGCTGTCCGGTCTACGGTTATGAGAGGGTAGGAAGGAGCAGAGTGAGTGAAAAGTTAGTCAGTTCGGTCTTAGCCATGCCTCCGAAAAGAGCTAATAAGTGTCTTTCCATTAGAGAAAAAAAAGAAATCATTAACGCCGTGGCCGGTGGTGATAAACAAATTGACGTGTCCAAACGTTATAACGTTCCTCCTTCCACAATAACATCAATTCTGAAGAACAAGGACAAGATCGCCTCCCAGACATCGGACAGCAAAGTAAAGCGCTTTAAGACTGGTGAGTATCCACAACTAGAAGAGAATTTAAGAAAGTGGTTTGCGCAAGCATGGAATTCGAATGTACCAGTTGGAGGAAACATTTTAAGAGAAAAAGTAAATGTTTTCGCAGAAAAAAATGGGAATTAGAGACTTTCGTGCGTGTGATGGTTGGTTTGATAGGTTTAAAAAAAGGCACAGCATAAAATTTAAGAAGATTAGTGGGGAAAGTGCGAGTGTATCGGCCGACGTTTGTTCTGAGTGGAAAGACGAATTGGGAGAAATTATCGATTCTTATGAGCCCAACAACATTTTTAATGTCGATGAGACGGGGTTATTTTATAAGTGTCTCCCTTACTGATCAATGTGTTTTAAGGAAGAAAAGTGTCATGGTGGAAAAAAATAGTAAAGATCGTGTAACCATATTGTTGACCGCCAACATGGATGGATCTGAGAAATTAAGACCGCTCATGATAGGCAAATCAGCCAAACCAAGATGTTTTAAAAACATAAAAACTTTTCCGATGACATATCGTGCAAACAAAAAAGCGTGGACCACGGGCGAATTATTCAAGGAATGGATACGATCAGTGAATGCTGATATGGAGAAAAGGTAGCGAAAAATTCTGCTTTNAACGTCTGATTCATTACAATTTTAGGAAACAACCAAGCACATCATGCGGGGGGGGGGGTGATTTTTCAAAGATTTGATTCAAAAAGTGTGAAGATACTGCGAATAGACTATAATAATATATACTACATTGCACATTGACATTCGGGCTTCTTGTTAAGTTTGCAGCGAATTAATTAACGTAGTTCTTGGCAATTGACTTTGCATTTTGACTATAATGTTTAAATTTATGACCACTTTAGTTAGTATTTCCTGTTTCATAGACATTATAAAATGAGTTTTCAAATTAGTAACACATTCACGTTCCTACCGATTCCACGCATTTATTTGTATGGCGCATGAATAAAGTGACCAGGCTTATGACAGTGTTAATTGTGCGTATGGCAGAAGGATACAAAATTAGAAGTGAAAGTATATCCTAAGCAGGGCTTTCAAAAGTGCCAAGATAACCGTGAAGAGCCTTTGCCAAAAACAGTAAATACGTAATTTTTATTATGTTTTTAATTGCGTATCGTTACGTGTAAATAGAGGGATACTGAAAAATATTGAGAATAGTACACGTTATGATTTTTTTTTGTTAGACCTTTCGGACTACAGAAGTTGTCTGAGAAATCCTTAAGTTATGCGGACACGTGCCAGCTCCGCGGTTCGTCGTCTGAACTCGAGAAGCTGGAAGGCTGGGGGGTTATTATGGAAGTCCAGAGTGATGCGGGGGCCTACAAGGGTTGTCCTCGTCCCTCCAGGGACATGGAGTGCAGCTCCAGCGCCTCCCCCTCCTACACTTTCGCTCTCCTTCAGGAGACAAGAGGACACGCCTCCCGGCCAAGGCAGCGTCATATTTTAGCCTTCAAACAAGTTTGTCAATATAGTTGAGAGGAGAGATACTGTTTGACAAAACACGTCCATCAAGCCTTGCTACCAGGAAAAGTTGGTCATATTACGTCAAATATTTTATTTCAAGACCTTTGTTACTGCCAGATTGTTATTTTTTACTTCGACAGATTAATTTTGTTTTTGATAAATTTTTTTTTCTTCAGAATTTAAATGCCTCTATTTACCAAGTAGTACAGCACAGAAATAGATATAAAAGGTTCAAATGTAATATTATTTGTAATCTTAAATAAAACTTTAATTTTATTCACAACAGAAATGTACTACGTGAGAATAATGTAATAAAGCTGTTAATTTAATGTCGGATATGCACATCGAACAGCATGAGGCAACAAACAGTTTGCACATAAAGTAGGTCCTAAGTTACCCCCCCCCCCTTTTTTTTTCCACCATTTCATTATTTTATCGTCTTTCCCTTTGTCATACATTGAACATTGTGTCCAGAATGTCACTATGAGCATCATTGTAACAACTGAATATGACGCCATGTTCAGCAAGACTTATGCAGGCAGTCTTCTGTAGTACTTACTAATGTTTCTGACACAGCAGCCCGCAATCCGGTCGTTGATGGGTAGCGCTATTGAATGACTATCCTTATTGATATCCAACCAAGTGTTCTGCAGGAAGCGACAAGACCACTCCTGGTCTGGCCACGTCACCAAGGAATCCTCTCTTGTGCACTCTAGACAAATAAATGGCGAGTAACATTGGTGACATTATAGTTACAGTACTTTTTATATTTTCACAAAAATATAACTTTTTTATTATTATTTTTTAGAAATTTGCTTTAATATTCTGTTTTTAAAGTGATTATAATCTGCACGCCGTTTCTTCACACTTTTGGAAACAAACCTTTGAAAAATTACCCCATGTATGTACGTGTTTAGTTAGCTCCTAAATATGCCCAGTATTATAAACATTTTATACTTATGTTAACATAAAGTCTCTTATTTTTAGTTACATTGAGCTGTGGCTTATATTTTATCTATAAATTATAATACTGAGTTTATAATTAATGTGAATAAAAACAGGAAGAAAAAGGTTCTGCTGGCAATACCTAGTAAGAAATAGTTATTTTGCAAAATATTATTACACACAGAGCGCACGAATGCGATGCGTTGTCCCTCTGGTGTAATTTTATAAACTTGGTTAAGCTTTGTTTGCATGAGGCGGAGGAATATCCTGAAAGTATAACTTTAGCAGGGCTTCAGAAAAGTTGAAAGTAACCGTGAATGGACTGTACTTTTCATTTCGACATGGGCAAACCATTTTAAAACTGAGAATTCGCTTAAAACTAAAGGTATTGTGGTGAAATCCACAGGAATGTGTAACAAATTAGGATAGCCCGCCGTTGTTAATTAGAGCAGATTCCCTGGACACGCCGGATCGTGACGGACACACCTTAGCGTGTGTCCTTGCGTGCGCGCTGTGCGTGCTGCATTTACCGAGGCATTTCTGCGGTCACAGGTGGCGGTAGCTATTTCCTTCGCAAGGTCACCAAAGCCCGTGGGGCCTAAGGCGCTGTCTCCAAATTTGACTGTAGAAAACAGAGGCGCTAAACTATATGTGAAGCAGCGGCCATACTCAAGGCTATCCTACGCTCGCTGGGTTTGCTTCGTTCTCTATGCTGGCTATGTTCGCTACAGTGCGGTGTTGCCAACTCTTAGCTAAGTCCTACTGGTTATACTTACAATTTCCGCCAGATAAGCTACAAGACCCCGTAATTTTTATTAAAAATATTTATACAAAACCAATAATTTTTAGTCTTATTTTAGTGAAATCAAAATGTGTATGCTAATTCTATTTAATGTAGGCCTATTCGCATTTCAAAATTGTCACAGCGGGAGCACCCGCACTCCACGACAGTGACCTTCAACTCCCCTTCCTTCCATTACACTCATTTAAGCAAAATGAGTCCTACCAAAAAGCTTCAAGTAGCAGAGATTAAATAGCAGAGTACTAACAAATAACGTAGTCGCAATAAATTGCGATAATTCAATCATCCCCTGATATGAATTGGAATACAAGAAAATTAACCCCCAAAATTGTAAGAAATGATCCAAAAAACTGTTAGTTTTCTTTTCCTTTATCTCCGGGCTTATTTTATTTTTATTTTCTCGTAAACTGCCCATATAAAAAATAAAAGCATTATAAAAATACAAATAGCCAAACAGGCTTTAAATTTAAAATACGTTACAATTATAATGTTTGTTATGAAAATTACATGAATTTAGAAATGGGCTCCCATAGCAATACATACTTAGCCCAAATATTATAACATTGCAAAAATACCGAAATAAAAAAACTTATCTTGAAATTTTTTCCTATGCATGCCCTATAAAATGCCCTCATCAAACATGGCAGGATATATCTTCTGCCATGTTCTCATCGTGAGGTCCCTATCCATTCATTCTCTCTCCCAAGACGAAAGAAAACCCCTTTTATATTCATGAAACACGCTGAACAGGGTATTGAGGAACATCTCAGGAAATTTCGTTGGTTCGAATCCAGTAACTTTATAAATCTTGATGACGTCGAAGGTAGCGTCGAACGGGTGCTACACACCATCCATATACGTTGGTTGGAGCGGGTTGTGGGGGGTGTGCAGTCTCGAGCCTCCACGCCGACAGTCAGCGCTCGCCTGCCAAGCCACGCAGCCGCATCGGCACCAACGTCCATGACGACTAATGTCTAAAGGGCCACCAACAAGGTAAGCCTCAGCGCTCCCTCGTCGATCTATCCCCGTGCTAGGACGTACAATTTTCTGCGTCGGTATTAATTCAGAATGTAAGGTGTTCCAGCACCGTCACAGAGTTTTTTTTTCTTCAAAATAAAATTGACCCAACAAAGTTATTCAGGACTTCAAACCCATGTGCCCCATGCCACCTGGTCCAAATTGTGTGGATCCTGTTTATTTCGTAGTTGACATAAGTATTTAGTTATTTTTTTGCACTGAGTGGTGCTGCGTGTGTCAAGTTTCCGTGCTGTTTGATAGACGATTATTCACCAGTAGATAGATAATGGGGGACCTAGCACAGGAGTGTGGGGTTTAGCATGGTAGGATGGACATGGCATATGGAAGTGGACCAGTAGTGGCATCTGGCAGTGGATATTGACTGACCTTAGACCTTGACCTCCATCCGCCAGGTACTTCATGCGAATCATTCCATGCCGCCATCTTGTTTCTAGAATTTTCCAGTTCATGAGCTGTCATTCCACCTTGGTACCTCCTGCTCTGTCATTCCTTCACATGGCATCTGGCTGAGGACTAGCCGCCATCTTCATTCCATGCAGCCATCTTTCTAGAATTTTCCTGCTTTGTCATTCCACCTTCGGTCACTGCCGCCATATTGGGAGCCAGTATGCCAGCATCTTAGATGTTACCTCATGACCTATCATTCTCTCACCATCTTGTCTCTAGAATTGTCCTGTTCTTTCAGTCCTTATCGCGTATTTCCCTCTCTCCAACACGATATCGTCTGCTGTTTTCTACCAAACTCACAATAATCTTAACTTTTATTGTATTTATTATTCACTTTACAAGTATATTTTTAGAAGTATATTTATTATTCACTTTGCAAGCATATACAATTTATTTCGAAATCTTGGTAATTATCTCTTAAATATTTTTGGCTGCATATGTAGGGAAATTTTATTGTAATTAAAAGCAAATACTGATAAACAGATGTAATTAGTATTTACAACCAGACAAACCCACACATACACAAAACACACACATGTACGTATATAAAGTATATTTTACATAAAATATTTAATCGGTTACAGAAAATGTCCTTGCATAGGCTGTACTAGCGGGCCATGCGAGCATACGATATAATAAGACCATTTATTATTTAATTTTTTTTTTTTTCAGTTTATGGCTGCTGCTATTGGTTTTGCTTTTCCCAATACACCCAATTTTTCGTTACAGCAATACGCATGATTTTTCAATAAAAAGCGTTTTATAAACAAAAGAAAGTAATAACACACGCATAAAAATTTTGCCTTCTTTGAAGTATTCCAATTCAACCACCCTGCAGCCATATTAACCTCTGTGTACAGATTATAGTAAAAATATTAGTATTTTGATTCGCATCTTATCAAAAAGTTTTTGTATAATCGAGGTTTTCCATTTAATACCATTCACTATAGTACTAACATTTTATTTTTCCATATGCTTCCTACACAGAAAATTACCTCGCTGTCCTTTTAAAACCTCGCTTGACCTCACTTGTTCGTAGCCACACGTCGTCAGGTCATCGCACTTGCTATTAAATTAACACAAATCACACTATATAATATTTCATTCAATAAAGCCACTAGCTCCGAGTTCGTCAATAGTTGAATTCATCTGTTCACAGACAGAAAGCTGCCCTATTATTTGTAAAGGAACCAACATCCGCAGTATATCAACCAAGTCATTGGGGTTTTCAGAAAATAAGCAGCTAGACCGCATGCTTTTCTTCGTATTCGCAGAAGGTTCACGATACATGTCTGCATGTATGTTCTTTGATGAGTAGGTTTCAAGATACCTCTGGGCCAGAGTACTGGTTTGGACTCCATGTTTCTTCTGCCCCAACTTCAAGTAGTCCTTATCTTCAACAAAATGTTTACGCTTTTGCTTTGCAGATGTCACTCCATCACTAGAATATTTACATTTCCGTATAGTTTTCACGGCATCAGCAGAAGTCCTGGAGGCCACATTTTCGTTCTCATAGTCATAACTAGTTGTAACATCGTTTATGTTTGTTATTTAAAACTTCCGACGATCTGTATGGCTCGCACTTCTCATAGTAAATGTCTGCAACACTCGTATTCCCTTCATCACATACTGTTCTGGAACTCGATGCCAGGGTCCAACCCGATCCCTTGGTAATCATTTCTTCTTCCTCGTGACATAACATTAGTATACTTTTTTATCAATTGAGTTTTTTTATTCCTTCAACATATACACAGTTACATTCGACGTCTTGAAGGCTCTAGTATGATTTTCGTCATCGTGGGACTCCGGCAACTAAGCAACCTTTATCGCTTTAAGATTATAAATTTTTAAGTATGTTTAAAATCTAACTTTTGTATGCTCAAAGGTTTGAGCATAAAAGTAACTTAATCACGATCAAACAAAGCTATTGGTGTAGATTTTTTCCCTGTCTTCGTGTTTTCTTTTCCCCGTCATACTTAAATATGTCAGTTTGAACTTATTTGCCAATTGTCATCATCAAATTATGTACCATTATCTGAAATTGTAAACCCTTACTTCCCTGATAAATATGCAGAAATTATCTTGCCGCTTTAATTTGGAATCATGTTATTTAAGTGTAATGGTGTAATGAACTCCATATAACTAAATTTAAATACAGATTTTGTGCAATAACATCCTTGCATCATAACATCAGCGATTTTCTCAAATGATAAATTAAGTATTAAGTAATATAGCCCAGGCACGTAGCCTGAGATTATAATTGCGTTTGAACCTATGTTTGAAAAAGTACCAGTATAATGTATAAATAAATTTAAATCTCATGGCGTACAGTTGATAATAAGTAATATATTTACTGAGTAGATGTTATGTATGGACTAAAGATGTGGTATCTAACGCGACAGTGCTGTTAGTACAAGTCCAGTACGACTATGTTTCTAGCATTTTGTGAGTCGGTACGCACTAAACCCGAATCAGTGATTTCTATCAGCGAAATAACATTCACTGAAAGCCAGTTGATAAGTTACTGCCGACTGGCAAATCAAGCAAATGAACTGAGAGCAAGTAACTGACCGCAGTGGAATTCTTGAATTCATTGGGAATAACAAACAAATCAGTGAAATTCAGCTACCATATTACTTAGTTATATGACACTGATTATCAGTCGCTCAATTTTCACTATTTGCTCTGCCTTTGGCTCAATTCTCACTGAGTGTAGTATCACCTTCGATGCTATTGCCTTTTGTCAGTTAACGACTCCACTTTAATAAGTATTAATTTTTAAAATACAAAAGTTGTGCTGTGTTTTTAAAATGTCATATTAATAGATCATTCCACCAGACCAGCAAATCAATTGTTCCAGCCGATACCATTCTAACCATCAACACTTGCCGACCACATCACCCCAGTAATTTGCAAAACTCTTATCATCAAGCAATACCAGCAAATCAACAAACCATACTGGCAAGTCATGTCAACCATCGAACCAAAATATTTCAACCAATCATTCCAACTAACAATACTAACGGATCATACTAACATATAATTTCATCTGACAATCCCTCTAACTATACTATCAGAACAAACCAACCAGACATCCATGCGAAAAAAAATAGAACCAAATACTTGTCAACTATATCATAATATCATATGAAAGAGTCATACAAACTAAAAACACGACCGTGTTGTGAGACAGTTTCTACTAATGATACTAATGATCTACCACCCACCATACCTACCAAAACATTTCAACAATACCATCAAGACAATGTAACACAACCTTTACATATCTTCTAATGCATATTCAAAATTATTGCTTCTAATAAATGGTGTACCACACCAATCATATTGTAGCAGTTCGGAGGGCTGTTCTTTCGTACGTGCTCTCTTTACACACATTCAGTTATCTCTAAAAAGTCTTTCCACAACAGCAACACTGTTTTACCAACTAATGATAGGTTAATCGAATAAACTGTGCTCAAATGTCACAAGGGTCAAGGTCACCTGTATCTACTACGGCCGCCAGCCGACCGGAATGACAGAGCACGAACACCTACGACGCTCCGGTCCCAGACTCCGATGTGCCAAAGTCCCAATAATATCTCAGCTTTCAGTGACTTCAGTCAGACGGCTTCCCCGAAGTCCGCTTAGAGTTGCACATAGTTCAGATAGCTGTTTCGTAAAGTAAAATGCGGTATCGTCAGCGGTTTTTTAAACATGAAACTTGCGGAGGTATTGTATTAAAACTGTTCAGTATTGTTTAAAATTTTATGCAGTTATAGTTACATTCATGTAAATACCGTGTCGCATAGTTTTCGCGTAACTACAGTGACGAACAAAAGTATTCGTTCAGAGATAATGGTGAGCAAAACATCAATATTCTGTCTAAAATATAAATATTTAATAAGTGATTGTCAGCAGAGGTGTCAGTACGAGATAAATGAAACCTTCTGATTGTAGAAAAGGAATGTATTGTATACAGAAAACGAAAATAATACATGAAGTTTCCTTATTGGACATTTCTTGCGTGGAAATAAATATTCGTCCATTCCCGGACAACTATAAAACAAAACCATTAATATTGTCTCAATACTTAGTTTGCATACTCTTCCTGTTTATTATTGCTTTGAACCTTTTTGGCATGGGATGCACAAGGTTCCGTGTAATATTCGAGCCATTATTGTTCCATTATTTCTGAAGTAACTCTTTCAGTTGTGGTTTGCTGGTGATGTGGTGTTTTATCAGCATTTTCTCCAACTCACTCCACAAATATTCTATCGGATTCACATCTGGTCACAGAGGAGGTGTTTTCAAAGTATGTGAAATGTTGTAAAGCAGCCACAGACTTACAATTTCCGCCGTATGCTTGGGGTCATTGTAGTTTTAAAAGTAAAAATTATTTTCAGTGCCTAGTTTTTCTGCACTCTCCTTTAGATTGTCTTTGAGTATTCGAATATACACGAATCTATCCATACTGCCTTCGATGAAAACCAGTTCCCCCACTCCTGAGGCCGTCATGCACCTCCAAACCATGACTCCACCATCTCCATGTTTAACTGTTGTCTGCAAGTTCTTTTGTTCAAACTCTGTGTTTGCTTACGCCGCACAAACATTCTACCATCATTGCTACAAATATATTAAATATACTTTCATCTGAAAATAAAACTGTCTCCCAGAATTCAGTATCTTCCTGCACGTACTCTTTCACGAACTGCAGGCGTGTAGCCCTGTTCGTCTTACTAACGTAGGGCTTCTTTCGTGGGACCCTAGCATGGTACCCAACATGATTGAGAACCCTTCGTACAGTCCGTGAAGAAACGTGTTCGTGTAAATATTTTTTCACTTGAGCTGTTATGTCGGACGAACTCGTTTTTGGATTATTTTTAATATAAATCGCCACATACCTCTACTCCGTGTGTGATAGCTTCTGTGGACGGCCGCTTCTTTCCTTACCGGTGAGCGCTGTTTGATATTTACATCTTTGTACAACACTTTTAACGGTCGAACAGCTTCTTCCCACAATTTTTCCGCTATCAGAAAATGATTTTCCTTCTGCTCGAAGTCTTGTTATAGTTCCCCTTCCTTCAACGGACGTTTCCTTCATTTTTCGCCCCATCTCACGACAATGTTCCACTGCAGCAGGTTGAACCTTCATTAACTGACCACGGAACTCAACTGAAGCCGCAGAACTGATACGTGTGAGCGGAAAGAGTCCATGCACACTTTTAAACGTCAGGCGGATGAATACTTTTGTCCAGGCATCTTCAGCGACACATCATAATTTGCACATGTAGCGTACTGGCTCGTTGATTCTGGAACCGTTTCGCGTAGACACGTAGAATAACGTTCATTATTTTATCTGTTGTACTATACTTGTGTATAATATGCGAGGAACATGGGATATTCTACCCTTTATTATTTTTAATGCAAGAGGGCGAATACTTTTATCTATCAGTGTACATGCTCGGTTGATGAACTATTAATCAATGCCCACTTGGTACTGTAACCTGCATGACTTGGGCATCAATTCTACTTCATTGTGAATTTTTGGTTGCATTTTGTAGGTTGTTTGCACTCACCGGCTGTCGATCTTAGAGACTTGCTTGTAACTGCGACGTGGTAGGAGTCGGACTTGATGTAAATTTCTGTTCGATTTGCACGATCTGCACGATCCGTAGCTGCAAAGGTCTCAAATGTAACCACTTTTTTTTCCTGTCAGTAAATTTGAGTAGTATATTAATAATCGCCTGAGAAGACAGCCTTTTGTATTTACAATTGGAACCATACGTTTCAACCTATTAAAAATATAGTAGTCGCTATTTTTTTTACTGATTATACGGTTGTTCCGGCATGCTTACTGATCGTCTAATAGTTTTTTCACTGATAGAACCAGCACTCAATTTTCACTGTCCATCACTAAATCTTGTCATACTACTATTTTTAAGTGAAAAAATTGAGACAACGTTCGAGTCGTTTAAAAATAAGTTATCGTAAAAATGTATTTTTATGATTTCAGTACACGTATTATAGCGTATAACTTTATAGTGGAACAATTTTTAGTTAAGCTTAGGTCGCTCACCATGGCAAATTAATTCCCTGTTGACGTTACTTTACTATGTAAGGCCATTGTTGGTAATATCCCACCTTCCTCTTTCTTTATCAGGCAATGACTATATTAGCACTGCGTCTCATAGCGACATAGATCAACTACAAAGAGAGTTCAGAGATTGCTAACAAATAATACGTTATACTCGCACCCTGCATACAATGACTCTTTATGAATTATCAGTTTGCAATTTTATGATGCGCCATCGAGTAAATTGTGCACTGTGTACTCTATGTACGATGGACGTAGTTGTTAATGTTGTGATTTTCTTTGTTTCAGGTACGTAATCGTGTTCACGTCCTAAATGAAGCTGGAATGACAAGTTACTGAATAAAGGTCAGAAAATGTTGGTCTTGTTTTGCATGTAGTAACTAACATATGGCAGAGCTTTTAAGGTGGGAAGGGACTAGTCTGTGAAATTGGTTTTGTTTCTTACAAATTTTTTTTATGTAATGCAATACGTAAGTGCCTAGTTTTCTATTGCGGGAGCTTCGTGTGTGTGTGTGTGTGTGTTTGTGTTTGTGTGTGTGTTTGTGTGTGTGTGTGTCTGTGTGTGTGTGTCTGTGTGTCTGTGTGTCTGTGTGTGTGTGTGTGTGTACGTGCGTATTTATGGTTCTCAGTGTTTCTGTATTTGCTACGGTGTGTGTATAATTATAATTCGACAGTTCTGGCCAGCTTTATATCAGCAAATATGAATTTGTTACTGAGTGTCGTTTTCATATCTCTATTACCCGTGTGGTTGTGTGTTGATTTTAAAACTCTAAGCTGTATTAGCTGTATCGTGTGTTCTTTACACTGAATTTAATTCAATATTGGAGTAGTACCGCCTAATACGTGAAGTCTATGCACAGTTGTTGTTGCAACTCACCAGTCTCCTCAAGCCGATATTGTATTCCCTATTGTAGGCTGCTCACGGTAAAGTGAGCACTTTTGAGGAAGTTACTTTGTTCTTTTCAGTCGTTTTTGAAGTTATACTTCTTTTGGCCCGTTGAGGGTAAACGTTTAGTGTGCAACGGAAGTTGCGCGCGAGCAGTGTAACGAAATTCGACAGTGAACGTGGCAGGGGTATAACCCAACGCGCATGCGCGTATAGTTGCGCGCGCACGACTGTGAACGTGGTAGGGGTATGGCCCAACGCGCATGCGCGTATAGTTGCGTACGCACAGTGTAACGAAATTCGACAGTGAACGTGGTAGAGGTATGACCCAACACGCATGCGCGTATCGTCTAGCTATATACAAACGCAAGGTACACAACATAGTACGTGGTTATATTTAAAACCGACAGAAAATTAGTTCGTGAAATAAGTAAATTGAAAAACATTTCATTTATATTAGTAATTCATTGTGATACATATATAATCTTATTAATTAATTTTACTTACATTCTGCCGTGAAAATTTTTTTAGTGACCAAAATTGTATAATAACATTTTTAAAGTGTTTTCAAGTATTTAAGGTTAATTTTTGTAAGTATTATTTTATTAAGTTATACTTATTTTGGTGTGCAACGGAAATTGCTCTCGCAAAAGGGACGCTATTGCCGTATACAACAGTTGAAGGGGCATATATGGGTACAGTTGAGGATAAGTTACCGATGATTTTAAGTGGAGACTTTAGCGTCAATTTCAGCTTAGAAAATTCTGGTCCACTTATCAACTATTTGCACGAGGATTTACATCTATCCATAAATAATGACCCTACAGTTTCTACAACACGACACGGTACCACCATTGATGCTGTATTTACCGCAATATTTGCATAACGTTTCTACAGGACTATTTGTTTCATATATCAGTTATCACAAACCCTTTGTAACTCACATGCCCATTCAATCACCATCAGAAGAACCCATGGAAATATATTAATTTAAATGTATTTGACTCAGTTTTATATGACAATGAATATTTTAATATTTTTTAAACTGTATAAAAATAAATATTATTTTAATTTAATTATGTTCTTTAATCAAACCTTTATTAATTGTATTAAATGTCTTTCTTCGGTCATTTTATCGTTTTTCTACTTACATAAATTATTTGCATACGTAATAAAATTTAATTTTAGTTACGCCAAAGAAGTATAACTTCTAATGCGCGTACATGATTTTATCCTTTAACCACCTTTTTAAAATAAATATTGCCATGTAATAAACACAGTTTTTATATTCAACCGCACTCGAAAATTAACGTCTAAGTCTACAATAAAATATATTTATCGACTATTATTCCAAATGAGAGGACTTTCATAAGTGCTCACTTAACCGTGAACAGCATGTACTGCTGTACATATGTGCCTGCCTTTTTGACAATGCTTGTTGTTTCACGAGTAAAAGTCTTCCCAGTTTAGTTGAGGTATCTTTCTGTGAATTAATGTTGCTTCCCGTAAATTCCCCAATTTTGCTGTTATTTTTTGTGGTCTATATATTTATTTTGAAGTTCAGGTCAACGCCATGAGGCCAGTGACACGGCAGCGCAGTATTTTTGGGCGAGGAATTAGAGAGGCTCGAATTAAGAATATGAACCTGAAATTGCTTGTTGTGGAGGAAGTCACTCTTATCGTACCCGTCCGGAATGGAACCAACGACCTTCCGAATGCGAGTCGGACTTGTTAACGCTTTGCAAAGCACGTCACACTTTGCAGCATCGCAGCTGCATTTTAAGCATTCAATGTTGATACCGAACGTAACTTACCTCTCAGCTAAGTGAGGGCTTTGAGCGAGTCATAGTTGCTCAGCATAAATGTTAGGGTGTTAACTTGAATGATACAGCATTTAGGTTGGTAGCCCTGGTCGCCAGTGGGGCCTCGCCTGTCTTGCAGCAGTTAATGGATCAGCCGTCGCCTTGTTCACAATTCGCCTGTAAATTGAAATCTAGCCGTTTGTCTAGCGCGAACTTCAAAACGTGGCAATCACGCTATAGGCTGTTCACGGAAATGTGAGTACTATTTAGGGCTGTGATTAAAATTTCCTTTCAGTGTATTCGTATCCTTTCGCAAACTGTTAACATAAAAATTTACATGTCACCAATAAACACAGCAGTGGCGTGTGGTGAACTGTTGCAAGGTAAGCTGGCGTTAGCTCTGTGCTGTACCCTGTTGCTTGCTAGTTTATTTTTCCATCGTTAAAACGTAGTTCGGCAGGTGACCCCACAAGGCGTGTATAATGGGTCTTTGCCTGCTCGTTGCGAATGCTCGAAATACATTCAGTTTCCCTAGGCTCCACAGTGGTTACTGGTTCCTGCTGAGTGCACTTAGAATGTACAGTAGTGAGCAAACACCAACTTACCTTGCAACAGTTCTCAACACGCCACTGAAACACAGTGTATAATTTCAACAGTGTTTAAAAGTAAACGTCTGAAATTACAATAAAAAGTAATTTTTTGTTTAGTATGCCTGCTGGGAGGGTTTTGAATATTTATCATTCTACCATGAATAGCCTAAACTTTCCGCCGTAGCGCAGGAGTAAAATGAGCATTGGCGCGAACAGCCGACTCGACAGCTCACAGCTGTTGGCATCTTGTGAGTGCACCGAGCCAATGGTTCGCTGTCCCAGTAAGCCTTCGTATATTTATCTCGATATGAAGATAAGATATGGCACGTCTGTTTTCGCAGTGAAATATTTAGTTTGGGAACAAACTGAATTTATTTGCTGGTGGTTCTGAGACACAGGGGCGTGAACTGTACCACCAAGGGCGGCATTTGAAAACGCTATTCAATAGAGTATCAATAGAGCAAAACTAGAGTAAAAGTGGTTTGGAATGAGCATAGTGTAAACTGTATGCTGTGTTTACAAACATTTCCTGATTAAGTGAACAATGTATTTCCAAAATAATAAAATATCACTTTCCAGAACTACTTTTATCAGAAAGGAAAATATTGGCCTCTATCGTGGTTAATTGTAGCTTTAATCGAGCCATTCAAAGCCTTTCTCTGCTATTTCTCTCTCTCTCCATCCCTGTCTGTTTACCACGTCTAAACCACCTCAAGGGACAGCGTAAGATTGTAGGCTTACCAACAATCCTCTTGTTAAAAGTAAATAAACCACGGCGTTTAAAGCCTCTGTTGCATAATTAACAAGCTTTAACTGAGGTTGAATGATCTTGGTTTTCCCCTCAATCTCTAGTCGGAACCTAATTACATTGAAGATGCGTTGCACCAACGTAATCGGCCGAGTTGCGATCGTAGATCATCTGATCTTGGTTCAGTCTTTTTGATCGTGGCTCAGCAATATAGGATCGATAGTTAGAATGAAAGGTCAGGTCCTGTTTCATGACGTCAGAGAAATTTCTTTCCCATGTAAAACCGTTTTATTGTGTTTGTTGCTTTGATGTTTACAAACTAAAGGCTCTTGTACCACGAAATCGCTGAAACAAAATTATTTTTGTGAAGAGGGTGAAGTTACTTTTGTCTGGATAAGTTGGATAGAAAGTGACTTTATTTATTTTTCTGTATTTGTTTTTATACACGAAGTACGATGGAAAAAGAAAAACATTAATATTCTGCAAATGGATTTGACCGTGGAAGATAAAATTCTTTACCTTGGTATTTCTGCAGCCAACGGCTCCACAACATTGTCGTCTTCGCTTTCAGAGTCTGATGAAAACATAATTAAGGAATTAAATGCCTACGTCCTCAGAATATTATTGCACATAAATATTAACTTCGTTAAACTGTCTATACTTGTATAACACATAGTACAAAAATTAAAGTTAAACAACAAACATATAATGGCGCAAAAGTAGTAGGTTAACCAACAAACATACAATGGCGCAAAAGTAGGTTAACCAACAAACATACAATGGCGCAAAAGTAGGTTAACAAACAAACACATAATGACACAAAATTAAGTTTATATAAATGTTAATGACAGTGTTGTAAGTCTGAAGGTTTAAATGTATGTATTATGATTGATTCAATGGAACTATCTGAGGTTTTTTAATACGTGCCCTTTTTTCAGAGGATCTGGAAAATTTAGAACAACACTTATTTAAAATGGACTATGCACAGGTATATGTACGAATAGTATTGTAGTGTGTAACACAGATATAATCGGTTTATTCTGTTACGAGTAATAAGTTAGCCAACAAACATACAATGATACAGTACATTCTTTAATGAAACGCTTTACGTTGGGCCTGGGTTATTCACGCTACTTTCGTTCTCGCCTCGAAATCGCACCACGCCAGTAGTCCTGTTCCCGCGAAAACATCAAACCTCAGCCGTAACTTGTAACAAACACATATTGATCTCGGATCATCTTCCTTGAACCACCAAATTCGGCGGTTCACGCCGAAGTTCATTTCGGTCTTCAGTGGTGTGCCGATCTCGGTTGGTGCAAGAGATTTGCACGTCGATCCTGGATCAAGTTCGCTGGTGATCTCGGATCAAGCGATGAACTTCAATAGTGCAACCGGTCCTAAGTGGTTTATAATGTTGCTTGGTTTTTAAGAAACACTAACGTTCGTAGTACATCAAACAGTAATGTGCTTAAAATGGAAACTTGCACCAAAAATTTTTTTTAAAATAACTTTATCAAAGATTTATGAATTTTATATTTTAATTTAAAACCAAATTAAATAAGTTTTTTTATTTATTAGCACAATTTCTTAACAGAAAATTTTTTCATGTCCATTTTCTTTAAACTGAAATAATTGGTTAGGTGTGAATTTGATCCTTTCCTCTTCCGTAGTTGACGTATATGAATGGTAAAAACGTTATTACAGACGGGAAAGTGTTTATTTTAAAATAAATTAGTTTGCGCTTTCCCTGCTAATAAAGAAATAACCGAACGCAAGCATTGTGCTTAAGACTTAAAATCTTGGTATAATTTACTTGGCAATTAATCTAATCACTGTTGAATATTTAATAACTTTACAAAAGAAGTAGAACTAATCCCACACTGTAGACCAATCGCTTGTGTGTACGGTCTTCTGTATATTTTTGCCTTGGTACACTTTGACCACTGGAGGATGCGTCACTGTGTGTGCGCACGCGCCGTGCCTCGTCCCTGATGACGTCACCAGCTCCCAGCCCAGTCCGGCTCATCCGTCGGTGCCCTTTGTCAAATATTTGGGTGTCTCCCCTCGTGCTGGCTCATTGAAATTGATGCCGTTATATCTGTTTATTGACAAGGCATGGTCCAGAATTACTCCTCCGGCCTCGTATAGTCAGCTTTCGGAACATGGAACACCCACGCGATAAGATCAGAATTTCTGAACGCAAAAGCGCCCAGTTTACTGCGAATAACCTATTTGTGGCAGTGAATTAGAATACAGACGCTGTATCTGTATTCTAAGGCCGGTGTCATACTAGGCGACCAGGTCGCACGTTTTTAGTCTTTTCAGTGATGGCACCGATGACACTGGTAGATGATGTGCTCTTTGCAATAGCCGTTTCGCATCATTTAAGGAAGAGAAAAATAAAAAGGAGATTTTTCTGTGCATCCAATAAACACGCAGTGTCTATCTACGGGCCAATTTCACGCCCTATTCCATACTCTGAGAAGTCACCTTCATAAATTATTTTCCTACTTTCGTATGCCAGTTACGACGTTTGACGAACTTTGTAATTAAATTAATACAGAAGTAGAACACAAGTTTTGGACCAGCAATAGCGCCAAAGGAAAGAACAGCTGTCACACTCAGGTACGTTCAACAATGAAAACAATTATTAAATCTGAAACGAGTAGGCATAAAACAGGCTGTTCGAGTTACCGAGTTTTCTAAAAAAATTATGTTTTGTAATTTGTTGTAAAAATAATTAATTTCCTCTTTAACGCGTTTATAGAAATATGCGTGTGTGTGTGTGTGTATATATATATATATATATATATATACACACACACACACATACATTAACACACACATATATAAAAACATACATTTTTTTCATGACGATGAAAAGTTATTGTCTTTTACTAATAACAGCAGCGCCTTTATCTATGTAATTCATACAAAAACATTTCTTCGCGAAGGCCTTAAATTAATTGTGTTTGTGCAAAGTAATTCTCTTTCTAACGAACAACTTTAACATAGATATGACGTCCAGAAACGCTTAGTTTGGCAATTGCAGTAGTTGACGAAGGTATTTCTAACAATTCCTCTAATCAATACTGGTATTTGCATTGTAACTTTAATGCAGTCAAAGTTACTATGCACTGATAAATATCTTAAATGAATAAACGAAAGATTTCGTTTATTGTTCTGCATAATTCAACAATACTTGTCAGTTCTAAGTTGTTATGGACACGGATCTTTACATAAAAGTTGTTCTTTACGAATATCTCCACCCTCCTAAACAATTTGTAACTCTTATCCTGCATCCGTTCGCTCATTGCTAGCATATACATTGAGACAGATAATACAAGGCATCTATTAGGGGGGTGGGGGGTATCTACCCCGGGCGGCATATCTAGGGGGCGGCAGGTAGGACCTTGCAGGTAAAGAAACACACACACACGCACAGGTAAAGAAACACACACACGCACACAGCTGCACACACATTATAATGAAAGCATTTTAAAATTTTCGGTGCGAGTAAATAATCATGTGCCTGCATCGTTACAATATTTATCAAATAAATAAAAATACTTTAAACAAGGGTTTTGTTAATTTCTTTGGTGTTTGACGTAAAAAAGGTCACAAACATTTTACCGTTGGAAAAAAGACTGAATACACATGGTTAAACATGCCGAAAATAAATTGTTCTTCTGCCAGCTGGCTTACCGTTCGTCATCTGTAGTTTAATTTAGAATCTTGAGTTTCCGAAACTCAACTTTCAGCTGATGGTATAGACGTATTATTATACGGAAGGTCAGTTACACATAGGCACAGTAGGCACTTCCCTGTGATGGCAAACATTTTAACGGGGAGGGTAAAAGTTGTTAGGGTGTGTTTGTATTCTGCGGATGGTACGTTCGAAAATTATACGTCTGCTAATAATGTACAGCCACCACCAGTACCAACTACTGGAATATCGTCCATCGGGCAGGATGGAGTATCTTCAAACTGCTATTCATCGCGCAGACGCACAAAATTGTTTAGTACACGAGCACTTTTCACGATTAGCTCCACGTAGTCTGCTTCCAAACATATACTTGTAAGGAATATTCTCTACTTGTTGGCAAATATTCCAAATGCGCATCCCACAAAGCGGCGTGCTCTTGTCAATCTGTAATTAAATATGCGCTTGTTGTTATGCAAACTTAGCCTAGAATACGGTCGCAAAACATGTTCACTCAGGGCAAAGGCTTCATCAGCAACAATGACTGGGGGTAACCAACTGTCCATTGGTGTTGGGGGAAGGGTTTTATGACCAGGTAAGTTGAACCGGTCACACTAGCTACCTGGTCGCCGCGTCCAGTCAAACTACGAGTGAGACGGTATTGTGGAGACGTTTGACGAACAGGTGTTAATTTGTGAAGTCGAAAAACGACCAGCGTTATACGACTTGAAATGTAGTACCTACTGTAACCGCGACGTAAATGCGCCGAATTCCCCACTTGCGAAAAATAACCCGACTCTGATCTGTCTGGGATGTTCAGGCAACTCCCTGGCCAAATTAAACTAATATCTCGAATGCAGATGAATGAAGTCATGCAGCAATGTTTACAGGTAGCAAAATCTGCAAGCATGGTTCTTCCTAATGGTTTGCCTTTGTGTGCTCAACCATCCGGCTCTTTGTGATTCCTCAGTTTCAGCCTGTTGAGACACATTCCCCGCAATTTTCTGTCCCTTACACACGGAGCGACTTAGTCGCCGCGCTCCATAAACGCTACTCTCGGCGACCAGCCGGCAAAAACGCCTCCATAAGATAACACGCGTAGCGTCAGTGCGACCAGGTCGCCTAGTATGACACCGGCCTAAGCGAACGCGGGTAAACATCCGCACGTGGCGGGGTCGGCGTGGATCAGATGAGGCTGATGCTTTGTGGATCCGTCAGCCTGAGTACGGGTGAGGCGAGACGAAATGTGGCCGGAGAAATCTTTATTCACACCAACTTCCGTGTTGATTGTATGGTAGTGTTTTGAGATAATATCACACCGAAGTTTAAGTTTTAATTTCGTATGTGCATGTTTGGGTGATAAACAAATTAAAAATCTCAAAACCCCAAAATATATGACCCTAAATAGGCATCAATTTAGGCGATATATAATGTTATGATTAGCACATAGTTACAGACGCTTGAAAAATTGTTATAATAAAGTTTATACATGAACTTACTATTTATTTGTATAAGCAAGCATGTGTGTATACACACGCCTGTTTATCAGATCCCAGATACAGCTACGACATATTTGGTATAGTACATTCACGGTTACTTCCAACTTTTCTGAAGCCCTGCTCAAGTTCTACTTCCAGGATATTCCTCCGCCTCATGCGAACAAAGCTTAACCAAGCCTAGAAAATTACACCAAAGTGGCAACGCACCGTATTCGCGCGCAAACAGTGTAGTATTATTTTACATAAGAACTTGTTGGAATTACCATCACACGTATTTTCACATTGTTTTTATTCATATTAATTGTAATTGAGATATTAAAATTTATTGCTAAAATGCAAATAAAAATTATATTTATGATTAGACAAGTATAAAACGCTTGTGATTAACGTAATCAGGAACGTTTGATTCAAAAAGTGTGAAGAAACCGCGAATAGACTATATTCGGACACAGCCAAGAATGGTCTATCTCGCTCGCTCTCCCCAGGCGAGACAAGGGTCGGGCTTGCGACAGTGTTTGCGAGATGGTGGTGTTGATGTTAGACTGGCCCCAGAGAGGGTTGGGCGGCGGTCTGTGCAGTATCGCATGTCGCTGGGGTGTTGGTGGCAGTCGGCAGAGGGTAGCCAGGTGACCGATGGAAACCCAACACCCGCAATATCTGTCATCCCCTGCGTCCACCCTTCGCTCCCAGCTCTAAGGACGTTTAAGGGGTGGGTCGAATAAATCACGGCGTTTGACGGCGGGAAGCCTGCCCTTGTCGGTGTCGTATTGCCCGCCGTCCGTTTCGCGATATAATACCGCTGAGTACACAAATGGAGATTTAGTACACGCACAGTATATTCTTGTTCGGGTTGCGGCGTTTTCGCGTGTCGCTATTGTTTCCGCCGCCCATACTTCGCCCGTATGCTCATGTATTTAAATTAAGCACTATGTGATATATTAAGGACACAGCCTACCGACTGGCAGCTGCGATATTTAAACAGGTGAAGCAAATTTCGCCTCAGTGCGTTAATTTTAAAGACAGGCGTTTCAAACAAAATGTATTCTTCATGATTTTTTTTTTTAAGTAGTCCCTACAGCGGAGATGTTTCCATAACATGTATAGCCTGTCCGCAAATAATTTTAAATTTTATGTTTTATTAAAAAAATAGCACATACTGCCTGTCTATATTGAAAATATACGCTCGTAAGGATTTTCTAAAAAAAAAAATTCGCGAAGTAAACATTTTATTTTAAACGTCTATCTTTAAAATTAACGTACGCGAAATTTACTTAACATGTGATTTCCTACTTAAATTTCGCAGCTGCCAGCCGGTAGGCAGTGCCCCTAAGTGCTCTACCTGACTGGCTCATGAACTGCCGTTGCAGAGGTTCGGGAGAAAACACGTGATTCAAAAACAGTAGGGTGTTTTTATAGTTTAATCCAAACACGAGAAGCGTTTGAGAACCGTTTCGTGCCCAAAGACATGTTTCCTCGAGTACTAATTTCAACTCCAAAAATAATGGTTTTTAGCCGTGAAAGTGGCTAAAACGGGTGTTTTCAGAATCCGTTTTAGCTGCTAAATGTTCTGTACAGAAACTTCAGAGGTGTTGTCAGACACGCACCGTACTTTAAAAAATATAAATGCCATAAAAACGTAGGGTGGTCACCGCTTAGTCACGTTCAGGCGAGTCGCGTAAGGAAAGACTGCGCGCCAGTCGAGCGCCTTGCGCGTAGAGGCGATGAGGCAATAGGTCAATGAGCAAGAGTCGGCCTTAGAGCGCGGGCGTGGTGAGGTCTCGAATGCGCAAAATAACTGCAGGCATGCGGAATCCTTGCGGGCCAAGCCTAAAGAGGCTGGAATGGCAAATCTCGTGGCGGAAAAAGTCACTCCCTGCGTACATTCGCTTGGCATCGAACCCCAACAGAATGCGAGGAGTGACGTGACCAACAATACCCTGCGAGTGCTATGCTAATAAACCGCGGAATTTTACGTGACTCTTCAATAGAATATTTTTACTGTTTCAGTGAGTTGATTTTGAAAATTATGCATTGTTGATTTGAAAACTGCCTGTGGTTTATAAGTTATTTTGCCATCATTCCCACGTGTAGAAAATTGAACTTCGCTAGGGCATATGAAATAGTTTAGAGTAAGTGTTCTGAGGTCGTTAAGGTGAATCTGCGGTTACTACTAAATATGTCTTGAAACAACACATTGAAAGTTATAATTTTGTCCTCCTCACGGTTAAACAAAAACCCCATTACAACAAACAAGGCAATCTCTTAATATAACCCAAAAAACAACTCTGGCATTACATTTTTGTGTCGAAACTTATGATTCCAAGACGCTTTCCGTCATCCTGCCCCTAATGAAAATATCCTTGGTGGGAAAAGAACAAGAAAATTTTTGTAGAGAAACTCTATTTATCTTTTTGGAAGTAGGCCATCATTTAAGTTTTAAGAAACAATACTGTGCAACTTACTCTCTGCAGAGGTGTTGTAGACTTCTCGCAACCCTACACTGTGGTGTGGTGTATTGCCAATTTACTTGCACTAGAGTATAAATGTAGTGGTAGCTACAAAATTGTTTGTTGAAAATCGCCATGTGAAATAGAAAATTGTCACCACTAAATTATGGTCCCTAAAAAAATATATCTATTTTTAATAGATAAGCAGTAATAAGCGTATTTACAATTTAAATTACGCAGTAAAAACAAACGTAAATTTCACTGTATTTTCTAACCATAAAGAACTTAATCTTTATCAAAATAAATAAATAAATTGAATTCTTTTGCCATGCCACCACACAAACTAATTTTAAAAGTTGCAGCTCCCATAATTTTATTGCGAAATACAAATTCACCGAAATAATGCAACGGAACCCTATTACAAATAAAAGTTTTAAAAGTTATCTCATTGAAGGTACTATTCTAACTGGCTGCGGTACTGGAGAAACTGTTTTAATACCTAGAATACCAATAATTCCCTCGGAGTTGCCTTTTAATTTTAAAAGAGTCCAATTTCCAATAAGAGTTTGTTTTGGTATGACAACAAATAAAGCACAGGGCCAAACACTTAATGTGGCTGGAGTTGATTTGAGTGGAGCATGTTTTTCACACGGACAACTATACGTAGCCCTTTCGCGTGTCGCGTCAAACAGAAATATTTTTGTGCAGGCTGTCGGAGGCAAAACGATTAATGTTGTATACAAAGAAATTTTCTAAACCACTATCATATAATATTGTTATATTAGAGATGTATGAATGTGGATAAAGCGAAGGATGTAGGTATGTCAGGATCGTGGTAAAAGGAAGTTCCTTAATCTCTGCCTACCCCTCTGCGAGACAGGCGTGACGTGTATGCATGTATGTATGTTATATATGAAAGTAGTTTACTAATTTACTATCATATAATATTGCAATTGTCTTTTCCCTATTTATTTATTAATGTATCGCTGTAAAATCTAAATTGTACCCAGACGAAGCCGGGCCGAGTCGCTAGTTTCGGAAATATATGCAAAAACACGGATACCCCCTTGGCAGTTGTCGCTAAGGAGCTAATTTTCTACCCAGAGGCTCCGGTTGGAATGTCGTTGCACGTCATATGTGTGTGTGTTTTACGTGTTAGGTTAACCTGCCTTAGTAATGTGATGTCATTTATAGGCAACAAATGAAGCAAAATTAAGCAGACTTGGCATGTGTTCAGATTATCTTTAATGCATTTTTTAAATTCAATGTGTTCTCATCGCCGCGATTGTTTCAGACAATGATTCAATTGTAGCGGGAGACGTTCACTGTCAAGTTTCAATCTTTTGTGTACACATCTGAAAGTATCTTACGTTATTACCTGTATGTATGTGAGATAAATTTGATCGGCCCAGTAAAAATTATGTTATTATTATTATTATTATTAAACACTGGACGCCTGATTAGTCTAAATCAACAGGGGTGTGTCAAAATAATGAATCATTTATTCGTAAAATTAGCAAGATACTCAGCTTTCTGAAATATGTGTAGAAAGCAAGATTTTTGTGATTTGCCTTTTCCTAAAACGATTGTGTGCTTGTTTTGAACTTATTACTGTGCAGTGAGCATACTGGAGTTGACGTAAGCTCGCATTCCTTAGTTGTTATTTTTACCACCCGGCGTGGAATGGTCACCAGTCAGTGCGTGATAGACGACTGAAGAAGACTGTGTTAGGTAGGTGAGTTAAGGCCTTTTCACACGATTAAATTTTTTCTTCAAATTACTTTCAATTTTTATTGACCTCAATTTATTGAATGTTTTATGACGTCATACGAACGTCATAATCGCGGCCATTTTCTGTTTAAATTTCTTGAATGTCTTGTGTTCTTCAAGATTTTCGTTTGTTCATGTTCTATATTTTCTTGAATCCAAAATTTCAATCGCCGATCACAGCTTTTCTGACAATATTAATGGAAGTAATCTCGTAATAGTAGAGTTGTGTGCACACATGTAAGGTCGTTACAAAATAAGGACGCATACTTTTTTTAAGAACATGTACAATAATGTGAAGAAAATTTGTTTTGGTTTAACCAATTATTTTCGTGTCGTGCACTAGTCGTATATAGTTATAAAAAGTTGATTTTATGTTTATTTAAAATGGTTTAATTAAAAGGTTTGTGATAAATTTTCATGTGGAGACTTGGAAGCGTATTGAATGCATTTCATTGAAAAGCCAAATTAACTGATTTTTTAGTTCAGTAAATTGAATTCAAGTAATATAATTCAATAAATGTTTGATCGTGTGAAATGGCCTTTACCAACGTGGACAGATCAGCGCGTTTCTTCCCCGCTCTTCATCCCCTTTTTCTTTCAATCATCTTCAAAGCCGATGGTTCAGATGATGGGAAGAGCCCATACGACGCCTCGCAAGAATGCAGGCTCGTCGTTCCCACGACTTGACTCAGCCACGCAGACTCCTGTGAAGGCAGCAGTGTTTCCAACTCACGATCGGATTCTTTCGTTATATTGGTGTAAAAAGTCGCTAGTTTGTCTTTAAACGAAGAAATGTTAGAAGTCGCTGGTTTTGTCGCTAGAAAAATCTATTTTTTTAGCAATTAAAACAAAAAAAATTATTAACGTACTTATTTGGTGTCTGTAAATTAGTTCGTGTCAAACTCAAATTCTGTACTCGTTGAAGCAAGAAGCATGGGACTTCCAGGTTAAGAGTCAAATTATTTGCTGGCCAGATTTGGGGCCACATACGATTGTTTATTGCAACCACGGAGCATAATCTCAGTTTCTTCATAATTTAAAAAAAATTTAATTTATTTATAACATGTGGAATTAAAACATTTTGTAAGAAAACATTATGGGCTCATTCCAGTGTATTTATTACATTATATTTCTAAAAGTTGTTTTTGTACTTGCAGCATGTCTTCCTTAGCTACATACCAACTTATGCTAGGGTGATAAAATAATGCAAGTGTTTGATGTATTGTAAACAATAAAAAAACAACTGTAATGTTTGTGAAAGAAATGTAAACAAATAACTAAGAAACCAGGAGTTTGAAAGAATACTTCCTGGGGGCGGTAAGAATTCCCGCTCTCAGTTAGAGGTTAGAATTTTCGTAACGTAGCGCACACCGCCAAACATAGTTCCTGTTACCTAGATTACACTGAATATTAATTTCAGCAATGTCAGCTATAGTTTCGATACTACTGACGAGTACCAATGAAACATCGGCGATCTCGATGTTCGTCATCAGTAGCAGAACGTGGCGCAAGGAAAGACTTCCGTGTCATTTATCATACTGTAAATAGTAAGTACAAAATGCGAGTCATTGTAAGTCGCTAGTTTTGTCGTCGAATACGCGTTGTTCAGAAAAAGTTGCCAGATTTCTCGCTAGGCTCTAAAATGTATATTTCGTCACCGTAAACATGTAAAAGTAGCCAACTATAGTGATAAGATCGCTAAATTGGCAACACTGGAAGACAGTCTTGATCCCTCCGCCTTGCAATCGCGATGTTTCAGCGCCCGGCTTTGCACGTCGCTCGCCGCCCTTCACCAACGCCAGTTTGGCCTGCGAGCTGGCACTTCACTATTACCAGCAACCTTGCAGCCTGGGCAACTGTCCGCCATCCAGGGGACGCGCCGCGTTGCTGTTGCTCGGTGCACCTCATTCCGGCTGTCTGCCGGACGTGACGATGCTGCTCGTAGTAAGAATACCGGTTAGAAATAGATTTTCAAGTAGATTAAATCGGCTTCAAAATATATATTTTTAGATAGATTGAAGGCTACCGATTTTTTTCGAAATATATATATTTCGTGGTCAACAGTCAAATATTAACTAATGCAGTGGGGATGTAATAGTTTGATAAAGCTTGAGAAGCTATTATTTATGGTATGTAGTGCGAAAAATTTAGTTAAACATTCTTAAATGGAACTTAGGGCAAAAATAGTGAAAATCCAAGATGGTGAGGGACTAATTCCCCTTAACGGTATGTTCGTATAACTGGCCCGAAGTCCGATTTTCTATGCGCAACGATATTCTGTGCCTCGGTCCATATCGATCCAAGAAATCGATTAATTGGGTGAATATCGGCATGATTGGCTCGTAGCGTTGCGTTGCTTTGCATCGCCGATAGGCTAGTGCTTCTCACCCTTACCTTGCGAGCTGCATGCTCCAGATGGGGACGACTCCGGCAACGTCTCTCTGGAATGCAGACCCTGAGGCAGGCTGAGTCAGCTCCCACCCTGTCCTACCGCAGAGAGTTACAGCCTGGCCCTTGCTGCGGGTTAAAGTCTTCCCTTCCCCTTGTGGCAGCATCTGATTTATTGAGCACTTTCGAAAAAAATCACTGCCCTTCAACTGCACGTATACTGCCGCACACACGGGCATGCAGGCTCCCGGTTAAGTTGGCAGCGAATCAAGAAAAAGTATTTCCAAATCGTGACGTATTGCGAGTCTATTGTTTATATTTATGGTAAATGAAGTTTGTGTTTTTCTGCTGTATACTCGTTTGAGTAACGCGTTTACGTTCCTAGCAATTTCACGTTCGCACTTCACTGACGCACGAAATAAGTCGCCAAACGGATAACAGTGTAAATTTTAAATGTGTCGGAAGGACAAGAAATGAGATAAAAGTAGATAATGAGCAGATCTTTCAAAAGTGCCTAGTTTCCTTTAACAGCCTATATTACATCAAACCTCCCATAACCTCAGTGTCCTATCCATAGAATGAGGGAATTGGATTTATATATTTTTGGCTATTACTAGTGGATAACACATGGGCACACAAACATACTTGTTTTGTTGTGTCGAGAAAGAGAATTTTTTACGTGTTTTTGTGCGTGAAGGAGATGTGGGGAGAGAACTTTATTTTTATTTCTCTATGATTTGTCTTTGAGGTCACACACAACCTTTATTCTTATAATTTGGTGCGCGAAGCATTATAGCTGTATCCTCGGCTATCTGTGCTTAACAAAACATGCATGCGATCTTCACTGGCACCAACAATTGCAGGGAAGGAAAATAAATACTTTATTTTGCAGAAAATTGAATTTCATTTGTAGGTATGTTGGCAGAAAATATATTAAATAATGAAAATAAAACAAAATTTATGTGTGTTGCTGTAATATTTTATTTCAAAAGTTATTTCTCTTTGCTCCTTGCTTGAATAGTTCTGACTGGAATTAAAATGCATGTGGTGACCGATAAGAATATGTTAATTATGTGTGTGGAAAAGAAAATTAAAATCAGTGTATAATGGAGTATAATTAGTTCAAGTCACCGCCATCCTTACAATAATAATTTAAGATAAAAAATATTAAAATTGCTAAATTAATGCTGCTTCACTTTAATTAGATCTGAAAAATTACGTCGGAATATTTTAATTAGTGGTTGCCTCACGTAACTGAACTTACTAAGATACTTCGAAAGCCCCAAAAAACAAATTACATTTTAATGTTCCAAAAGTTAAAAAATTCACAAAAATGTTCTGTTTTCTCCTAAAAAATCTCTCGCTTTCTTCTCACTCGTTCTCAACATAATTAATTCCTCAGGGTTCATTCACTATTCCGCCCCGGCACTAGTTCAATCCTTAGAGCGGCGGACCTCTGGTTTGCCATATCTACGTAGGAAATCAGTCCAAATCTTCAAACACCTGTATTATTTCATAGTTCGTAATGTTGTTTAGCAAAATAATGTTCCAAATGACCTTGAAGAGTTGGCGTCACCTGGCTGGAAATGCGTGTTCTCACGCACGTAATGGCGCCTGGCGCTAAGCGGTGCCGCGTCAAAAGCCGACCGGAACAACTCCAAAACTAATCCTTAGGCTTACGAACCTCGGGCCTCTTCTTGCATGAACGGGTTCTCGCACAGGAAATATTATCCATCTTAGGATGGCGCCGGGAATTTGGCAGATCAAAATCCCGACGAAAATATTTCGACCGTAAATTCGAAGGTCTCTCCCAGAAGCAAACTACTTCCGGTAACTGTCTCTATCCTAGGCAAAAATGGAAAATCTACTTCCAGTGAAGCCAAAAAGGAAATAACGACAAAATAAAATACAATTAAAACAAAAACGAAAAAAGGTTAATTACTGTTTAAAAATTACAAAATTAATTTAGGAAATTAACTAAATACAAATTCAATACTTATAGGTTAAAATACATAATACCATAGTCATAAGTAAAATAAAATAAAATTGATGGATGATTTGCAAAATAAATATTCAATGACTTTAAAAATTACTGAAAATAAGCCGTAGGGGCTAACATTACTATTACGTTGAAATGTAAATAAATGAAATCGAATAGAGTCCAAAATAACATTGCATGTTAATATACTTCCAAATAAAAATAATAACTTTGTTATAGCGAACCACTATTTAGGCCCTACTTATGTTTGATATTAGCTTTTGAAAATGTAATTTTATTAAAGCATATAACATTATTTAATATTATATTTTAGAGACAATTATTATTTGAGAGCTCGTAATCTGCTATGATCGCGTACAATAAAAATTTTTAAGTAGCTGTATGAATCGATTTTCGTTACAAAAACATGACATGAAAAAATTTCGTCACCTCAATGTGAAATGTTAAAAATTAAATTATAGATTTGTTTGGATATTTAATTGTCAAAGTAAAGAAAGTTTAATTGCTAAAGTTAGCTTCACAGATGTATCTCTGTAGCGGGAACTCCGAGCAATTCTTGTTGGATACTATTTCCAGGGTGTCCACACTCCACCCACAGGGAAAACGGGGAAAATTCAGGGAATTTCATGTTATAGCGAAATGTCAGGGAATTTTCACCTGGGTCAGGGAAAATGTAAATAATTACTACTCTGCAAAAGTCACTAGTTGTGTGAATACAGGATAACGTAATTATGATATGCCTTTTAAAATTGCAATGCTCAAGTTTGTGAAGTGGCAGTAGTACAGCTTTGCCAAGTGGTATAGGGTCTATACGTACAAAATAAAGTATTTGTGTGTTTGTATTGGGCGCTCATGTGAAGTCAATAACGTGTATCGCGATCAATATCGACGGGCTTGCTTGGTCTGTGACAGTGTAATTTAATTCAACTTCACTGACAATATATTTGTTCTGTCAGCTGTGAAAAAAATATGGTGTTGGAAGGTTTTAGTATTCCTGATTATATATCGGGGAAAATGCAAGATTCTCCCTGGAAAACAGGGAATTCCAAAATGGAATTTCAGTGGACATCCTGTTTAATTTTCAGTTTGCTAAAATCCGCGCGATTTGGTTTCGGCTGAAATAAATTTTGTTGCTCACGTTAAGAGGCCCGCCTTTTTCCGCGTTTGGAGCGCAAGAGCGATAAGGGCGACACTGTCATGCGCACCACGTGCGGCATCGCCGCTACGTGCAGGACTCGTTACAGGCGTGCAGTGTTCTCGTGCTGCGTGTGCCTATGGGACTTTTAAGCAGTGGCCAATATCGTTTTATTGGTGGAAAGTCCGTAGCGAAGTTTAACGCAGGACCCACAAGGGCTTGTGTATGTAGCTGATTCGAATATTTTGAGATGCAGTGTTTTGAAAAAGCCGCTAATGATATTTCTAATGTGCATGGTGTCGTGAAAGTAATGTACACGCATAGTCTGAAGTGTGTGCGTTATTTTGAGCCATCATCATATTGGTGCCGTGTAATACTTTCGTACAAAACGACGGATTTCAAACACACTGCAATGTAGTTCAAGCTACAGGATCTGTCTTAGCATATGCTGTTCATGTTTATTTGAGCATTTTAAAAATGTCACTGCTCCTACCTTCGTATATTTTAACGGGCGCGCTAACTGGCAAGTGTTAAGTGAAGTTGGCGGCGATGGAGGTAAAATAGTTCCAAAGTAGTTCCATGTCTTAACGGTGAATTAATAGTGTTAGGTTAACATTTGTGAATACTGAAATTATTTTTTTGCTTTCTGTTTTTATGCTTTATTTTTACTCATATAACAATTGCAGTCTCTCTCAACCGTAGCGTTAATAAAGCGATGAGGCCCATGCAAATGTTAATCTTACATATGGCTGGAGAATACACGATGCGCATTCAAGTAGATTTTAAGCAGGGCTTTCATAAATGCTCAGTTTAACGTGAACAGCCTATATGCGGACGGATGTACTGTATGTATTCCTTTGTTGAACAGTAGGCGAGAGACAACAGGGGTGTCCAGCACGCTCCGCTACTGGCTACTGGCTACTGGCTAGCGAGCGGCGCTCGGCACTTGGCCCCGGGCAGTCTGTTTGTGTGTCACGCCGCGCGAACGACAATCGTTGCCTTTGCGTCTTCTTCTCTGTACAGTCTGGTCACGGCTGAACGCCACTTCCCGTGCTTAACGCTCCGTCGCCGCTCGCTTCTCCCGGCGCGACGGCGCGAGGCTAGTTGTATCATAGGGGAGGTGTCGAGCGAATAACGTCCCATCTTGGCAGGCCTGCGTCACGTGTTGTTCAAAGGCGCTCGTCTTCAGCGAATGTCATTCCTTCTGTCGCCGTTATTGCCGAGACGTCATGCTCATGTGGCGAGGAAGACGGGGCCTTTAAGAGGAATCCCTAATAAACAATGTTAAAACTCCTCAAGGTCACATCCGGCCATAAGGAAGCATTGCAACCGCGACGTTTCCTCAGAATTTTAGCTGTGACTACGGTTTTAATACAGCAATCTGTTACTTACAGCGATTTTTGCTGGCATTGGCAATTCCAACGACCACATTTATATTTCAATAACATCATTTTATAACGGGGGAAAAAAATGTCGACTTATCATTTCTGTCCTGAACAAAAATTACTGAAATTGTGATTCGGCATTACTGTTCGCAAAACACACGCTCTTGTAGCTGTAGAGTAAGTCCATTCCAACAGACGACAACGGAAGTACTTATAGGCGGTGACGCACATTGACGTAAACACGAGATCTTTGTGAACTTATCAAAAAGAATTTGGACTATAATGCGTTGTTTTTTGAACGAATTATAAAATTGTATTCTTTGGGTGCCTAGGATCGACCGAGCAAAGTTCTTTGACAACAAAGAACCTGCAACTATAGAAGTCTAAAGTTAGGTTCAACCCTTTTTTACAACTTTGGTAGTAACTAAAGATTTGAATTCAAAGGTTAACTCCATTATTGATTGCTACATAGTTGAAATATCTTATCACATTTTTCTTTGACATAATTAAATTGTGAAGGTGGTAGCATAAGGGTTAGAAATTACAGTTGTTTGTGCCTTCTACATTGAAATTTGTTTGTTATATAGTTATTATAAACAGCCTTTTTAACGTCTGTGAATAAGGTTTGTTTTCCCAAAAGAATATTTGTGGCATGAAAGAACTTCGAAACAAAGAAATTTGCCGATAAAACGGTTGTCCTGCCCTAAAACATAAATACGTGAATCTAGGTGCAAACTCGTTCATATAAGCGTTTAGGGTCACACTTGCTCGTTTACATGTGAGGAAGTGAAAATGGCAGTTCGGCTTAGTTGGAAAACAAGACGGCGATAAGGTTCTCTCCATTTACTGTCGAGTTGCAACTTTATCCTTGCATGCACCGTGTTGACATAGTCACGAGAAGTTGCCTACTACAACTGATTTATTATTGGCTTTATTGAATAGCAAACTGCCTTAGAAGTTTTTGGTAGAATTTTTAAGCCGGGTCATTGTCAGCAGCATTAAGAAGCGTTTCATGCATGAGTACGTGTATAGATTTCCCAGTTATTCAGAGATATTTTTTTTTTGTGTAGTGCGACAATAAACAAAACTGTGGGGGTTCAAAAATGTTACTTGCAGAATTACAACATTAAAGGTATTTTTAGCTTATGGGGGGATATTTTGTATGCCGCGTGTTTGGTAATGCTTAATAAAATAGTACATTTCATCAGAAATATTCGATTTGCATTTGTTGCTCAGAGGAAGCGTTTGCTGCCTATGCGAATGTCGACCTTGTTGCCACTAAAATAGGTTTAGGTAAAAGGCGCCCTTAAACGTTACTCGTGAGTTATTCTCGTAGCAACCTTCGTGCTGTAAAAAAAAAGCACTTTTATGAGCTGCGTAGAGTAAACAAATAGCTGGTCCCCGCTTCCACCGCGGTAAGAGAATTGCCCTTCTCCGCAAACGGATTTTCGTGTAAATCCTGAATTACGTCCAATACACCCAGGACGTAAGTGCGTCGTACCCGTAGGCACTCTCGCATTAAAACTGGATTTGTTTGCTGATGAAAGAGATGCGATGGTTGTACATGTCACTAAGGTGACTGACTCCAATTTTGACCCTCGACGCAATAAACCAGTCTTTGTGACAGGCATAAAGATTTAAATTAAATCACATTTGAAGCAATAAATAATTTTTTTTTTTTTTAGCCATTGTAATGATAGTCATTTATAAACCAGACTATTTACTTTCACATGTCTTGTATGAGTTACGGAGTTTCAAAACCAAAGTGGATGGCCCCCATTAAAGGAACCACGCCCGAAAAACTTTGGTTCCTAAGTTATTTGAAGGTGGAGATGATGTACTAGTTTATTGCCAATATTAGATTAAGGATTTGAGATTAAACGTGTAATTAAACTAATATCTTGTAAAACCTATCGCTGTCGTAAAAGTATTTAATGAAGCAGCATATCGGAAATAAAAAATTTGTATTGTTATATTTAACCCCGTAGTTTTCAAGTAATTCGTGTATACATTTTAAAACAAAGCCTGGTAAGTATGCAATACGCACACCATTTTATTTGATACGGATGCTGCATTGTAGGGTACTTGTGCTACACGAGATCGTCGATTTTAAAATAACTTGTGAGAGGCTGCTTGCGTCAGTGTAGTTTTCTCTGACAAAAGCATATGTTGAAAAACGATACATTATGACTGCGTACACTGAGTATCGCAGTATGGCCGAACAAAACAATGTCTGCGAATAGTAACGCCAATGTAATATTGTTATTTTTAATTGCAATATTTTGTGCGTTATACTGTCTGCTTTCAGCCTGATTAAAATATATATCGGTGATTAGTTTAAGAACGGTGTGTAATGCAAAATTCTCAAGCGGTAGGAACTTATTTTTCGAGTAGCATCTAGTGCATGCTTGTTTTTTGTCAAATCAAGTTGTTTGGGATAAATATGCTAACTATTTCCTGATTTTAACGATCGCAGTATTTAAGCCAGCTAAAAAATTTTTTTTTGTTTCCGATCTGAAAACATTTTCATTGTAGCATTTTTTTTTGTATCTCGGTTTACACGCGTTGGTAAGATATCCTGAGGTGCTAGAGAGGGAACAAAAATAAGTCCGTGTACACATACACTGCGTATGTGTAAATCACCCGATTGACACCCACTCAACATACAAGCTCTTTAACCCCAGTTCCTTTATGCAAGAGTCTCAATATGTTCATCGGAATGAAAGATAATTTGACATACTTGTTTCATTCTTAGGTTGCGTATTGACTGTTCCCTGCGAAGTATTGTTGAAGTACTGTGCAGTTTGCGGTAGTGTGGTCCGTCGCGTGTTCTTGAGGAGGAGTTATGCCCCGGGCGTACACCCGAGGTCGCTCGCCTCTTACAGCTGGAGATAGTGGTGGTAACGGTACTGTGCCCATTCGTTGTGATTAGGCGAACGGAAATGTGGGTAATAACGGCTTGTGACATACTCAACTTTCCTATTGGAGAGTTCTTGCAACCGCATGCAATATTGGCGCAGTACCTGTAACAGTGGCAAAATTAACAATGCAGGATACGCATAAAATCCGTGTATTAATTCACCATTCGCTATAGAAATTGTTTAGAGACGTACACATTTCCGGACTAATAAGTGAAGCAGTATCACACTAAATTGGTTCGTATAACAAATGTTGTATACTGAATATTTATGTCCCAAACTTCCCCAGTGTTCATCACGGTAAAGTGAGGTATTTTAAAATCCCTGCAAAGTTTATACTTTCAGCCCGTTGGTAGCGTATTTTTTCGTGTACTTATCAAAATAAACATCGACATGTGACTTTCAGCTGGTGTTACGTCAGCCGGCTCATATGTCCATTCCATACTCATCAAACAACCAACTCTTATAGATATTGTAATAAGCACTATAAAGACTTTCATTTCAGTAAATAATATTGGTTTGTTAAAATTGATTGATGTTTACAATTATATTTCTGTTTTGACATAAATCAATGCCTTTAACTGTAATCAACACTTCCGAGGTCATAAGAAAATATGTTTGGTTTCGGTTGTCAACAGAATAGCAGAATAATTAAACTTTGCTCTTTTTCCTCCTTATAAAAACAAGCCAAGGCTTTTCAAACAATTACCTTTAAAAAATGTGAAAAGTGGAAACGCTCGCCCGTTATATGTACACACGTGTCATAAGAAAGACATGCTTTAGATACTACGGAATATTTACTCCATCATACAGAATAAAACGTGCTCTGAATAATCGTTAAATGACCTAATAATTATGTTTAACAACATTTACGAGTAGAATTATATTGCATAAATACCTCGCAGATAAATATTTTAATACAATACTACGCACAAGAAAATGGCGGGCATTGCTATTACTAGTAACGAAAACAATTGTCGTGAAACTCAAGGGCTGAAAGCAATTGATCCAATTTTTCACAGCATGCTTCCACAGTAATATTTGTCACTTGACGTGAATTTCGTAAAAATTCGTTCAGCCACGCAGTTTTCAAAGCACAAAACACTAAAGCTTGCTAAGACGTACTGCTTTGCTTACAAAAAGAAATCGTTTTCTTGTATAAAATTTTAATGCCTACGCTGACATAAACGCAACTTCGCCAGAATACTAAAAACGCAATATCTAGATAATGACAATATGTTTCATGAAACTAAATCCACACATTTAATGCAGAATTTGATTTTCCCCCAAATTACTTACCTTTAAGGGCTGGTCTTAGAAGGTAGTAGTACTTACTGTTTGATATATCGGCTCATAGAAATTAAACCGTTCGAACAGACGTTATAATATTGTTTTAACGTATTCCTAACACTCAAGGAATGTTTCACGTTTAGTATAAAACATTTTAATGGCGTTATTTTTTAAAACGAGTGACATACGTGCCGAGGTATTAACTCGTAAATTGGGAATCGCGTAAATACTAAATAACACACACACATTTATTTAAGCTGTCAAAATGGTAACACGCATTTAAAATATAACAAAACACAGTCTTCTGAAGTTTCTTCAAGTTGTTCGAGGATTAAAATTTATGCCGACTTAAATTGCATGAAGCAGCACATTTTACTGGTCGGCATACTATGTGAAATTTCAAGAATTTGTAGAACAAGAAACTATAGAGCAAAAAGAAATAACACCTATTCACGCACAACATGTATAAAAATGTTTTATTCATTACGTTAATGAACAATTTATTTCGTTAATGAACAATTTATTTCAGGAGTTACAGCGTGACATTTTAAAATTCCGCTTTTCTTAAACCTCTGTTTTCTGGAAACGTGGACCTGAAAAAAAAACCAACGAACCAGCTAACTTGAACGTTGCGTCAGCCAGGCCATGATGTGAGAAAGTTAGAAACATACATGATGTGTTACAATCACGACAAGTTTTATTCTTATTTGCGTACAGCAAAAAGGAATTAAATTGTAGGAGACTAAAAATTTCTAACTTTACCCCTGGTAGGACGTTAAAGTATGGAACTATCCACATCGAGGGTCTTCTACCACACGGGGAGACGCCAAATTAGTACCCTCAGCAACTAGCGACCAGACAATAGTTCGCTGCCAACTTAACTGTGCGTTTATAATGCATGTAAAGATGCAATTCTGCAGTAAAATGTGTTTCTTCCACGTTTTCTCGTCCTTAGAAAATTATGTGCGTGTTTATTATAAGGGGGAGAGAGACAGAGCTGGTTTCACAATTAAATGCATGCACTTTTGATATCAGAATTTGGGAGGGACTCCTGCTTGTAACTACATATTGGTTCATGTAACCGCTCTGCTTCCATTCCTTGCCCTTCCCGTCGGGCGTACGAAGAGAAGTGTTTCAAGGGCAACACCGGTAACTGGAGAAGAGCACGCAGTTACAAACGTGCCTCTACGTAGCACTTGACGCATGTCGCGATAAGGTTATCGGGACTCGTGTCGTTCTCCTCATTAGATTGAATCTCTTGGGATAGTCGTCACGCGAATTTTCTGTTCAACACCACGCCTCCCCTTTAGTGGGACTCGTGGTGCGAAGAACCTTCTGGGGCAGGCCAACTGAGCTATTTAAATAGTGACGTTCCCTTGTGTCGTGAGTTTGGAGTCTCATACCGTAATTAGCGCCAGGTGTGTAGTACCATCGGAATGACGTGAGAAGACATAGTATAGTGACCAGCGAGTGAAGTCTGCGAACATCGAGACAGTAGTGATATAGACTGACAAGCTAATCTGTGGGGTAAAATGAGACTTCATTCCTGAGTGGCAGACATTTGTAATGTTGTTAAATGTTAATGCATGCAGTGGACAGGTTGGGTGTATATGTGCAACTAATAAGCGAGGATAAATTAACTGTAGCTAGTAAAAAGACTCTGATAAAATTTTAATTACAAATAAGACTGATAAATATTGCGCTCACTGGTAGTAATAGTTAATGTTAATCGTAAAAATATGTGTTTAATGTTGTAAAAATTGGTGTTTATTTTTATAACATTGTAAATTAATTAAGAAATTAACTTTGACTCTCTTATTTTTATTAAGACCATCCCTCACGAACTCGGATACGCCCCTGGCGACTTGTAACGATATTTTAGTTACAGTACACAGTTTATTGTCTATATCTAAAGACGTCAATATTTACACTTTAACGTAGCGGAGATTTGTTTAATTTTACAATTTTATATTAAAACCGTGCTCGCTATACTTGTAAGTTGTAGGTACAAGTTGCATTTTGAGTTTTTTACATAAGTTTATTTGGTTTGTGTGTACTTTATAAAAAAACTTCTTTTTTAAATTACAATTATAGTTGAGTGCAGTTGATAAACAATGCAAGAATAAAATCTACCTTTCGCGTTATTTGTTAGCTGTAACTTTATATTACAATAGTTCATTTGATATTTCTGAAAACAAAACCACCTGGAAAATCATTAGCACTGTAGAATTTGGAGCAGAAAAATCCATTAGATAACGGTGTTTAACTGTGGACCAACTATATGGACATGTCAACCCCATCACACCCCCCCCCCCCCCTTCAGGGTCACAGAAAAATGACATTAGTCGTGCTTCGTGTGGAGGAGATGTTGTGACCCACATTGTAAGCACGTTCAGTTGCGGGGTTCTTGTTGCATCCCGTTGCCAGATGGCCCTCAGACTTCATTAGCCACTTGCTTGTTTACTGCGGCGTTAAACAGCGTGTCTTGTGTACCGGCGGTACGCTCCCGGGGCTAACTAGGGCCGTGTAAATACCCTCGTCTCCGCTCGGAATGACGGCTATAAATATCCCGTTACTCTCGGTTTCTACTTGTGGGCCCGTCTTTCGTCTTCTGGGTAGAAGCATTCTCAGCTCTCAAGCCGTAATTGTGATATTCAATCGTCCGTCGCAGAGGCCGCCCAAGTTGTACAGTTGAACTATTAGTTTTCGTGTTTATTAATTACGGTTATTGTTAGAACTTTAATCCACAGAATATTAATATGTGTGTAGTATGGGAAGAGGGAAGGGGTAAGTTGAGGGATAACGGTTTGTAAAAGCTTGGTGCTTGGATTTTTCATGTATTCGGTTCTCTCCCTCTTCCTTTCACACTTTTTCTGTCTCTCTCTGCACTTATTTTCGTAGGATCTTGTTATAAAGTTAGTGTTCTGTTATTCAAACAATGTACGCCGCACTTCATTCTTTGAATCATTTATGCGGGGAAAAAAAAAACAGAAAAGGCTGAAGAGTTTTGCGCTTAAAAACTTAGAATTATAAATCGGGCAATGAAAGGCGCGAGTGCGGTCGTAATTTGCTCAGTTGCTGTATACATTATTTAACTTTATATAGCTGTTTATGGAAATAAGCTCTTGGAATTTTGAGCTCCTGGAAAACTAACCATTGAATGCAACGTGGTTCCTATGGTTAAACGTGGGATCCATAATGTCGGTTTTTCCAAAAATAACTCTCGCTATTCGGTTTTCTGCACAATTACTATTCTAAGGAACGCGCAACCGAACCTCAGCACGTATTTTCTTAATCTGGCTTGATGGATGATGTGTTCGCATATGACAAACGTAACCCCCT
>NQII01001732.1:499682-510221 GCA_002778355.1 Clitarchus hookeri
GTTCCACACTGGTTAATCCGCTTGCGTGTCTGTGGCTACTAGCTACGGTGGAACGAATATAGCCTGCGGGAACGGGAGACCTAGGAAATATTGTACTGCCCCGCACTGTCCACATACGATTTCACGTGTCGGCGACTGTGATCCAGCCGACCGAGCGACAAAACAGACTTGAAGTCAGCCTTTTTAAAAAAGAATACAAAAAGCCCGTAGTTGTATTGAGTTGAGTGTAAATACTAACTGCAGTAGCTACAATAACTTGGGCAGCTAATTATGAAAACTTGTTCGACGGGTTTAGTGTCTTTATAAGTTTAATAACCTGAACTGCTGTCAGCTGAAATGGTTTCAATTGTGTTTGTGGAATGTAGTCATATCTGGTAGGCTTAAATGTTCAATTGACCGCTAACTATCTGCAGCTGCCTGTGGCGTAGTTGAGAGCCCGCGTCACCCGCAATATTGCATTTTTTATTTATTTTTTCCCAATTCAAATTTAGGAGAATTTATTAAAAAATTACCGTATCCATCATTGCGGACATAGTATATGAAGTATTAACGCATATTTATGCAACGATTAACTTAAAACCAAATTTTATGTATCAATTCATTCTCACCTTTTAATGACAACCAGGGAACACCTATTAACAATCAGGTACAAAAATTTGCACAGAACCATTCAATTTAATGCTTCTATGATGAAACATTTTCAGTAATGGCCCAGACTCTTCTGTTATCACACTAAAACGATTAATTTCTGTATAACGGCTGACACAGCTTCTTAAGTGTTTCTGCTTCTGGGATTGTATGTTGTTTATTCACGGACAGATGACCTTGACTGGTTTACACTTGGCATGTGTTCGCTAAGGAAACGAATTTCAGTAGCTCTTTTAAAATTTAAGTTTTTTCTCAGTGGCTTGTCTGGAGAGAGTACCAAACCCTTAAATTACCTTAAACTAGAAATATTCAAGATTTACCGTAGCTTCGAGCTGTGCATCTCATGACCTGAAACCGCTCCAGCGACCCCTACCATAAAGGTTATACCACCACAAAATATTACATTAAAAAAAATTTCGTGCCAACATGTTTTTGTCTTTCTTGGTGCTGCTTTTGGTAGGTGAAAGTTCCGCAGTAACATTCTTGTACTGATGAACATTTTAACTATTTCTGAAGAAGAAGAAAGACATTCAATTTTTCATTTAACGAGCGCCGAGAGAGATGGCGCATTGTTAAACCACAGGATCCACATTCGGGAGGACCCGGATTCGATTCTCTGTCCGGCCATCCTAATTTCTGTTTTCCACTGTTCCCGAAATCACTCCAGGCGAATGCTGAGATGGGTCTTCAAGCCATGGCCGAATCTGGGTCCTTCCCCGATCTCGCTTCTCTGAGCAACATGCTCGGTAGTTAATGGCGTCGCTGTCGACGAGACATTAAACCCTATCTACCTCATTTAACCATTAGATTGTTCTCATTTCTCTCAGGAGTGTAACTCCGATTTTACGCTTCATTTATAATATCCTGGCGTTTTGGTTCATTAATTTACAAGGCATCTGAGACGAATGATTATAATATTTGTACCATAGTGATTTTAGTTATTTATAGAAATGAAGTAACACATATCGGATATGCTGATACTTGTGTCCATGTTTCTTTTTAAATGCGTGTGGTGGGCGGTATAAAGGCCGTGTCATATTGCAATCTGATATGACATGCCCTTGATAACGCGCACCAAGTAATTATAGTCGTAGGTGTTTAATGTTAAGCCTTTTAGAAGTAATAGCACTATATGAAACTTTATCTTGTTGAATGCTAATGGTTCCGGTGTGCGGAGCAGGGCATGTTGATGTTACAGAATTCGGAGTGCTCCCTAAAACCCATGCTTCTGTTTATTTTCCCTCGTCGCTTGCGTCACTTAACCTAATTTTTTTCCCCCGTGCGTAAACAGATCATCATCCAGCATCGTTCTTGACGCAGCAGATGGTTCGCTTTTAACGCAGAACCCTAACGCAACGAGAACGAAGGAAGGTCGGAAGTTGAGAAAGCAGTTCAAGGTGCAATCGGCGAGTAATCTTGCCGTGGTGACGAAACAGTTCCGGGAATCGTTCGTAGCGCAACGTGGTGCGATACCTGTTGTTGAATGTGGTACGCGGTGCGTGAAAAACTTCTCAAGCAATATTTCAGTAAAGGCATAGTTGTTTTCTTATAGGCCATTCACGGTAAAGTGAGCACTTTTGTAATCACTCTCATGTGGAATAATGGCCAATGAATATATTTTATTTTGGTCTTAGACTTGAACTTCCGAGTGCAGTGGAATATACATTCTATGTGTATTACTTATGTGTCAATATTTATTTAATAAAGTGGTTAAATTATGAAAAAAATGGCTGAATGGAAAAAGTAATTAGGGCCTCAAAAGTGCTCACTTTATCGTGAACAGCCTATATAAAGATATTTGTAAGTTAGCTGCAATTAATGGCTGTTCACGGCAAAGTGAGCACTTATGAAATCTCACGGCAAAGTGAGCACTTATGAAATCTCACGGCAAAGTGAGCACTTATGAAATCAACCATTGAAGAAAAAAAAAATCTTGCCGCTACCTACGTGTATTTTGAATGGGCAGGTTGACTGGCATGCGCTCAGTAAAGTTGGTAACTATGGAAACTGGTTTGGAAGCGAATCACATTTAACATTGGCAAAAAAATTCTTTATCTCGCCCACTTCCCCACCAGCTATATGATTGTATATTTTCACAACAAATAAGTGGTCAAACACGACAAAACATGATCAAAACAGAAACCGTAAATAAGTATTATGCTACAGTTGTTGGATTGGGGATGGCTTGCCTCTTGCGGTTTTTATAAACAACCAGGAAACCCTTGCGTGTGTTGAGTTGTGCATCGTTGCGTTCGGTAAAAAAAACTTGACCTTATGATATGGTCCCCGAATGACCACGTTTTACGTGCACGCGTCTGTGTAGCGTGATGCGTGTTACGTGCAACTAAGGTTTATTCTACTAAGGTTAGGAACAAAGCGTGATTTGTTGTGGGAGTTTGGCATACTGGCAATTTCCCCCGTTAGGTGAGCAGTGTACCAAAACGCAACTTTTAATTGAAATTTTAAGCTGCGTCTATAATAAAAGAAAGATTTTACTTAGTTACAACGCTATTTTATATTTGATTTATGATTATTACAAATATCCTGTTTTTAACGTAGAAAATGGAGAAAATATGGTACATTACCGACACCAGCGCTTACCTAGTGGCAAAAATTTTGGTTGCCAAAGTTAACTTTTAGCATTGATCTTCCCAACAAGAAGTAGAAGTAACGTTAGTGAAACGTAGTGAAGTCACCGTGATCCCGGCCTCAGGTTTGCCGGCGAGTGTGCAGGGGAAAAGACTCCCTGCTGGTTGGAATGACGCCAGCGGGCGGTGATGTCACCGTGATTCACGGCTCGCTTGCACTGGTCAAGCGACGCAGACCTCTGCGTGACCTTCGCCGTCAACCGCAGGATAAACAATCACCGGTACGTTTAGTGCGGTAACGGAAGCTCCCGGTTGCGAACTTATCTCTCAGTGCTCAGTGACGTTTGGTCCGCTGTTTCAAACCCGAAGCTGACGTCGGGATTCGGAACAGAACACTAGTGCGCAGAAATTAAAGCTGAAGTTCCTCGGGGCTCTGTATTGCTGCGGCTTCTGTTGTTTAATATCATGATAAATTATCTTAAAATTGTGATCACTAACTGTTTTGAAACCTCTCTTTTTGTTTGGCACGCGATGTCACGCACGAAACAGTGTAAATCGATTTTTTGAAACCTACAAGGAATTCGAGAAATTACAGAAAATCCAATTTTGTACGTTTGGGCACCCGCATGTACGACTTCTCGCTCCCCCTATAGATAGCACTATAGCTGTTCACGGTTAATTAGGCACGTTTGTTAACCCTGCTAAAGATCTACTTTTCCTTCGGATATTGCAACCGAATGTAAAATTATCATTGCCCTGGTCCTGATCTTTTTATTCTGGCCCCATCCAAATAAAACCTTGGAATGGTTAGTAATGTAAATGCTTCACTAATATGCAAATTCGTACTAACAAAAAGAGAAAGTTAAGAAGACCTCATTTATTTCATTTCAAGAGTTCTGTGCAGCTATGAATCATTAACAATCAATGATTAATAGGGTCACGTTTTTAAAATAGCCTTTTTATTGTGATTATTTAAGTTGTTTTATGTGTTTGACATTACTCAAAAATGCAATACATTTCTTTTTCCACGTAACTACACTTTTACATCACCGCTAGTTTTTTGCAGTAACAGCAAATACGATAAAAGAGAATACGGGACAGCTTTATACCAATAACACAGACAAGCGACAGTGTTGGCATCTAGCGGCGTGGTGTGATGAGGATCTGCAACTGCTGTGGAAAAAGCATGTACACACGTCAAAAAATGTGTCTTAAAAGTCGTGTATTTTATTTAACTGTATATTTTATTTAGCTGTAATTACGCGCCCACATACTAACTGCTGATAGTGTACAGTGTCTGCAAGATTACACCTAGAAAGTAGTTTTTTTTCTTTTAAAAATATTGCGATTTAAATTGTGTATACTGAACACTAAAAAACCACCTAACTTAATTGGTGCTCGAAACATAACCTTATATAAAGTCTAATCATTTTAAGGTTAATACTAAAAATATATCTAATCACGAAAGCGGAATCCTGAAAGTAAAACTGAATATTATATATCGCTGCAGTCTAGTTTAAAATCAATAGTAATCAAATACATTCGGTTTGTAACAAAATACAGAAATATACACATGAGAAATAAAATTGCAACTTATTAAAATAAAAGATACTCGACAATGTATATACTAAATTATAATACACAGAGGTGACAAAAATCATGGGGTAGCAATATGCAAATATACACATGGCAGTAGTATCGCGTACAAAATGTATAAATGGGCAGTGCATTGGTTACGCTTTCATTTGTAGTCAAGTGATTCATGTGAAAAGGTTTCTGACGTGATTATGGCTGCACGGCGGGAATTAATAGTCTTTGAACGCGGAATGGTAGTTGGAGCTAGGCGCATGGGACATTCCATTTCGGAAATGGTTAGGGAATTCAACATTCTGAGATCCACAGTGTCAAGAGTGTGCCGATAATAGATAATTTCAGGCATAACCTCCCACCATGGACAACGCAGTGGCCGACTGCCTGCACTTAATGACCGATACCAAATACGTGTGCGCAGAATGGTCAGTGTTAACACAAGCAACACTGCGTGAAATAACCGCAGGAATCATTGTGGGACGTACGACGGACGCGTCCGTTAGGACAGTGCGGCGAACTTTGGCTGTACTGGGCTATGCCAGCAGAAGACCGACTCGAGTGCCTTTACTAACAGCACGACATCGCCTGCAGCGCCTCTCCTAGGCTCGTGACCATATCGGTTGGACCCTAGACGACTGGAAAACCGTGGCATGGTCAGATGAGACCCGATTTCAGTTGGTAAGAGCTGATGGTAGGGTTCGAGTGTGGCGCAGACCCCACGAATCCATGGACCCAAGTTTTCAACAAGGAACTGTGCAAGCTGGTGGTGGCTCCATAATGGTGTGGGCTGTTTTTACATGGAATGGACTGGGTCCTCTGGTCCAACTGAACCGATCATTGACTGGAAAGGGTTATGTTCAGCTACTTGGAGACCACTTGCAACCATTCATGGACTTCATGTACCCAAACAATGATGGCATTTTTATGGATGACAATGCGCCATGTAACCGGGTCACAACTGTTCGCGATTGGTTTGAAGAACATTCTGGATAATTCCAGCGAATGATTTGGCCACCAAGATCGCCCGACATGAATCCCATCGAACATTTATGGGACATAAACGAGAAGTCAGTTCGTGCACAAACTTCTGCACCGGCAACACTTTCGCAATTATGGACGTCTATAGAGGCAGCATTGCTCAATATTTCTGCCGGGGACTTCCAACAACTTGTTGAATCCATGCCACGTCGAGTTGCTGCACTTCGCCGGGCAAAAGAAGGTCCGACACGATATTAGGAGGTATCCCATGACTTTTGTCGCGTCAATGTGTGTGTGTGTATATATATATTTTATTTTTTTTCTATAAAAGGTATTTTTTGCAGGTAAATTAATAATCATAGTTTACTATATTTTGGTTTAAGCAAATGGGATTTCGGCGACGTGTTACTTGAGCGGTTTTAAATAATTGAAGTACTTGTAGGACTTGTGTTTTAGGCTACGGGTGTAATTTTTATACCAATTACTGTGTGCTTAAACATTTTTGTATTACTACTATAGTCGTTATTCCATACCCTTGACTCAGCGAATGGGGACTCATGACGGAATCAGTAGGAAAATGGCCCGGGCACACACTGTAAATCATATTTATGTACACATCGCAAAAATATTTTTTAAAGTCGTGTAACTGACATTTCTGAAACCCTTGTTAGAAGCTATAACGTAAAAAGTTAGACAAGTTTCTCGCTGTACGTACATTAATTGAATACAGCGTTTGATTGCTCGTCTCTGCCCTCTCGAGATCTAAAATGTTACCTCGAAAAGTTTCTGAACCATGTTGTTAAAATTTATAAATCGCACATATTCCGCCTATAATTTTTATCTTTAAAACATTCCCGAATATCTTTTAATTCATGCGTTTTCTATCTCGTAAAAGAACGTGCTGTGACATTTGTTTATCTGGTAGCGCAGGATCTACGAAGGTATTTGTCACACCAGACCGCGAGAGCGCAGCACCGTCGCATGTCTCGCCAGAATCGGCGAGCTGTCCAGTATTCTCTTTTATCGTATTTGGTGACAGTTATGTACGGTTTTACGTTGTTGAGTGTCGTCCACTTTGCATGAGCTCGTGGATACGGGTCACTATAGTACAAACATTTCTCGAGGTCTATTACAAAGACAGCTCTTGTAATTTTACAAGATAAACATTTGTAAAATTACAAACACTTTCTCAGTAAAAATTGCAAAGAATTTTTACAGTGTATGATTTTTCTAAAGTTAGTTAGATTCAGAAATTTTCTAAGAAACTGCGAATAGAGTATACACGTCGTTATGGTAAATTATTGTTTTCTTCAGAGATTGGTTTTAGAAGTGCTCACTTCACCTTGAACATCCTATAATAATAAACGCTTCCTGTAGTTTCCATTGGAGAATGCCGGAGATGAGGACGTCAGCCTGGCAGTCGCTGCAATTGATGTCAAATGCCGATATGATCTTCCACGGGGATCGGGCAGCATTTTGTCCGGAGCGGAGCGGCTGCCATGGACGTAGACGTTGATTGTAATTTGTCCGGCTCTGGCCGGTAATGTACACCGCTGCTTATCGCGATGAACTGGAGGGGCGCATGTTCGCCCGGTAATAGCCGCGCGTCTTATCAAGTTGCTGGGAGATTGGTTGCATTGAGGTTTTTCCGGAGTAGCGGCAGCAGTTGGCGGATGCCGCAACTGCGTCTGGGGATGACACTATCTCGACATCGGCTCTTAGAACTGTGCCTTGTCTGGCTGGCTCGTGCCCCCGTTGCCGCAGTAATGCTCTGTCTGAAGTAAAGTGTAACGGTCTCTCTTTTTAAGGGAACTCCCCAGTAAAATGTCTGTAAAATCAGTGTGTGCTTGTGTACGCATATCTCGGTAAATAAAAATTCTAACAATACTACTTTTCTTCCTGGAAATGGCAAAACCAATTATATACAGTCACCACTTTCTGCTTATGTCTTGTCAAATATATTCAAAGAAAAAAAGAGTAGTCAAAATTATTAAAAATATTTTTATTAGGGTTTCACCCGCGCAGTTGTTTAATATGTAGTTTAATCAATAGACTTATAGGTTGCAAAGGGTTAAGTAAGCACTTTTGAAATCAACCATTGTAAATTGTCGCTGCCCCTCTCTGCACATATTTTAGCTGGCACAATGGCTGGCATACACTCAGTAAAGTTGGCAACGACGCACATAGGAGTATTTGAGTAGTAAATACGGTCAAAAATATTTTTAATATGCTTTTAAATAAAAACTACGTCTTTTATTGTACCGAAGTATTTATTACAAAAAATACAATGCTTGTTAAAAAAAACGTTTTATAAATTAATCATCGTAAAAATCATCTTCGTCACCCTCCTTTTCATCGTCGTCCTCTACTTTTTCACTGCTCATATTGTCAGTTGCGTCCTCTACATTTTCACAACTCATATTGTCAGTTGATGATGATAATTGCTGAGGCAATACTACCATTAAATTCAATGCCTCTTTGGAATATGGCCTCTTGTTATTATGAGACTTAGGTCTCATGGAGCGTAAATAAGGATCTGAACTCAAGAGCAATCTATTAAAAATATCTCTATTACAATCTTCTCTTGAAAAGTTTCTTGAAAAAATTCAATCGATATTGCCGAAAGTTCTTATTGCTGGCTTCAGCTGCCTCTTCCGGTAATTTACCAATAGGTAATATCGTATGACTTATTACTTTGGCGCCATGCATTAAAATTTAATGAAACGCGGGTGTCATCGGGTGCCACCCAAATAGTTCTACGTACATTTTTGACGTTTCATGAGCGTAGGCAGAAAATGTATTAGCATCTTTGCTGATTCCACTTAAAATAACATTTTTCTTATCGTCAGGGCATTGAGTAATTTCTACAAGTTTACCTGGCAATAAGGAAAACTTTTCTTTAATTTTCTTTGCCTTAAATTCTTGCATAAGTTCGTACAATGTTCGTCTGCTGAAAGTTTCGAGTCTTGAGACTGATTCTGCAATATGAGACAAATGAAAGGAATTGAATGAAAGGAGCTTGCTCCCGTCTTCAGCCGCAATTTTTTTACAATTTGTTTGTTTAAAAAAAATTGGAAAAATATTTTTTTTTTTGTAATTTTTTAAATTTTTTAGATTTTTAAAAAATGTAAATTAGACCTTAACCTTGACCTTATTACAGGTAAACAAAATGGCCGTCGTCTAAATGGAATGCGAGAGCATGGTGTTTATGTACTGGCCTACAAAATAGCTGTCATCTCGGGATCCTTCAATAGGGGACTGAGTTCCAGCCTTGGAACTATACAAACTATTAATTCTCTTTCGTACTTTGACTATTAATTCTCTTTCGGACTTCGACAAAATCTGGTAATTTACTTTTCATAGTGATGGATGTGAACCTAATATTAGCATGGTTATAATAAATGAACAATGCTAAAATAATAATAATAATATGACATCATCCTAGATTACCGTCGTCTCAAGAATCCTTCGATAGAGAACTGAGTTCGAGCTTTGGAACTATATAAACTATTAGTTCTCTTTCGCACTTTGACTAAATCAGCTAATTTTCTTTTCCTAAGGAATATGAGAAAACCTAGGCGGAACCACGTACAACAGATGACTGATCTCCACTACCCCCACCAATGATTCTCATTGGCTAATTACTCGACTTCGTTCAACAAATTAGATGCGTTCGTTCGAGCCATCCTCTTCCCCCTCACATCTCATCCTTCGCCTTTGCTCATTCTGTCGAAGGCAGCCATCTTGGTGATTTTTTAGTTCGTAATTTGTTTACATTTTCAGCACCTATGTGGCGCTATTTTCTCGATTTCGTCACCAGGCGAGTTGCCTATCTAGCCACCAGGCGGCAGCCATATTTGATTATGTTTTTGAAGTACAGGTAGTGCTCTCGGCGCCCTCCATTTGGATTCTGTTTTCAACACATAGGTGGCATAAATTTATTGATTCAGCCACCATTCAGCCACCAGGTAAGCTGACGGCATTCACATTTATAGACATAGCAAAATCTGCAAGTTTTCACCCTATTTAAAAAATATTATTTTTCCAATCAGCGGTATACAAACATGCATAATTTATAAAATCGATATTTTTTTGTATTAGAAACTTTAATTAAGACCGATCAAAAAACCTTTTGGGTTTTTATGCTAATTAAAGTACCATCGAAATTGAGTATTTATTCTCTTACCCCTACCCCATTACGGATCCCCAGACCCTGGGGTGGCTGGGAATACTCGAATACCAGTCCGCGGACCAACTGCCCGGTGCGATAGCGCCGTCGTCGTGGACGTCGGGGACCTGGGTGGCTCAGTACGAGTTGGCGAAGCGCATCGTGCAGGAGGTAGCTCAACGATCAAGGCGGGGAGGGGGATCTCGAGGTGCTGAAACATACGAAGTGTAGCGAACCTTACTGCTGGATTCTGCGGGCTTCTGACTGCGGATGCGTGAGGAATGGCCTGGAATGCGTCGGACCTCGGAAGCTTCCTGATGTCAGCCTCGACTCCTGGGCCAGCTGCTTCGCCCCCAGCCTGGTAGGTTCTGGAAGTCCTGCCTGCCTGCCTGCCTGCCTGCCTGAAGACCGACGGACTATTTTGTTGGAGGGGGAGGGGGTGGCTCCCCGCGCACTTGCTCCCCGCCTTCACCCAAGGCGTGGAGATCCTGATGTCAGCGCAGAAGAGTGAAGATGGAGTAGGTGCCATGACTGAGCTGCCCAGTTCGCCGACGCACACGACGAGAA
>NQII01001732.1:510229-562028 GCA_002778355.1 Clitarchus hookeri
ATTCAACAGCTGCTGTCAATATTATTGTGGTGGTACGCCTGCGCAGAAATATTGACAGCATTTGCTTGAGCCCACAGCCCCGCCTCTTTATCTTCTAGATTTTCAACTCCTCAATAAAAAGCATGAAATCTACCCTGCTGCCTCCTTTAGCATTTTTAATTCATGAATAAGTTTTGAACTTCTTTCCTGTTGGGAGGGTTTTTACGTTGACTATGCCGGTTTTTCCCCTCCCCCTTTTTAGCTATAGCCTCAGCTATAGGAACACTCAGGGATGTAGTTCATGGCTGCCTTAAATGCCTCTTGCCGCGATGCACGGCTCCTTTGCCTGAAATTCCCTCTCCTGTAGGCGTATGGGGGTCTAGTCCTGAGACGCACGTAAGTCCAGCCCCTACCCCCGGATGACACTTAACACTTAGTAATAGGGTAGTTAAAAAAAAAAATCCTCGGCACAGTTTGTCGTCTGATGCCAGAGGTGACGGATCGCTCTATAACCCCTCGTCTTTTAGCATTCTGACCGGTAAGTTCAATTATTTAATTCCATCATGTCGCAGGATATTATCAAGCGTGCGCATAATACGCATGCATATATTTTCCCTCGAAATTAAAAAATCTGCTCAAATTTGGAGTATAGGTTCGGGCCTGCTAGTGTCTGGAGGAATATGTAACCTCATAAAATAAGGTACTAGAACTTAATTTTATTTATTTATTTCACACCTAATTAATTTGCAAAGGCGTTACCTCAGTACGCGTGATGCTACTGTAACACTTCGTTTGCATTCACCAAATGTGTTCGAAGACACAAAAAGTATGGATGTTTGAATAATGCAGATCGAGTGACATGTAAGTGTGTAAAATGTGGCATTTCATTTGCTAGGTGCGATAACTTGCTGAGGCATGCAAAAATCTGCGTAGTTGCAGGACCTTCACCTATCAAAATCCGTCGTCTATAGTCTACCTTCACAGCAGCGTACAAGTGTACTTCCCACAAAACCAAGGGTTCAGTATGAGCATCCACCATCGTGCCAGCAACCATCACGACCAAGAATCGTAGGAGGGTCTGGGTTGGTTAATGGCAATGGTTTCGTGGAGGTCCAAACTGCATCCCATCACAGTCTGAAGACCTATGCCCCCAACAACGAAAGCGGGTATTCGAAGGATATTTGCACATTTTTAGCTCGAATGGGGCAAAACATCGCTGTTGGCTCTCCACATAAACACGCCACCAATAAAATTTAATGTATGGCTCGAACGCAGCTTTGCTAAACCGACCCCATTCAACGAAAGGAAGGTATTAGAATCGAAAGGCAAGATATCGAAAATACTGTAAAACCTCATACTGGAAATTTACGCCACGAGAAAGAAGCATACAAAGAGCGTGTTACGGGGTAAATATTAACGAAAAATCAATCACCAAGTGCCTTTTCCCCTCTAAACAACATGCCCCCCCCCCCCCAGATAAACATTTGTTTAAAATTCAAGTTTGAAAAATTCATGTGCNCTGCTTTCTATGAAGTAATCATGGCTAGAAAAAACCCAAAAACAATTAAAACCACTTCACTACCCCCGCGTTACGCGATATGCACAGTGAATGATCCCATGCATTCCCCCTCAAGTTATAGACGCTCATTATTAAAAAAAAAAAAACATTTCTTCCCAAATTTAAAATTAGTACATTAGGAAATTTAGGCAGCGGGGAAAAAATATAAATTTGGTTACTCCACGTGCAGCGATATTTCTAGCTCCCAGTGGCCGGATATAAACCTCTTGATTCATGCAAATAATGTACGTATAGTAAGTTTTGCGGGGGGGAAATTATATACCGTAAGAAAACGCTAGCGTAAAGGTACACCTACCACAAGTATAAAATCATAACAAACTGCTGGCTCGAACCCCCACGTTTTTTTTTTGTTTGTGTAAAAAATCAAATTTAAAATTTTTTTATTAATTCCGTTGAAATCAAGTATTTTTTGTGATGCTGTGAAACTAAGAAAGAAAAAAAATTGCACATTCTCCACTTGGTTATACGCCAAACACGTACATACATACACACACACACCAAAAAAGAGCCCGAAACATCCCAATTCGCAGGCGAGACTGATAGATTCATTAAAAAACTATTAAGACAAAAGCGTACTTAAAGAAACGGATACTAGTCCCATTACAGTAGTAAACTAGACACACGTGCAGTCGTAATCTGAGCTCGCGCACATGTTGAGTCTCGCTGCACCGGGTGTTGAGTTAAGACTATGCCCTAGCGCACTGAGAGTTGGTGTGCTGAGAAGTGGCAGCGTGGGGCTTCTCGCCCCAGCAGGTTGTTTTATTTCCTACACACGCCAACTTTAATTCGTAGGATCATAAACACAGATGTTATCTGCAAACACAAGTCAACACCACGGGAGACCCATGTTTAGGGGACCCCAGGTTCGATTCTCAACTCGTTCGGCCGAATTTCTTGTTTTTTTTTTTTTTTTTTTTTTTAATTATTCCACGTGAATGCCGGGATGGTTTCTTGACAGAGTACTTACTTGCTCCCGTTTGCCCGAGCAACTTGCTCAGTCTCAAAAGGTTGTAAACTTTACATTTTTTTTAATTATAAGTTTAGCTTGCACACTACTAAGAAAATGTAAGCGCACACTACTATTTTACGAAAATCGAGTAGGCAGACAGGAATAAACAATATTTACATCGGTTTATTTTAAGGGGAAGGAGGTTGCGCCATTTTCTTGTATCAAATCTGCGACATCAGGCTTTCAGAATCACGAGTCATCCTCGTTTCGAGGACTAAAAACTTAACAAATGAAATTAAAAAATCCCACAATGTAATGCAGACAATTATGTACGTAATAATTTAAAAAATAGCTATACTGAGCACAGAGATTTATTTAGTATCAGCAATTCCTTGCATTTTTCAGGCATACCGAGAAACCATTTTGCATTTTATGGGTATTTAAAGCTACCATTTTGCAGATAAAACCAGCCGACCGGCGGCATCGTCCGGCACGTGATTGCCCGAAAAAAGTGCTCCAGAGTTGTAGAGCAGCGTGGAGCACACCTTTATCTATACTATTACGCCATTAGAAGAGAGACGCTGCCATTAAGTCTAGAATGTGTGAATTGTCGACGGAAAGACTGCATGCACGCTATCTCAACGTGTTGCGCGTGCCTGGGTTTGTCCCAGCTCTCCTGCGTTTATAGGCTTTGGACACACGCATAATATCTCCTGGTTGGACAGCACCTCTGAGGATGGGGCGTTTCTTGTCGGCGCGAATGGCAGGGCGCTAATTGACGACGCGGGAGCCTGTGCTGGCACAGTATTGGCCGCTGCTTCCTGCCGCCTCCGTGCTTTGTTTACCGTCGTCCCTGCGCGAGGCATTCCCGCCCCGGGAGAGGTGATTGATAGCGCGGTGTGTCCCGTCGAAGGTAGTTCACGCCGCCGCACAGCAGGAAGTGATGCTGCAGCCACCTCCAGTGATGCCCTCAAAGGCTGTCAGTGATCCATGTCTCACATGAATAGCCCTAGTGCAGGTGAGAATACTGCCCCCTTGCGCTGTAGTCTCTAGCATAGACTAGTTAAGTTCAGAGATTTGGGCGGTTCTCAACAACGTCTTTAGAGCCGATGAGGGTGAAATTAGGTGCGAATGGAGTAGCGCCTAAATGCTAGGGCGGGGGAAACAGATCCCCGATAAAACCCGCCGACCAGCAGCATCGTCCGGCAAGATTCTCACTTGGCGAAAATCTGGGAGTGACCCGGCCGGGGATTGAACCCAGTTCGCCTTGGTGGGAGGCGAACCGCTCAGCCACCGCGATCCCCACTAAGGATGAGGTATACCAATTCTTCGTCTTCTGCGCATGTACCCAACACTGACCTACCCCAAACAACACAACTGCCAAAATCACATGGTCAACAGTTATGAACGTCTTAATGTTCAAATAACAAGTAGCCTACTTTCATAAGAAGAAAATGATTTTGCCAATTTCACTTTAACCCTTTCATTCCCACATTATTTTACGGTTTCAGGTGTTGCAAATAAGAAATTTTTTTATATGTGCTGTTCTTAAGATGAAGAATATTTTATGTCAATACAACCAATAAACTGTAGGCTCAGTGTTCGGTGATCAGTAATAAGAACCAGTCATATCGACGAGCAGTAGTAAAGTTAACTAATCAGTTACCTCCAGGGAAGATCATTGAACACTGAGTCACGAAGTGTACAGTACCGGACAAATACAACCTTCCCGTGCAACATGTAGCCACTTCTCTACAATGGATATGAGAGGGTTAATCGAATTGAATTAAATTTGGTTAGAGGAAGTATACAAACATCTTTAAGCACAGGTTCACCAGGTGTTATAACATCAACCCCTTTCCACGTCGTTTATGATTGTCGTGTTGGTGACAAAACCGTTAAATGTAGCGACACGAAGTTTGGTTCTGAGCAGCCATCGAGACGATATACCCTATTTTCACTCTACGATCTCTAGGGGCCACGGTGGTGTAGCAGTCAAACTTCTCGCCTCCCAACGAGGCGAATCGGGTTTGATTCTCAGTGGGATCACACGGATTTTCGTATGAGGGGAAACGTGGTAAACGTTGCGGTTGCCGGCGGTTTTTTTTTTCGGGACACTCGTATTCTCTCCACCTTTACATTCCGCAGTCTCTACACGACGGCAGGGGGATATTCACTGCAGTCCTGGATTCGTGAAATCCTTAGCAGTCATCAGAAAACTTCTCCCATTTAAAAAGGATTAATATGGACATACAAAAAGAAGCGTACGCTGCCCTGATGAAACCAAATGTTCCCGACCAGCCTGGAAAATGGAAGAGGTGTTAGGAGAAGAGGCGACGGAAACTATTCCTTTGTAGGACGTATGTTCATTAGGAACATTTTTGCTCGCTGACTACTGGCAGTAGTTGACAACTGGGTGAAATCCTAAGTTATTATGCAACCAGAGCCTTAAATTATCAGTTATATGTCCGTAATTTAAACCTTCAGGCGGTAAGAAAATGGGATTTTTGTGTAGCAAAAAATAATATGTATCAACTTCGTGCACAGTGGCTGAACCTTGATTTTACGTAATGCGCAGTGAAGGGGAAAGGCATACAGTAAGGAGCTGCATTCAGTCGGAATGAAGTTCGCGTGGGATAAACAATCACAAGGACAGTCGGTTGAGATGGAACCCGTAAGTGGCCTTCGTCGTGCTAGGCATTTTTCCGTGTGGCAAGGTGCTGAAGTAGAAAGGGACGACACTTTTGCAATTTAAATTTAAGGTTAATGAGGTTTCCGCAATGAAAAAATTAGGCATTATGCATTAAAATTTGCAAAGTTTTCCATCGCCTTAGCTCAAACCTTTAATGAAGTTGCAACTTCGTACTGATCAAGTTTCACTGCAAAAATATTTTTTTCCAGCTCATTAAGTTTAGCCTGTTACATATGAGTCTACATTTAAGGAACACAAATGCATATTTTTATTTCAAATAACCCACCGTAAAATGCTCTTTTCTATTGTTCGAAATTTGGCAGTAGGGTCGTTCTTATCAGTTAAATTTTGGAGCCTACTGATTACTTCTTACTGCCTACTGGTTAATTTTTTCATTATGTAAACCCATTTAGCATTTGCAAACACGGGAGAACCACGGAAGGGGATCTCGACTGCTGTTCACGGCCTGATTGTGCCCACGAGGTCAGCGCGAGGCACTCGTGTTTGTATGCGGTGCGATAATCATGTAGTCACATGAGCTTCCTAGTGCCACATGTACTGTCGTCTGTAGTCAAATACACTACAACTCAAATTAACCTCTTTGTATGCTAAATTTGTACACAGTTTTATATGCCCGTACAATTCTTGTCATAAACGGCAGTATTTTAGCAACTCTAATACATATAGGCTGTGCATGTGGCTTGTCCCAAGTGTTGTAAGGCTATCCAGCACTGGCACGCAAGCTACACTTGTCATTTGGTAGCTGGATAATTAAAGTTAGCGATGAGCGGATGAGGAGGAATTGAGAGTACCTGGAGGAAAGGATGGGCAGATCTCTAAAATTTTTGCTTAGCTTTACTGATGCATACATTGTTTCACAGTTATCCGGTAGTTTCGAATGAAGCTTAGTAACGGGCGACGTAATGTACATCACTACTTTACAAAATAGAGCTATTATGGAAACACAAAACTGATTTTTTTTTTAAATTTATATAATACACTGCTTGGTGAATTAAATAAACTTATCGTTGGCGGAAAGAATACCAGATTTGCAGCAGTAGTGAAGCACAGAAACAATTTTTCTCTCCCTGAACTCCTATCACTCTATTAACTGAGCTCAGCATATGTCCACCCACGTGGGAGCACTCCGAGCACATCCCTGTAATCGTGACACATCCTACTTTCACGCCGCCAGCACTCGAGTATAGCTAATAGACTTTCTTCTCGCGTGCACTCCTCACTGTTGCCAGATGCATCTAGCACTCGGCGTTCCGCGTGGTACAGCAGTTGCAAAGTCTTCCGAGCTGCCGTACCATTGGTGCTGCAACATCACTCCTGCTTCAGGTGTTGAATTCGAGAACTCAATTTAACTGAATTTGACACTTGATTCTGAACTTATCCGAACGCCTCTCATGCCACGATGGATAGCTTTCCCTATGCCCTCCACGTTGAATCAAATCAGTTATTGTCGGGATGTTATTGCGCATTCACCAGCCGGTCGGCAACACTTCACTTGATATTCTGAGCAATCCGCTCTGTTTCACCGACCATGCTGCTACCCGATGAGCCAGCTTGTTTGAGCCGCGGTAGATGGGAATCCTGCGAAACCGCCATCTGGAATATGTTACGGCATTGTATCATAAAACGACAATGAATTATCTCGAAGCCTCGTGCCGTATGTTTGTTGCAAGATTGCGCTGAAAAATAATTGATGAGTTTGATGCACATGCCAGTATCGCTCTTGGTACAACCATTCTCTCATTAACACTGTTTAATTGGCATACATATGAAAATCACGTGAAGCAGATCATAATTCATAAAACTGCGACAAAACATAATCTGCCCAAGAGTTCTCGTATGTACTGTGGAGATCGAAAAACGGCAGTTAACATACATGGCAAAAAATTGAAAGAAGTGGTTGACTGTTCGTATCTTCCTTGACCAATAGCGACGACCATGTGTCTCTCCCCTCGGGTAGGGCGGCCGGTAGACTTACCACTCGGCGCCAGAAGAGTAGGCGACCTTTCCACTTGTGCGTGTGTGTGCAAGCAAGGTGACGTCACGTGCCCGCGGTTACTCAGAGACGATGCGCGGGCAGCTATTTCCACTCCGAACACCGGTTGCTGGGCCGGCCTCTTTGATCTCCTCAACCGGGGAGGAGGATCGCTCAAGACGAATCGCCCTGGATATGCTTGACAGACACCGTTGTTTGGGGAACACCCAACTGTGAGAATGTTGTTTTACAGGCTGTGGCCCGGGTGGCTAATGACGTAGGCAGGTCGGTGAGATGGTGACGTGGCGGACGCGGCCAGTGGCCTGTAGACTAGGCGGGCGGCCGTCAAGGCGAGCGTGTGGCCCAACCCTGGCAGGTGCGCCCACGTGCCGCTGCGCCGTGCTGTCTCATCTCGCCGCCAGCTGCCGCCCCGTCTTCATGCACATGGTGTCTGCCGCCTGCCTCGTTTTTCGATACCTAAAGAGCGCGGGAGCTGTTTGAATGATCGTGTAAGGCAAGGTGCGCACTGAAGTGGTGTGGTAGAATGAAATCCAAATGAGAAAATTAGTGCGCAGAAGTCCAATACGCGTCGGGCGAGTCCATTATCGCTGCACGATGGGGTGGGATTGTTCAGTTCAGGGCACTGCCTAACTGCTGGTAGCTGCGAAATTTAATTAGGAAATCCCATGTTAAGGAAATTTCGCCCCAGTGCGCTAATTTTAAAGAAAGGTGTTTCAAGCAAAATGAATTCTTCACAAATTTTTAGAGGTGCCCTACAGCGGAGATATTTCCCATAACAAGGAATTTTTAAAATTTTATGTTTTATAACAAAGTACATACTGCGTATCTATAATGAAAACATACGGTCGTGGAGATATTATCCTAAAAAAATTCGTGAAGAATACATTTTGTTTGAAACGCCTATCTTTAAAATTAACGCACTGTGGCGAAATTTCCTTAATACGGAATTTCCTATTTCGATTTCGCAACTACCAGCCGGTAGGGGGATGCTATCAGTTTGGTCTGTATCGCGTCAGCAGTGTCACGTGGTTTCCCTCCCTCCATCGTCCGGCTTTCAGGAGGCTCCTCCCCTACATTCCCTCCCTCAAAGCTGTGCGAAGATTATTTTCTCATTTGAACTTCACTATACTGCCGTGGTATTTAAACGATGTGTTCTACAGTGAAGGTAGAAGGGTGTGTGGCAGTGGTGCGACGGGGTGGTGTGGTGTCAAGAGTGATGCTGCGCGCTCCGAAGAGGTAGGCTGCGCCACTGTTAAATTAATTCCGGCCTAAGCTTGGGGACAGTGTTTGCTCCAATTCACAAATCATGGCGCTCTTGTATGTGCTGCGGCTATTAATGTGGAAGCCGGTTGAAGGAAGAACGACCTACGCACTGAATTATGCTGGTTATACACCGCGCTAACCTACCCAATTTGGCGACAGGGTTTGAAGAGGCGGGTCCACACAAACTCGGCTACATAACCGGATCGTGACGTATAACACGCGTTTATTCTCAGAACTGCAGCTAAGATGGAAGTTCCAGAGATGCGGAGATGGGAAGTATTCGCCTTGCATACATTAAGCCATCGTTCTCTTCGCGGTAATTAGATCAATGATTTGGCAAGTTTTCTTTATGTGCAGTTATTTTAATGTCAACACATNTGGCAAGTTTTCTTTATGTGCAGTTATTTTAATGTCAACACATCCAGACGAAACTACAAGGGAAGACATTGAGTTCAGTGTCCTATTCGCAGTTATTAGTGAGTGTTTGCGGTAATTTAAGGCTATGTTGTATTTTTCTGCACGGTTTGGTAACGTCCTCTGTTTTGATGAGTTTAATTGACGTCAGTTTGTCGGGTATAATCATTGAATGTAAACTACAGAAACTGCAGGACAAACAAAGTCATTGCAAGAAATTTTCTTCCTTTTTTTTTTTTAGGATGAATTCAGGCCTGATGCAAGGTAACTGTGTAGGCTCCTAATAACTTGTGTGCGTATTTTTTTACGAACGTACGACTGATGTGCCAGCAGGTTCTGTCAGGTGGTGTTACCAAGTGCAACCATGTTACTGTCTTGACAGGCAAGGAGACTTGTTCCGAAAACGCGGATAATTTTTATTACTTCGGCCCCCCTATAATATCAGTTATATTCGGTGATATCCTGGTTCCGCATGTAGCCCCGCCGACCTTTTATACTGTTTCAATTTCTCTCAATGCCAGTGGGCTAACCCAAGTTCATTAAGGGATGGAGGACTTAATTAAATAAGAGTTAATTATAATTTCCTAGTTTTATTTGCAGTAACTACGAACAAAATTCTCTCGACCCAACATCTCACAATAAATTGATATAACTTGCTTTTTACAATGAATGCAATCAATACAATTTACAATTGCATCGAAGAAATTAATTAAATAATAAAAAATTTGTTTCAATAGACTATCAAAACCTATACAATTATTTTATAAAATATATGTCCATATTCCGTATCACATGCTCATACAGTCCCACCTTAGTTAAGTCAGGATTCCACCATTTCGCAATTTTGTAGAGTTCTCAGAGCCCCCTCGTGCACAGTAGCCTTCACTCGTCTAATTTCGTGCCCTCTCGTCCATTCACACCACAAACACCTCGTTCGACGTCGCTTCGCACTCTCCCGTCGTCGTCCGTCGTCTTCACCGATGTCCTTTTCCGCACCAACCAGATGGCTTCTACCAAAAGACTGCCGACTCTTGGACCACTGCAATATTTATAGGGTCTTAGGCCATCGCCCAGGAATTTCCCTAAATGCTGCGTTGCGCCGAGGGTTCTGGTTCCCAGAATATTCTTACGCATCCTCTAAAGTCGTCGGCTTCCCGGGAAGGAGGAGAAGGAGGTGCTGTGACGCCAGCCACGTCTAGCTGTCAATCATTCTCGGCCGCCGGCGGTGGGACCGCGAGCGATTCTGCCTGCTGGTGAGGGGAGGGTCGAGGTGGGTCACCCCCACAGAGCTGGACCGTGCATGGAGCTCGAGGCTAGTGCGAGCGTCAGCGCGTAACAATACTTTCTCTCAGGAGCCTCGATGGTGTAGCAGTTGGACTACTCGCATCCCATCGAGGCAAACCTGTGTCGGTTCCCGGCGGGATCGCACGGGTTGTCACATGGGAAAAGTGGTGGGGTTGCCCTTGGCAAGCCGGTTTTCTAGAAACTTCCTGTTTTCCCTGTCCTTGCATTCCGCCGCTGCTCCATCCCGTTCTACTCTTATGAGCGCTCCAGAACCGCTCAACCTCGCTCTCAACTCTTTCCCTTTCTCTCTCTTTCTCTCCCTATCTTTCTCTCTTTAATTTTCACTCTTTCCTCTCTCTTCTCTTCTCTGACTTTCTCACTCTTTCATTTTTTCTCTTGTCCTCTCTCTTCCTCTTTTAATTTATATATGTTTCTTTCTTCTCTTTCTCTCTCTCTGTCTTATCTTTTTCTTTCTCAGTATTTTTTCTGTTTTCTCTNTTATATATGTTTCTTTCTTCTCTTTCTCTCTCTCTGTCTTATCTTTTTCTTTCTCAGTATTTTTTCTGTTTTCTCTCTTTTTATCTCTTTTTCTTTTTTCTCGTTTTTTCCTCGTTTTCTTTTTTCTCGTTTTATCTTTTCTTGTTTTATCTTTTCTCATTTTATCTTTTCATATTTTATCTTTTTATCTTTTCTCTTTTTATCTATCTCTGTTTTATCACTTTATTTCTCTTTCTCCCTGGGGGGCATTNTTTTATCTTTTTATCTTTTCTCTTTTTATCTATCTCTGTTTTATCACTTTATTTCTCTTTCTCCCTGGGGGGCATTCCAGAAATACAGGCAGTTGTATATTGCTACATTATTATTTAGGCGGAGAGGGATATTTGTTGAGTATGTACAGCTGCGCATAGTTGCATCCACCCCCTCATTCAGGGGTTTGTGATTATAGGTAAAGCATTTGAAACTAAACCTTAATATTTATAGCCAGGCGGTACCATTTGAATAAAATCTTCTTGACATCCCGCTCAGGTCTATGAATGAAAGGCAATTTCCGTACGCATGAAGTAGGTACCCTAATTGTGGGCGACGTTCACTGGCAAATCTACAGTGAGCTCTGAGCAGAAGATNCCGTACGCATGAAGTAGGTACCCTAATTGTGGGCGACGTTCACTGGCAAATCTACAGTGAGCTCTGAGCAGAAGATAGCCAGTAAGCTTAATCTCTGAACCTTATCTTTGTTTGCTCCATTGATACGGTTCCGGCAGCTAGAAACCTGCAATTTTTTTCGCAACGCCAAGCGAATCTCTGTTTCTGTTTCATCAGTTAATTGTCTGCAGTGGATGGGCGGGCTTCGAATACGAGTTGTGGCTGTTTTCGTCGGCCACCTCGCCTTAATTTGTTGATCGACGTTAGCGATTCGTGTATTTTCGACGTCATGCCCGGGCCTTTCGCGGGGAGAGGTTAATTGAGGCACGGTTTTCAAACAAAGCAAGACTCTGAAAATGGGATCGCGGTGGTGTAAAATACTATTCGCCTCCTACCAAGGCGAACCTGGCTCGATTCCCGGTGGGGTTTCCTGGATTTCTCCTTGTGGGGAACGTGGCGGACGTGCTATTGCCCGCCGGGTTTTCTCGGTTTGCTCCAGTTTCCCTCGCCCTTACATTCCGCCGGTGCCCCATCTTCATTAACTTTATTTCACCTTCACCTGCGCTCAAGACCCCTGTGTTATGCGCTGACCAAAACTTCTCAATTATCCAGTATCAGAAACTTTGAAACGAAACGTCATAGATATAATTGATTAAACCGAGATTTGAAAGTACTTGCCAAACGCCCTTCACCACACTACCACTATGCCTGATTGTGTTCAGATTACTTTTGATGGGTAGGTTACGCCAGGCAGTAACATGTGTTAGAATATGTCACATTTTGTAAAGAATTGATGTTAATGATTTGGAGAATCACTGCACTTGAGTNCAGTAACATGTGTTAGAATATGTCACATTTTGTAAAGAATTGATGTTAATGATTTGGAGAATCACTGCACTTGAGAATGACATTAGAAGTCGGCAGGAGTATTGTACAATTGCCGTTGCCGTTGCCGTTGCTCAACTGCAGAATATGTCGGTTTATGAATGTTTCGTCGGGACAACAGTTACGTACTGAAAACTACAATGTACGGCAGAAAACCTTTAATGTCGCTAAAACATTTGGCACGAATCAATTTTTCTTTACTATTGACAAACGCAGTTCTAAGAATGTTTATTTCTTGGCTGTAAAGAAAGGTAATATTGCCATAAAACAAAAACGTATAAAGAAAACATTTATTAACAGCAAATGTTTTTTTTAACCTTATCTTTGAATTTAAGCAATTTGTGTTACAGTACACAAAACTGCCTCAAAGAAATGCTTTTCTTTGCCACACAGGGAACGTTGAATGGCATTTTTTAAGAGTGTAGGACTCTGCCCAGAATGGTGCGTGTGCTTGTTCCGTATTTTATGAGNGGGAAATGAACAATACTCACAAACACAAACTGGTGCAACGGAGTTGCAGGAAACTTTCCATTATTTCTGTGAATGTTATCTGTTGACTCGTTACTGTCTCAGCGTGGTATTTGTGTGGGCTTGAAATGCCGTCAGCGGCTCAACTGAAGAGAACTCGTGGAACTTCAAAAAAGACTCGAAGGCAAGTTAATTATTTTAATGCGCTAACAAAAAATGCAGTCTAAAAAAATCTCTGTTTTTCTGGTTGACTACTCAAACAGGTAGCAGTATATTATTAAGGTGTATTTTTCTTTTGCGTATCATTCATTCCATCCCGATTTATGTATCTGGAGAAACATTTTGTGGTAATTTATTTCATCCTCAGTTTATTAAAATAGTCCCCATGAAATTATAATGCAATCAACATTAGTGTTTTGTGATAGGTTTAAAATGGAAATAATTTATATGTAATATTTTGCTGATATTGTTAGAATGGTTAACAGTCATTGAAATTGTGTCTGAGAACATAACCACAATCTTAAGANTAATATTTTGCTGATATTGTTAGAATGGTTAACAGTCATTGAAATTGTGTCTGAGAACATAACCACAATCTTAAGGCCTATTCACATTTAAGTTAACATGAGATCGTTTTGTTAACTTTGCGTTAACTCTGTCAATATTTTATTAGAAAATAGTACTTGTGTTCACATTGGAGTTAAGAAAGGCTCGTTTTTGGTAAGGTATAATTTAGTGCTACCAAATATACTGTATTTAGAATCTGAAAAAAAGCCAGTGTACATATGTCATATGTGTATATTCGTTATTAAAATGTAATAGAACCTTGTCCACTATATCCTAATAATAACTTCATATCTTGCCTTAATTCATGTCGATTTCTGTCTATACCTTTTCTATATATCGAGAGTTTTTTTTTTAACTCGTTTATTTGTTGATCGTTCAAATAAACACAGATGAAAATTGTAGCATCAATGTCTGTCGCAATCGTTTCATAATACACCAATACAATCCACACGGAAGTTCTTAGGTATAAAAATGAATACAGAAAACAAAAGAGAAGCATCGTAATTTGAATGTGATTGATCAGTACTAAGTTACATTTACGTTATGTCGAATTTGGGTCAACCTCTCGCGGGGAAAATTATACCTTACTTCGCTTTTAATCCAATGTTAATAGACTGCTGTGCGATCTATATCTGAACATAATTAGCCTACAACGCAGAGAGTTCCATGATTAACTTAAATGTGAATATTTATTTTGAGCAGTAGCATACTGCATTAATTTTGTTCAATTTCGAGATTTGCATAAGAAATAAGTAAATTAAAAAAATTCCTGTAACTTGAGTAATTCTTTTTTTAAATGTAATATTCTACAGATGTGCTTTTTCAAACGTAAAACGACATGGATTTTTTTCGAACGCTCTTAAATATCGAGGTTTTTCTTAATAAAGACGTGAACATTCTAAAATGGAATATTGGTCACGTCTACCACGGGCTGTACAGTTCTATTCTTTTCAACGTGTTGGCCACTAAACCGCTGCACTTGTGAGATAAGCCCTTTTGTTCTGGGTTCTTTTTCCTCCACTTTCTGCTGTGCTTCTGTTGTTATTCTGTGTCCGCGCCAGGACAAAGAAGAGCTAGAGGGTCGTATCAGCGGTGTTGAGTGGGATGATTCCGCGCGCATTGTTCGCAATCAATGTCGTGTCCGACCCCTCCTCTCCGCACTCCAAACACCAATCACGTCGCCCGGCTTCGCAGCTCCGTTGTCCGTCTGCTACGTCCGATACCAGTATTGTCCAGTCATGCCAAAAGTCTCTTTAACTAATGTGAATTTCTGACTATTACATACGGGCGACGGTCTGGTCCGCCTAGTAAGAAGACCCGTTCACGAAGCGCTTTCATAGAGGTTGGATAGGCCTCGACCCCATCAAGGTAGCGCGTGCAGGCTCAACTCTGTACGTTGCTGTTGACAGGCGAGGTTGCACCCACGCCAACCCACCGCGATTGGAAGGAGTGTAATCTCTGCTAGCAACGTCACGCGCTGTCTGCCAACATAAAGTAAACATTTGTAATTTACTCTGTCTTCTACTGTTGGCAGTACTGTAGAATATACCGCGTGAAAAAAAGTTAATAAAGCATTCACATTTACGCCGATCACGTCACTCAGAGCGGGCAGAATGTATGGTTGTTTACTTGTAGGCAGATTTTTCTGCGTTTTCATTTTGCTGTTTGGTTGCAAGCTGTTTACGTTTACGCTGTTTCATTCGTTATTTGTAATACCAAGATTCGAAAGTAATGGGCACCAAACTAGATGCTCTCGAGGTTCTAGTTTTATAGCTCGAATTTTTAGTAAATGATTTTCAAGAGACTAATTTTTTTTACTTCCAAAATTACCTTACATTTTGGTGTCATTAATCGGTTCATTTCCAAACTACATTTATTTAATACAAGTTTTGAATTAAATAAACAAATGTTTATGTTCACGTACCTCATTATAAATACATACGTTGAAAAATGCTATGCTATTACATGAATACACGTTAATTTTTATAGAAATTAGTAGTACGAAATATCGGCGAAGTCTGCTCTTACGGCTAGCAGAAATTTTGGCGTAAGCTTGACTTTTCTACGTGGCTGGTACGGGTAAAACGAGGACTGTTTCTGACTGGCATGTTCTGATTTTCCTCTCCGTCTGTCCGGCGTGATCGGCGTGCATGTGAACCAGGCGTATGATAAGGTTGTCTCGTTTTACCGTTGAGTCGCAACTCTTAATGCTTGTCGGACCCCAATAAAGTTAATTATTTTATAGCTGTATAAAATTTTGTTCAACTCGTACGCATTGCATGTGATGATGTTTTCCTAGAATAAAATAATTTTACACTTTATATTTTTTCAATAATTTGATGTCAAATGCAAAATTCTTCTGTTTTGGTTCAGCAGTTATAACAAATACTGAGTTGTACGGATGAAAAAAAATTTTCAAAGTAAACTAAACCCATGGTCTACCGCGTGACACATATGTAATCACCAAATAACAAGACATATATAAAAATGTTAAATATAAATTTTTTTGCCATATTTTTACTATTTTTTTTTTATATTTACGAACTGTTAACGGGTGATTACATATATGTCAAGCAGTAGCCCATGAGATTGGTTTATGTTGTAAATTTTCCATCTGTACAACTTGGCTNGGTGATTACATATATGTCAAGCAGTAGCCCATGAGATTGGTTTATGTTGTAAATTTTCCATCTGTACAACTTGGCTAGTATATGTTATTACGACTGCAACAAAACAGAAGACTCTTGTATTTGACATCAAATTATTCAAAAAATATATAGTGTAAAATGTTTTTATTTGAGGAAAATGTTATCACCTACAATGCGTACGAGTTGAACAGCGTTTGGTACAATTATAAAGTAATTAATTTTTTTGGGGTCCGGCACCCTTATCCCTTTGTGCTCCTTGTCCAGGGTAAGGTTAATTCTACTCAGGTTAGGAACAAAACGAGTTTCCACCGCTAGTTGCGCAGTGTTCCAAAGAGGTCACTTTTAATTAAAATTTTAGGCAACGTGAATAATAAAAAAGAATGAATTTACTTGGTCACGTAGTTATTTTATATTTTATTTATTGTTATTGCAATTTTTTTTTTCTTTTCCCAGAAAGTCTGGTACACACGCGACACTAGCGCTTCCTTAGTGGTGAAAAATTCCAGTTGCCAAACTAAAAGCATTGAGCTTCCCAACGTGAGGATTGTCAGCCCCCGAGTGCACATGTCGCACATCTCTGTGCAGTATCCAGTTAGCTCCGCGTCGTGGTTGCAAGTGGACGTGTGCAGCGGCGGTGGGCAGGAACAATGCGATTACAGGGACGTACGTACATNGGACTTTCTAACTGGTGCCTCCCGGGAGGGACTGCTTTACTGACCCGGAGCCGTCGCATTGGTCATAGTTTCTCACTCTCTTCTATAGGATATTCACGGTAAAGTGACCGCTTTTGAGGCCATAGTTACTTGTTCCTATCAGTCATTTTTTTTATCCTTTAACCACATTTATAAATAAATAATTGCCACCTAGGTAATAAACGCAGTGTGTATATTCCACCGCACTCGAAAGTTAACGCCTAAATATATATTTTGACTATTATTCCAAACGAGACGGCTTTCAAAAGTGCTCACTTTACCTTGAATAGCTTATAACCAGTCGTCTGCGGCAAGTGTAGTTACGGGAGAAGCATTCTCCCCATCCTGGATTTACGGTTATTCCTCCATAACACATTAAATAATTAAAAATAAAGCTTGTCAAAGCACAGGGGACGTTTTAATAGTTACTTCTTTTTCTCGCGTGTTTCTTTTCGCGTCTTGTTCCCTACTTTATATGGTACCATTCCTATATTTGCAGCTTGATACTACGGAAGATGACTATTTCGTTTAAAAGAAATACAGGAAAGCCAGCGTGGATGTATGGCGTGAAGCTCCGCCATTCGTTTTTCTCAGAATGCATATACAATGATGTGATGTCATAAATTTGTGAACAATTTCTCAGTGCATACGGAATGCAGTTTACCGCTGGGTGTAGCGTACATAATTACATCCGCTTCTCCTGTGCAACTTTCCGTATTTAGGACATTTTGACTGAAAGGGTTATATTTATTTAGTGGTAGCTTCTTTTTATTGTAACGATTGTTAATGACACACCAATTTTAGTGACACTTGATGTACGTATGGGCGCGACTCTCAGCCACGAGATTGTTCCTTCTTACATGTGTCCGATGCCGTGATGAACCACACAGCTGGCAGAAAGGAAGCAGAGCTTGCAAAGTGTTATTTCTGTTAGTAGTGAACCAACTACAGGCGGGTGGATACCAATTAGTGCCTCGTGTTCTGGACTTGCTCTTAATTCTGGCATTGTTGCGTTCTTGCCCATGCCGTGCATGGTAGCAGAAATCGGGCTTGGTAGTGTTGTGTGTTGTCGTTTGGGGGGTGTACTAAGGTACGTTGTTTTAATTTGCCGGCAATATTTCTAGCACAATTTCGAAAGCGTGTCTTGTAAAAAGTTGTGTAATATAATTTCTCTTCTAAAATTTTCTACAGAAAACGATGTCCTCTGTGGTGGAATCGGTGTTCTCAGTTATGTAACTTCGTCCAGCCCGGTCGAGACACCACAAACTTGGGTTTGTTTGTATGCTATGGTCAATTTTTTGCCCTCGTGATAATTAAACAAAATTTTTCTGTCATTTCCAAAGATTAAATTTTATATCTAAATACCTCGATTCTAAAATAGAGGCTTTCCAAAATGTAAAAATAATTGCTTACCTTGCACGTAGTGAATTTGTGATGCTGTAACATCATAGCATCTCTATATGTATGTGGCTACATCTAATCTTTTTTAGAGGAAAGCGGAAAATCTATCTTAGTTTCTCTCGTTTGTGAGCTGCTCAGCAATTTGATATATTTCATTAAGATAGCCAGTAGTCACAGATTCAGCTCGATAAAACACGATTGCGGATGTTGACGAAACACATCGCAGTATAGTTAGAAATGTATTACACAATTTTAATTGACGAATTGCATATTTTTTACGAAAATATGTATACAGTTGATACAAACGAAATAGAACTGTTGCGTGCATTTATCATCGAACGCACTGGTTAGTTTCAGATCACGATAAAAATCAGTGTTACGGTGAAATAATAATTTTGTATGTTCGTCAGATGCAGAAAACAAGGATTATGATTTACATAGTTATTTGTTTCCGATTTCGAGCAGCGTAACCATTTTGTCAACAAAATATGACGGTTCGTACCGACAGCTTGCGACAGTCATTCTTGCAGACCTGTTATATATAAACCATATATATTGTATATTATTTTATATATATTATACATAACCGTATATATTATACATAACCGTATATATTATACTAGCTGATCCGGCAAACGTTGTTTTGCCATAAAAAGTATTTCTAGTGATTATAGAATTAGAAAAAAATAACTATAACTTATTGTAAGTGTGTGAGGATGTGGTATATAAGTGGAAGAGGCATGGAGCTCTGTGGACGATGACGGAATATAAAATTAGATAATTTAATAAATATTAATAAAATGGAAATACAAACAATTACAGCTTTGCGATCAATAATAAAGTTAATTAAGAAGTACACTTAATTATTGAAAATATAATTGTAAACACGTCACTACTACGATCTGAGCACAAATGAATAAGAGAAAGGTTATTGTGTGAGAGAAAGTGGAGACCGGCTACTCCGTGCTGTGTCACTGGGAGACACCTGGTGGGAATAAATTGTAACCTAGATCGATAAATGATCGATGATAATTGATCAGTTATCGACCTAGGGTAAAATTTATTAAATTACTAATATCGCTATAAAAAAATAAGGGTTGGTGGTAGAAGGGTAAAAATTTAGGAGGGTATGTATTTTTTGATGCCACATCATAAAAAAATAAAAAATAAAAATTTTGTTCAAACAATAAAAAAAAATTGTTTGGGGGTGGCCACCCTTATTACTTAGGGGTGTAAAAAATAGATATAAATCTATTCTCAGACCTACCGAGTATACATAAAAAATTTCATAAAAATCGGTCCAGCCGTTTCGGAGGAGTTCAGTGACTAACACTGTGACGGGAGAATTTTATATATTAGATATATAATCATGTATATTGTATATAATCATGTCTATTGTATATAACCATGTATATTGTATGTAAGCCATAAACTACTAGAAACTTTGATACGGCCTACAAGCAGATATGACTTGTCCGGAGTGGGCGAGCCCGTTGTAAGTGTTGGACGCGGCGTTTTATTGCAGCGTGTACCGTTATGTTGTTTGCAGTTCGTTTCTCGGTCAGCTGTGAGCTTAGGAACCAGGTTTGTAAACAGCGGCACTCCCTCAGTGATGACACGTTACAGCACGAAGTCAGAAATGCCTCTCATTTTGCAGTACAAATAAATTTGCTGTATCCATTGCGATGGAATACTTTCCATTGGCAATGCATGGTATGTTAAGTTTCGTTCGATTTTGCAAAACTATAACTTAGCCTAAATCGCAATTGCAAATTTTCTGTTACAGTTTACAAACAAGCGCTGTAAAACAAAACCTCAGTATATATTGCTTCATTTTGCTACACGAAGTCGTGGGACTAAACAACTGAAAGTTGTCTAACGACCTAGTCTATCTATCGCCTTGAGAGCGAAAAGTTATTCACTTACCTAGCCATTCTTACGACAGCTAGGATACATACCATCATAGTGATTTCATACGTATATTTCACTTCGAATGTGTAATCTGTCGCTGTCAAACATTGTTGGTGTTGCGTTGAGCAGCAGGTCGACTGCTGCTGTGAACATATTTTTGCTACACGCAACGTAGCTACTGCCTTGATAATTTATTACAAATGAGGAAATGGTATTGATGTTTAAAATGTTAACAACTTTAGGAAATTACAGTATTCGCTGTGCAGTAGAACGAGAAAACGAACAGATCCGCAACTTTGGCTTGACTACATCGAAAAACAGTATACATTATCTCAGTGTCGTGCGCTCAGAAGCGATAGTATGTTTCAAGCGAATGTCGCCGTCACCCCTAGCGGTCGGTTGCTCGCGTGCCTGGGAACATACACTAAATATGAGGTAGACCGATTATTCGTCTTCTGCCCATGTACCCAACATTAACCTGCCCCAATCATACACAACTTTCAAAGTCACATGGTCAACAGCGATGAACGTGTTTGTTTATATCTGAATTTTTAAATGACAAGCACTATTATATTAATAAAATACTTTTACCAGTTTGAATTATTTAATCAAAAGCATTACAAATTTGTTCGAGGAAGTATAAAAAACATCCCAAAACTTGGTTACTTAACAGTGTTCTCACCACAAACCCAATCCACGCAATTTTTGCTAGTCGTATAGGCAGAAAAGCAGTTCAATGTTGGGACACGGAGATTAGTTGTGCGCAGCCAGCGACATCGGTCTACCTCATCATCTTTAGTCTATGGCTGGGATGCTCGCACTAGTAGGTAGTTGGCAAGCCACTTGAGAAGAGCACCTATCTTTACAGGTATTTCGAATGGCTACAAGAGGTACTCTAGGCTGTGCGTGTGTGGCTGTAGGTTGCTACCCCCTGGGCGAGACCTTACAATGGTCTGTGGCACCGTCTGCGGGTCACGTGTTGGAGGGTGACTAAAGCCTTGGAAGAAAGATTGTGTTGGAGGGGGGGGGGGAATTGCAGCACATGCCCCTAGCCCAGGCTCGGTAAAGCTCATGTTACACTGTCAAGATTTGCTTCGACCTGCTCAAAGAAAGTTATAGGCTGTTCACGGTTAAGTCAGCACTTCGAAAGCCCCGCATAAGATCTACTTTTCTCCGCATTTTGTATCCTTCCGCAGTATGTAAAATGTACATTGCAATGAGCTTGATGACTTTATTCATGCTTCAGTTTTTGTGAAAACATGAAATTGTCGAAAACACCTTAATGTGTTAAATGTGCCAATTCGTACTCTGTGTGTAATGCAAGAAAAAAATTTGCAATAATGTAATGATAGTGTAACTTACATTAATTTAATGAAGAGTTATTTTTTTCTGAGGGCGATTTCACAAAATAATGTTTACTTTATCGTGAACAGCGTATAGTCAGATAATGTTGGAACGTCTGACATCACTGGAACGCCATTAGCTTAGCAATTATGTTGAAAAACATCGGACCACCTTTCCTGAAATTTCTTTGAAGGAGCTAATCATGTCAAAATCGTGCATGAAAGGATGGCCATTTCCGATTCTACAAAATTTTAAAACGAAGAACACTTGAAAGCGAAATAGGTTTATGGAGTTAATTTAAATGAAAGTCGTCAATACATGTTTTTTGTTGGCAGTGGACAACGCAGAATGAAATCAAGCAAATCAGAGGTATTAAATTTCATCGCGCACATACCGTCGCTGATAAAATAAAATAACTTCGTTTAGAAGTGAAAACAGATCTCAGAATTATATATGTGCTTTATTTTACATTAGACCAGTTCAGTGGAACTTAATGTGATAAGTTTAAAGCCAGCGAAAATTAGTGTGACTGAAGCTTTAAGCTTGATTCAAGTGTACACCTATAACGTTTAAAGAACCAGCAGAAGACTGAACAGCCAGTCGGAACGCATCCGCGTTTTTCGCACAAACTTCTCAGTAAAGTTACAACTCACGTCGAAATTTCGGCACGTGGAATGCTCACAGAGGTTCATCGTCTCAGTTAGACGTGTTTCGTGTTCATTTACTCTAAAATTTGTCACATAGCGTAAAGAATACTCCAAATTATCGGCACATATCCAACGGGACCCTTCCTTATGCCCCCTTCCCACTCACTCCAAATCCTTTCGGATGTCTTATGTNGGGGGGGTTAAGCAAGGCATCACGCATGGATGATTTTTGCAGATGACGCAAATCCTTGACTGGAAACCAGAGACTATCGTGGATTGATTTCTCCATTCAAATTAATTTAAAATTGGTTCAAAGGAACGAATACAGATTTTTGGAGCGAGAGCAGTTTGAGTGAACAGTATATTTTTCAATGTAAACAACTACTCTTAAAATACATTTATTTATCTTATTATCTGCGAGTTCCCCTAAAAGAGAGGCGAAAAATATTTTGGCATTTGTACTTTATCAAGTGAAATGTTTAAAGCGGTAGTAGATTGCTTTTTAGTATCTGCAGCCGCGCATGAAGGGCCTTAGAAAATGTGGAAAACTGTGTCGGATGCTTGGTTTCGTTGTTGGCACCGCTGTATTTGAACCCGATTGACTTAGCTGTTGGTTTTCTAATACTTATCTCCATACTCGTATCTCTTCCTCATTTCAGGGCCGTGCGTACGGAATGGTTTTGGCGATGAAACCCCTCCCATAAAGTTGCAAGATCTAAAACAAAACCAAACAACATTTTGAAAATTATTAAACTGTGGCCAATCTCAGTCTTAAAGTTGCCATTTAAATGTTTTTATAACTTGACTGTACCAGAAATTGTTTGTTGTAAACTGAAGGTAAAGTTGATTCAGTTTTGCCTCTACCAGAACACCACCTCCTATTTTTCAAATCCTGTGCGCGGGCCTGCCCCGTTTCACCGTGTTTTAAAGTCATTTGTGAATCGCTGTGAGCAAATGAATTTTCGTTGTGTAAGTTACACAAAGTTGAGTTATGTTTTTTAAACGTAAACCGCTGTGCGAAGAGGTAAGGGCTGTTTGGATTTACTTTTCTAGAAGGACCATGTTCAACCAAGAACTTAACTGTAAAATGATAATGCATCCAAAATTGATCCATACTTGGCTAATTATGACAAGAGTAGCTGCAGTTTATGCTTTTGGAATAATGGTATGATCGTCTGCACACTCCGCTAATTTTCCGCCAGACAAAATCGAACTCTTGTTAGAGGTGGGTCTAAGAGTATCAACATGTTATTTTGTATCTGATGTAAAAAGTATTAACGAGTACACTGTCTAACAACCAGATATTTTTTTTATCAGTTTAACATTCGCCAGTGTATTGCATCTGCTGTTCTATGTAGCATATACAATTCCAATTATATTTAGAACATGCAATGGAGTATGTTCAAAATATTTTACGTAATAATTCACCCTCATTGCAAGAATCTTTCAAACAATATTAAAAAATATGCAGTTAAGTTAAAATTCAATTTCTTGCTTTATATTTGGCCACTGCACAGTTGAGTGTTAAAAAAAAAGTAGATGATTATTTACAACTTAGTTTTCCTTTAAATAAAAATAACTTATATATAGCAAGTTCATTATCCTCCGTGAAAAATTTCCGCCCAAATGGTTTTTTCCTGCTCTTGTTCTTATCAATACTTCATTTTACGTTTAACCTATACCATACTGTACACCAACCTAAAACACTTACGTGATAACACGCATACTTAAGAACATGTACGGATAAGGCCAATATGCGAATCGTGATACCGAAAATATTAGATACTTCGGAACATATATTATGTAGCAGTATCAGTTTGGAACAGATGCAGAAAATCCTTTTAAGGACGCATCTTGAACTCTAATTTTTGAAGTCTTATCTTCGTTTTATGTTTGTGTTATGCATTCGAGCGTGTGTGTGTGACCTTTCGAGATGAGCCCGTATTGTCTGCAGGGAGTCTTATAAATGACCGCGTCGTGTAATGCCGCGGATATGCCCCTCCCCCCTTTCATAATTCTTTTCTAAGACCGCTCGGACGGCCCGGCATCAACCTGTGACTCAGGACTCATAAATGTCTTCTGCCTTCGTCTCCCTGAAGACTTATTGCAGAAACGTTTACTTATATTTTTATCTATTATAAATGGCATTATTTCATTTATAGTTAATATGAATCAGAACGGTGAGAAAATGTGCGTGTTTTCAACGTCTAGTAAGAAATATTTCTTAGGCAAAATATTATTACACTGAGTGCGCACGAATGCGGTGCGTTGTCCTTTTGGTGTAATTTTCTAGCCCTAGTTAAGCTTTCTCTGCATGAGGCGGAGAAATATCCTAGAAGTAGAACTTAAGCAGGGTTTCAGATAAGTTGGAAGTAAACGAGAATGGACTAGGTTTTTGCACAGCTGCTGTATGCCGTCTGCCTCGTATTGTTGGTACGTGCGTGAGAACGGCGCAGACAGTCCGCATGCCCTGCGGACTGCAGAGGGGAGATCTGCCCTTCCCTTGACCGCAAGCCCTAGAAAACAAGCCCATTTGAGCTGTGGCGTCCGGGAGCTTTTGTCTTTGGCGCCCGCCGCCGCGCCAGGTGTCCGACGCCGCGCCATCTGCGTCAGTTCTTTGTGTCCTCGTATCTCTGGTTTCCTCTCCACTCTGTTTTCTTCTTCTTTTGTATTCTAACCCACCTTAAAAAAAACTGAGAGGGGAGTCGGAAGTCCAAGCTATGCGTCTACGAATGCAGGTTGGAAATATAATAACTACAGAGTACAGAGCACATGCATCGCAGCTTTTCTGAGATAGGGAAAACGTGGCCACGATTGGAGCCGTGGCTGCCTCTCATAACTAGCTAACCTAATCTACAAAAATAAGGAAAACCAGCATAGACACCGTATAAAAAACAGTCCACAGAAAATAATTGCATAATGCATGCAATTTATGGGGTAGAAAATAGAGCTCTACTAGAATAGAGAACGGGAAAGGATCATGTTACGTATAATGTTGTTTTAAACTCTGAATGGAATGGAATCCATCGGACCTTGGAAGAATCCCTGACGTCAGCCTTCACTCCTGGGCCAGCGGATTCGCTACCATCTCTAGTAGGTCCCGGATGTCCCGCCAAGCTATTTGAATAGTTCACCCAAGACCGAAGGACCATTTTTAAGACTGGGGAGGGTGTGGCTCCCCGGACTATTACTCCCCGCCTTCAGCCACGGCGTGGATACCCTTATGTCAGATGCAGTAGGTGCCTTGACTGAGCTGTCCAGTTTTCCGACACACTCGACGAGCAGGAGGGGCCTGCATTCTATTGCTGCTGTCAGTATTATTGTGCTGGTTCGCCTGCGCAGAAATATTGACAGGAGGTTTTGAANTCCCTCTCTGCCGCGATGCACGCCCCCTTGCATGCAATTCCCTCTCCTGTAGGCGTAAGGGGCTTAGCTCTGAGACGCATTTAGCACCCGTATCTACCTCGGACTTACACTTAATACTTAGCAATAGGGTAGGTTAGGAAAAAAAAAACAAGAGAGAGATAGGTAGGGAGTACTTCCGTCTATTGGTCACGCTGGTTTTGTTTTAACCAGGGTGGTGGGAGGTAGCACACCGCGGGTGGAAGGCGGAAGTGCGCTATTGGGTACGCTCCATCCCGTGCCGCCAGGCGACACCTGAAACAGATTCGCCAATCGTATAAGAGGAAATCGAAATCGTGAAGATTTAAATTATGTGCCCTTAGTTTTCGTTTAATTGGTACCGTTAAGATTCTTAAAACGAATAGTATACGTGAGTGCACTCTCTTCACCGCATAATATGCAGTTTAAACCTCCAAACAGAGCGCTATGATTACATGAAAATGAATTGAAAGAGGTAAAAACGGAATGAAATGCTAAATGTTCATATTACCTCGTAAAATGGTGTTCTGAAAGACGAAACGCAGTTTAGAAAGTATTTTTTATTGGTTTTATTATTTTATTCGTTGTTATTAAACTTGATACACGTTGTTTGACGACCATATTTACACGCTGTTTAACTGATCCATCGGTCAAAAACAAACCACTGAAAAACAGTGAAAAAAATGACTGATGAATCAGTGGGAAATGTAACTGAATTAATAAGTGAAGGAAATCGGGCATTTTTTCACTGGTTCATCAGTTAAATTCACAGAAGTGACTGTTGAATCAGTCGGGTACTGTTGACTGATTGAAACAGTGAAATTCTCACTGATTCAGATTTAGCATGTACGTCTCTCTAGAAGTGACTGTTCACATTCGCAAGTGTTNATGTAACTGAATTAATAAGTGAAGGAAATCGGGCATTTTTTCACTGGTTCATCAGTTAAATTCACAGAAGTGACTGCTGAATCAGTCGGGTACTGTTGACTGATTGAAACAGTGAAATTCTCACTGATTCAGATTTAGCATGTACGTCTCTCTAGAAGTGACTGTTCACATTCGCAAGTGTTTCCCCTTTCGTTGGCTGGCTTTCCACAAATCAGCCCTCCACTCTCCCCATCATTTATTACACGCGGATTGACAGTCTTTTTATGCTCAGGATGTCTTCAGCGGCCTTTCCAGTGGCGCGTGTTTGTGCGAGCAAGGTGACGTCACGTACTCGTGGGAACTTCGAAACGATGCGCGGGCGGTTGTTTCCACTCCGAACACCTGTTGCTGGGTCGGTCTGTTTGATCTCCACTCACATGGGTGAGGAGGATCGCCCCAAGACGGGTGGCCCCGAGCATGCTTGACCAACATCAACAAAGTGTTTTCTACAGTCCGCTGTTTGACAGCCACCCAAACTGTAATGTCAGGCAGGTATGGCGTGTTAGCCGAACATGAAGGAATGCAAAATGCCGCTTTCCAGAGACAGAGTTTTCGAAACTCACCAGTGTCTTCTTCCTTTGTTTTCTTTATTTTTCAACAGCAAATTAGTTAAAACGACAGGTGGGCTTCTCACCGACTGTGCACGCCAAGGTATCACCACTGCCATGTGGCGGGGAGGCCGAACCTGTGATTGTTCGAAACACACTATAACCATGGCGATCACGTCTTCGGTATGTCCAGGCGTAACGTGCGCCGTTATTTTACTTTTTGGAAGTAGAGGAGATGACATGTACTTGTGTGCCTTTTGTTTACTCCTCGGGCGTTGCTGTTTATGTCTTACGAAACTCTGGTTTTCTCTCCCACGGCATGAACTTGAGGGGCAAAAGCCCCGTGGTGAGAATATACTAGTTTCGAAGTCAGTATGCGCGTCCGGTGTAGGAAGTACATTGTCGAAACGGGTAGTGTGTGTGATCGGGCGTGACCGATTGAACTGGGCGAAGAGGGGTCGTGTATTCCTTCCCGACTTCTTTTCAGGAACTACTAGCGTGGATTACCAGTTACCACCTCCGTCGTAAGTGACTACTGGGTTAGTTTTCACTACACAGCTTCAAAATTCGCCAACGTGCATTACATCATACTTTTTGTGAGTAGATAGTTATTGGGGGTTCGGATGCTCGGACGATCGCCATATTGGATTACATCATAGCCGCTATCTTGGATGATCTTGACCTTTATCCGCTGTCTTGGATGTCATCACGGCTCCCATCTTGGGAGCCAGTACACCATCTTGGATGTTACCTCATCCTTATCATTCCACTTAGAAATCTTGTTTCTTAAAATTTTCTCGATTTTCCCTTAAAATTTCCCGAATTTCCCTCCAAATTTCCCGATTTTACCTCCAAATCTGAAAAATTTCCTGCAAACAGTTTCCTTACACAAATTTTATGAGTCACTCAGTCTAAAAATAGCATGACCTTGTTTCAAGAATGATTGCGTTCATTGCTTTGTCATGATACTTCATGCTCTGTCATTTCATGCTACCACCTTGTGTGTGTGGAATGTTTCAGTTCATACTCTGACATTTCACCTCGAAATCTTGTTTCTAGATATGACATGGGCTCCATCGTAGGTTTAAATGGTGTATACATAAAATATATGGAAACATAATTTTCCTAAATGTTATAGGCATAGGTATGTCTATACGAGAGGTATGCATTAATTATGTTAACTCCTGTAGCAGGCATGTTGACAAGGCACTGAAAATGACTTTCATTTCTTTATAATTATAACCTATTCTCGGAATTCTTTATTAATATAAGTTAGAAACTGTATAGACATGTGTATTCGACAGATAATGAAATATATAAGTGTGAGATGACAACACATGTCGGGAAGGATGGTTCACTCATAAAATGGATCATATTAGCAATGAGATGTTTCATATGCATAACCATGCTAAGGACTCTTATTATTTCAGTTACTACAATCATTTACTTTATTCTTGTAGGCATAAATAATAGTAAGTAAATAAGTTTTTTCTCTGTAGGATAGCAAATGATACAGCAGCAGAGTGCTTTCCACACATTAAAAGTGCGTGCCTACACCCTGTGGCGAGCATTTTCGTTAGCTTCCAGCATTTCGGCCTCAACAACATATTCCAATGACACATTCACCACAGACCAGGAAGGCAGATCTCTCGCACGGAACTATGTCGTCTGATTTTTACGTAACTCTTAATTCATAGTTTTTCAATTGCAAGCCCAGCTTTAACCCCGGCCCTGGATGGCACCCTCAACACGCGTGGCTAGGTTGGCTCATCGGGTGGTGGTTTGAAAGCCAAACTAAACTAATCTCACATGAGTATCGGCCCTGACATTGTCATATAACTTCTCCGGGCCCGAAGTTAACACCGTGGCTAACTCCTTCACTGAGCAGTTTACATGTTAAAAAAAACGTGCGTAGTTGCTACATCGGAAAACAACACACTCTTCAGGTAATGTGTTTCGTCAGTAGAGGCTCGTATGGATCAGACTAATGCGTAACGCAGAGGATGGGCATTGTGCTGGAAAGCTTGAGGTGATTTGCACTTGTAATCACAGAGAAGTAACGTCTTATGCAGTACGCACGAGCCGTTGATCTCGGTTACTGCATTTCATGCGAAGCACGATAAATTGTCTTGCAAGGTTTAGCATTTCTGCTGGCACGTTGTCCACGGTCGCTTGGGTGTCCGCTTCAAGAAAGATCTCCCACTGCCTGTATTTTTAAAATTATTAAACCATCTAATTACACTTGGATTGGAGGTAGAAGCCTTCCCACGACATCGAAATTTCATTGAACGGTAATCACAGACTGACTGTCAGCGTACCAGATAAAACACAAAATCGGGTATCGATACCTCGATTCTTCACCAAGTCATAAATTTTTCTGGACCTATGTTGGTACTGTTATTGAATAGCTGCTGTGTCTTTACCTTCATTTATTGTAAAAAGTAGTTATTCTCTTAATGTGAGTAGTTACTCTGTATAGTTTTGTATTTTAAGAGAAAACCATATGATTGATCTTATTTGTTGCAAACTGTGCAAGTCTCCAAAACATTAACCTGCGATCATCTCGGAATGTGATTTTCTTCGTATTTAAGGCATTTCTTCCAGCCAACGTATCAATTTTCCTTAAGTAATTTCATTTCCATTTCAGTTAATATTGAAACACAAAATTAAGTAAAAAGATACCTTCAGAGTCTAATACGTTACAAAAGACAGCATCTTTCTATCTCCTATAGTTATGACATATGGGTTAAGAATTTTTGATGTGGTAACGGGACTTTATAGATATCCTGTATTATTCAAAATTGTTTGTGAAGAGGTCGGCGCCGCTAGGGAACCAAAGCACAATACCTGTGTAAGTGTTGAAAGACTGTTTGGAAGCGTGCCGACGGCGAAGATCTCGGGGCAGCTGCTACCTTCGTCGCACCTGTCCATTGCGTGGAGGCACGTGTACCTGCAGCTGGAACCACGCACCGTGTCTCCTTGCGTGCTGTGCGAGCGTGCGCGTGTAAGCCGACCCGTGGCTAATTACTGATTATCAACCCTGCACGACATCCACTTCCTTAGCTGTTTTCATATCAATTTTCAGCTCGCGCTTTTGCTTCCTTGTGGATAATATGTCTCGTAACTCATGGGCATACATAAAAGCCTGTTTATTCTTCTGCGGCGCCCGTGAACTCCAGCAGTAAAGATGAAAATCCGAGTAGTTGTGTTAATCCGGAAATATTCCCTAATCAGTTAAGAAAGGTTTAAGTGGGTCTTCCGCGCCAATGGGGGTGAAATGAGGTAGACTTGGACCGGCAGCAGAATGCAAGGGCGGGGGAAACGGGACTGCCTCGAGAAAACCCGCCGGCAAATGGCAACGTCCGTCATGTTTCCCACGTACAAAAATGTGGGTGACCCCGCCGGGAATCGAATCCGGTTCGCCTTAGCAGGAGGCGAGTTGTCTTTACTACACCATTGTGACCCCTTATTCTCTAATGATAACATTTTATCTGTAAAATGCATTAGTACGCTAAATTAAACGTGGCAACGCCTATTTCACATACGTTCTCGTGAAAATGTGACAGTATTACTATTAATTTAGCTTGTATTTAGGTACCAGACCTTGTTCGTCGCTTAGCTCTGTATGTTAGTGTGAGATCTCAATCGGCGTATTTCAATTTGCACTTCAAAATTTTCATCAGGGGGCAAATTTTTAAGCTCTCTTACATGATGCATTCTTTCTTTATTATGACCCATAACTTAGTATTTTCATATATATTTATAGATAATTATGTAGGTATCTCATTTGGCAGGTTTTAATGACTTGCTTTTGTGAATAACTGAAGTTGCGTTTACCCAATTAAGGTTCACCTTTCATACACTTAGTCGATTATTTTAGCAAAAATGCCAAAGTATTATTAGCAGTGCAGTCTGAATTTCGTATTTAATTTCTGGCTTTCTTGTTGAAAAGAAAAGCGTGTACACAAACGCAGTATCTAGATAATTTGTAAAGGAGGCATCTAAATAGTTTATTTACGTGTTAGGCTAATGCTTACCTACGTATAGCATTTCAGTGTGTAGGGTTATTGTAAAAATGCCATTTAAATTTTGGCGTAAATTAGCATTCAGAAAAAATTGAAATAAACACATTCATGTAAGCAGAAAAATAATAACAGTTATCTTATTGCTGGTAAAGAAAGTAGCTGATTGTTTTAGATAGATCTTCTAGCTAGGGATGCTCTGAAATTTTTTTTACATTTTTTTGCTAGAGCTATAGGTATTGCGCATGTATGCCCTATAAATTAATGTTATTCTCCCATTCTATACGAATGTGTATCTACAGGCAATAAATTATGTAGTAATAAAAGAAATGCTATACACAAAGGTTTTTAAGGAACTTCTTGGAGTGGACTAATCCTTTCACCAAGTGTGCACATCAAGTTACAGCGCAGAGTTCTTGGGACTTTTTTTTCTAAGTAATGTGAAAGGGGGAAGGCACATAGTAACTTCTCCAACGTTCGCCTTAAATGATATCTGCAATTTTACCACCGCCATGCTGGACGTTTATTTTTGTGTTCATTTCTTCGAGCTTATTATTACAATGTTCGGTGTAAGTAACGGCTGACGCGAGAACGGTAGGTTGGCGTAGGAAGTTAGTAGAAAACAAAATGTGTTCTATATTTTGGAGAAAATACACAATTCCAAGATGACTGAAATCTTAATCTCTCTCTCCTCCCCCCCCCCACCTTTTTTTTAATGGGCGTTGGCCACAAAAAATTGTTTTATATTTGTAGCAAATATTATTCAAATTTTATACATTACACTCTTCCTTCGCAAAAAATAATTTTGAGCGCATTTTTTTTGCATAAATACATGTATAGCCTATTCACGGTAAAGTGAACACTTTTGAAAACCCTCTCGTTTTAATTAATTGTCAATAAATATATTTTATTTTGGCTTTACACGTTATCTTCAGTGTGTGGTGAAATATACACACTCTGTTTATTACCTGCATGGAAATATTTATATAAAAAGGTGGTTAAAGGATAAAAAATGGCTGAAGGAAAAAGTAACTAGAGCGTCAAAAGTGCTCACTTTACCGTGAACAGCCCATAGAAATCACGATTTTACTGTTTTATAAATGTACGAATAATGAAAACTATTATCTCATTTCCATGCATACGTTAAACACTGAAAAAATATGCCAAGAGCTACTTCAAGAGGTCTATAAATTCGTACAAGGAAATGTTTTTGCGATTTCAAAAAATTGCTGGGAACAAGGACATTTTTGCATAATTTTGATTTATGAGTACCCCATAATTTCTGTAAGATAAATTTCGCTAAGCGTAGATGAAAATGAATCAAAACAATACGTTTCAGTTGCCCTTGTTAAATTTTATGAAAATAGCTCGGTTTATTTTATTTGTACATTTAAAAAACAGTAAAATTTTGAGTTTGACATTTTTGCAATAATCATGGGATATAGAAAAGTGTATCTGGGGGAAAAAGTAAGTAATGTAAAAGTGTAACTGTACGTGGTAAAAATATAAAATAAATTTTTTCGTGGCCAACACTAAACTTTGCGAAGATGAAAGGCCATTGAGTACTTCAAGGAAGCGGGATGATGGACCCCGTCCGTTTGAACCAACGCGATGGGTTTCCATCCTTTGAAAGTGAACGTATATTGAGATTGACTTACCCTTGCCCTTTGGCATACTCCGTGCTGAAGTTACGATGGGCGCAAGATGTATTCGTAATATAAAACTGCTGAAAACAGTCAAATGAAATGTTGCAATCCCACCCGTTAATACATTTCAGTTTTGACGTTCGTATTATTTGTGTTATCCCATTTTGTTTAGGGGGGTGGAGGTGTAATCGTTTTTAGATCAGAAAAATTTTGAAATTTATCTGAACGCAGATAATATTCAAACCTGTTTTATGTTGGCCGAACATTATTTGAAAAACAAAGAATCCTGTTTTTGTAAAGCAATGAGTTTTTATCAATTTTCTGGACGGTTGTATAACTCTGTATTGTGATTGATACCACTGTGAATCTAAGTATCTTAATTTGTTATGTCTTTAATAGTGCTGAATATTCCACACTTATTTAGCAATCATGTGCACCTTCAAAATATCACTGTATTTTACAATCCTAGTCTCTCAATATATGTTGTGTTTTGTTTGCAAATATGTTCTTCTGGAATTTCAAATGCACATCAGCGAATTTGCGTTGTTTCTTATTAGTGAAAGATTTATATCGGACACAAAAAGGGTTTAATAATGTTGACTGTTACAATAATTGTAATTATAGCCTACATATAATATGTATTTGGTTAACACATAATCGTGGTGTTTTATCAGAACGCGAAGGCCATATATGCATAGGCACTCAAGTGCTTGCTTGAATGGAGTTTTGTTTAAAAAAAATACTTCTGAATACAACATTTAGACGTGCATTGATGGATGCTGTAAGGGTTAAGCTAAAAATATGTATAATTTCATGCAACAGTTCATTTTGCTTAATTTGCAATAGGTATTTACAATGGTAAATTGACACATCACCCCCTCCCCAAATCACGTTGAAGGGGTGATTTTGTGTTTCCCATCACCTGAAAAATATATTTACTTGGATTGTCACAGTGTGTAATTAGGAACATCAAACATTTACTTTATTAAAATCCCTTGTCTCAATTGTGCAGATAACCACTATATCCGGCGGATGCGAAGCGGCAACTGTTGGAAATGAGATAACTGGAGAGAACTGAGAGGCCGACAATTCCCGTATATAGCCGCCTATAAATATCACGCCAAATAAAGCAAAAATGGACGGCGTGACCTGAGGAAAGACAGGCAGAGCCGGACATTTCAAGCCAGCGTTAACGTGTTTCTAAAATGTTATCACTGCTGACCTTTCAGTCTACTACAGAGGGGTATGAAATGCAAGCGGAATATGTACGAGTACGCGTTCTGGGAGTGGATATAGGCAAGACGTGAAAGGAATGTGTTCGTATTAACATGTTTATCGAAGACATGTTGTTCAATGTGAACATTTTACGCGTGCTTATTCTGCAGTAGCCACCTTTAAACCATGTTAGTAACGTGGTAAATATGTTATTGTTTTGAGAGTTTGTGTTGAAACCTATTCTTGACTTATTTATTAATATCTTTTGTTGGGCCACTTCACACTTTGTTTTAAAGTAAGTTTGCGTATTTTGCTAAGTTCTCAGAAGTGATTTACTACGAACAGTATATACATGTACTACGGCAGCTGGGTTCATCTAAATATTTTCATCGAAACCTTATTTGTGTGTTCTTCGTTTAGAAATGTTATATCCGACTGGGGCTGATGTGTTTACTTATAATCAGTAGGCTATGCAAAGCATGACCTCATAAACTTTTCAAGTAGAAAATATTAAACCGGAAGAAGACTCTAAAGCAGAATCACAAGCTCTCCGTGTCGGTATTCTGTTCAAAATTTAATTGCCTCCAAACGTAGGAAGTTACGTCGTGGACAGACTGTTTGTTAAATACATACATGCAATTTTAAAATGCTTTGCTAATAATATACACACCATAGAGAAATACTATGTGAGGAAAAAAGGATAGTGTTAAACCCCGTGATAATAAATACTATTACAATTTCTTAGCCAGTGGGCTTTGCCGAGTTCTTAAAGGAATCGAGGTCTTAATTAAAATAAAAGAGCTAATATTAATTCCCTAATTTATTTACAAAAACCACAAAGAAAATACTCTAGACGTTGTATCTCGCAATTGTTATCACTCAATATTTACTATTATTCAATTTAATCAATACAATTCACAATAACCCCAAAGAAACGAATGAAATTAGATAACTAAAATCAGCCCCAATAAACAGTATATAAAAATCTATTGAATTATTTTAAAAATTATATGTCAATGTTTGACAGTTCCAATATTTACAATATAGTCCGTATTGCACTTTAATACAGTCCCGCCTTAATTCTAAGCGTATGTCTATTTTAAAATATCCAGAATGGAAGTACACTTAAACTTTGATCTAAAAAGTCTCTTAATAGAGCGAATGAAGGGATTTGAGCGGCTCTTAACATCGAGGGCTTGAGAACCGATGAGAGTGAAGTGAAGTGTGTGTAAGGGCGGGGGAAACGAGAGATCCCCGAGAAAACCCGCAGATTTCCACATGCCAATCCGGGGGGCGACCCTGCGGGGAATCGAACCCGGTTCGCTTATGTTGGAGGCTAGTAGTGTAACCACTACACCACCGCAGCCATTATCACAAATATGTTTTTAAAACATTTAATAAGTAAATTCTACCATAATATTTTAGTTTTACAAAATATGTGCATTCTTCTTTCATATGCGATATAAATCGCACTTTTATGACAATTTTGTCTGTGTCACTCCCGGATTTTCGCAAGTGGGAATCGTGCCGGACGATGCCACTGGTCGGCAGATTTTCTCGGGGATCTCCACTTTCCCCGCCCTTGCATTTTGGCGCTGCTTCATTCTCACCTCATTTCACCCTCATCGGCTCTCAAGATCTCGTTAAGAGCCGTCCACATCTCTCAACTCGACTCAACTCCAGCGCTGCCTTCTCCGGCGGCTTTCATCAGCGGCAGGAGGGCAGGGCGGCTTGGACGAGACACTCGCCAGTCCAGTAGTGACGTGGCTCCTGTGACTCGATGGAAGGAGCGACGTGTGTTAGAGGCGGNCCTCTGCATCTCGAGCCGTAACTGTGCCCTGGGGCGTGCTGGGAGCGGCGGACTGACTCACCACGCGCCTCGTTGACGGAACTGCTTGTCTGGAACGGTCGCTCGTGCCACCCATTCTGCATTAACGGTTGCCTGCGTGTTAAACGCCTAGCACAACAACCACCTCCTCCACCATGTTTGTTCTCTCTCTGATTGGTTACACAAAGGTAATTTTCCTGCCGTAACCATTCTTGGCGTTTATTGCTTCTGGATTGTAAGCAACTGCGGGGCTAGGCAGGATACGAGTATAATTTTTTCATTTTGGGGAACGGGGACTCGGCAGAAGCTGTTAGAGACTGCAAACCTAACACACCGTGCTGCTAGTGCTTCCTGAAAAAAATTTGAGAAAATAATAAACCATATTCTCGAATGTTTTTTAGACGCTACCGTTCACGTCACGTTCCAGAACTCACATCTGCGGAGTAAAGGGCTGTGTTTATATCTGCGATAATTTATTTTATATAATTCCACGCGTAAGCCCGCCCAGAGATTACCTAAGCTCGACTTCACCTATTGTGCATAAATCCGTCGTTTTCTAGTCATAATTTCAGTTTCAAGGATATGATTGATAATGTTTGATTGTAGAAAATTTACATTTTGTATGTTATTTTTACAGCGTTTTATTTCTTGCTTACAGAAAGGCAGGAACTTATTGATGAAATGTAAATATGTTCTTGAGTTTTTACAAGAAGCAGACAACACACAATTAAAATTACGCACAATAATATTAACTCGTAAAATGTTAATTTTCTATAATCGTACATAGTCAGTACATAATTACTCTGAATCCTAAATTATGATGCGAAAGGGATGAAGCGGGGTTTTAAGTATTGAGACTTTTCACCGTAGGGAAGACAAGCTCTTATCTTCCGGAAGGTGTTAGTCGATGGCAGGTGTGTGTTGGCTATGAGGTAGGTTTACCCCTCTCCGACTCTCGCCATCCATTTCTGAACCTTCTGCTCCCAGTCGCTTGACTCGCCCGCACTGTTGGATGTTTCGTGGTTTGTGTGTTCAAGTTGACTACGTATTCTATATAGCAATTCTCCATAGGCTGTTCACAATTAACTGAGCACTTTTGGAAGCCCTGTGTAAGGTCCACTTGTATGGAGAGTAAGAGGAAGAGTTTATTATAAACTTAAGTATTTAACAAATTTCATCATCCTTGCACTTGTATGCTTGAACCTAAAAAAAGTAAAATAAATAATTCAAATCTTTCCTAATGTTTGTCTAAAACTTTCAATTCGACGTCGAGATATGGAACTACTTCCGCTCCGTCGCTAACAGTTGTACCGGGTGCACGCCAGTCAGCGTGCCCGCTGAAATATATGCAGTTAGGGGCAGTGACCTTTCCCAGAGCCTGAATTAAAAACTGCTTACTTTACCGTGAATAGCCCTTAAGGAAGATTCAAGTAAGAGTCTTGCATAAAATTCGTACCGCCGCCAGTCCCTTACGGGTGGCCGCGGTGATATACTAAAATCATTCGCCTCCCATCAAGGTGAACCGGGCTCGATTCACGGCGGTGTTACTCGAATTTTTGCATGGCCGGTGGGTTTTCTCGGGACAGTCCTGTTTCCCCCGCTCTTGTGTTCCACCTATGCTCCATCTTCGTTTCATTTTTCACCCCAAATGCGACCAAACCTCTCAAGTCACTCTCTTGCGCTATTGTATTTATTCTTCCGGTAATTTAACGTAGAAGAAAAAAAAATTTGGCTAGAAGTTTTGGTTACTGCCGAAGTAACTTCACCTTAACTTTTAGATGATTTTAAAGTTATTTATTGGTGAATGTTAGCTCTGCTCTGAAAGTTATATATAAATCTGTTACGAATGTATGAAACTGGTGTTCATTTATCAACTTGAGCAGTAATTTAAATCCCCACATACATGTATTTCGTTTAACAAATAAAAAGTGCCCCAGTTTGCGATAGCGCTAACTTTGTAAGTGTAAGAAAAGCCAATATTAATGTTTTAAAGGTAATTTTAATTACGAACGCTCCGTAGGGAAGTTTCAAAACTACGCACAGTCGTAACACGTTATCGTTTTCATTATTCATTAAGCCCCTGGGGACCAGTTTTATTGCCCTGCGTTAGTGATGCCTCGTATAAAAACATAATTTGAAATGTTTCTGGTGCGATTTGTATAAAATTGTTCTTCTAAAGGAATTTAAAACTGGAGGTGTTGGAAAGTATCGGAAGTTCCAGTTTCTTTGCCGTGCATTTATGAGCATAAATTGCGTTACCGGTATTCAGGATAAGCATGTAGACACTTTGACCAACGATAACATACTTGTGATAATCTATCTACTTTCATAGAAAAATGTAATTATTGTGGCCTGATTTATTATTCCTTGCTTGTGTGACTTGCGGATCATCAAGATACCTGCATAAAATTATTTCAGTTCGGTAAAGATTTGCTAGTCTGTGCTTGAGATCGATTCTACATCATATCTACTGCGTGGGAAACCGCCGCACTGCGTTTCATCGTCGAAAACGTAGCGCACGTCGTGTGCATATAAAACATGTTAATGCAGGTATGTACTGTAGGTGAACCATCCGGAGGTTTGGGTGGCTCTCAGCATCGGGATGTTGAGAGCGGTTGAGGGTGAAGCGAGGTGACTATGGAGCAGCGCCGGAATACAAGGGTGGGGGAAAACGGGAGATCCCCGTGAAAACCCGCCGACCACTGGCATCGTCCGGCACGATTCCCACGAAATCTTGGAGTGACCCCGCCGGGGAATCGAACCGAGTTCGTCCGAGTTCTGTCGTAAAGAGGTGACGGAATGATTAACGTAAATTTATTCATTTCAGCAGTTGCATTCGTGTTAGTATCATACAGTCGAAAGGTCTTACAGTAAACCTGTTTTAAAACTTTTTCATTGAACGAAATTTACCGAGAAATTACAGTTTAACATATTTGTTAGGTAAAATTCTTATGATGAAAAAGTTGCTCCCAAAACACATTTAGCATTGTAAGAAAGATTAACGCTTGACTTCTTTTCCATACATTTAAATTTCAAGGTAGACTTAACAGATAAAATATTATGAATGCACGTGAGGAACACAATCGCGTGATAATATCACCTGCTTTGGTTGGCACCATTTCGTGTCTTGATGAATAGATATCATCGGAGTCCGTAGCATTGCGTATAAACAGGGTTAAAGTGGTGGGCGGACAAGGACAAGTTTAGCAGCAAATTAGACTGCATGCATGCTATCTCGCATGAAATCGTTCTCTGCGCTGCGGACTTTTCAACAATACGAGGTTGTTACTTCCACGAAAGAAAACGGAAATGATGTTACTTATGCTGTGAGTCACTATCAGGCCTTAACGTAATTATTACGCTGCTGTGGTTTTGGGCGCTCGCTCCCACCCGTGACCTTGGCCGGGTCGTTCCTGAGCAGTGCACTTTACGCGAGGTGCTTAAACAGCTCGTGTTGGCAGGACTGATTTGAGGGTTCCCCTTCCTGCGCCGGTTTCGCAGTGCTGCCAACTGGAGTTCCCAACGTGAATGCAGCCAACAAAAATCGTCCTGAATTTCAAGTTAAACAAAACAAAAAGTTGGCTATTCAGAACCTGCGCCCTGTGGGGGTTTTCTTTCCTTGGCGTGTTTAACAGTGTTACAGTGACACTTTAATACACGAGATGCGTTCTAAGTAAGTGTTATATTGAGCATCCGTAGGTTTAGACATACATTATAGGCTAGTTCGGTGTAGGATAGGCTTCAGTTGTATATGCAAACTGAAGCTAGTGCCTTGAATTTACTAACTGTTGCAAACACATGTATCCTTTTAACTGTTAACTGGGTAAAGTAATCGTCACATTTATTATCGGACGGGAGTCCTTTTGGGAGTGTCTAATTTTGTCCATTACCCTAAGGGACACACGCATATGGGTTTCAAGTCTTGCCTGTAACTGTGTGGGCTTGTATATTTTTGTTGTCGGCTGTTACAATTTGCGTTGCGCGCTTATTCGCCGCGGCAAGAAACGATTGGGAGAGACAATCAGAATAGTGCCTTGCGTGGCACCATGGGGCTCGAACAATCACAATTTGGGTGTGTCGGCGACCGAAGCTGTCGAGGCCCTCGTAACTTGTAATTGTTTTCTCTTTCCCCTCCTCCGAGTTATGTTCATGCGTAGTCCGTCAAACACGAGGAGGGATTATTTTAATCTATTAAATTCCCCTGGACTCCAATGTTTGTTTATTATGAAATACACGTTGCAAAATTATTGCCACCGGTAAGTAAATCCGTTTTATTTGAACAAAACATTTCACTATTAGGCCACACCTTTTACATGCAAGGTCATTCGGCAAATGTTACATTGGTATGGATATGAATTTCAAAAAAGCCCGCCATACGTTGAATATATGTGGGTTTAAAAATGAACTACAAACAGAGAGATCTAGCAAGTAATTTTGTTCTTAGGAAATGGAATTCGGAACTTATCCAAAGAGTACTGCGGTAGAGCAGTGGAATGTATACGAGGATAGTTCTTATGTTTTTGTCGGAGATCCGACAGGCGGGCTCAGCTGTAATCGCAGCATAACGTCACTTAGTATGCAGTCCTACTACGAACATTTGAACAGTCGTTAATGCAGTGAATACCTATTGAAGCCATATAGGGAATGTAAGTAAGAGGACGCGGGCTTGAATGTAGGTTCGCGGTGTAACGAGTGATGCTCTGGTTTGATAAATCTGCTGGCAAAATAGTTTTTCTGTTTTCCGATTTTTCTAAAACCCTGCTAAAGTTCAACTTTCAGGATGTCCCTCCGTCTCATGCAAACAAAGCTTAACAGGGTCCGCACCAAATTTGTGCGCACTCAGTGTAATAATATTTTGCATAATAACTAGTTGTTGCTACTGTATCCTTTGTCCGCAGTGTCACTTCAGAGGCTTTGCGACCGCTGTCGGTATTGCAGACGTCGAGCACTAAGACTGAGGCTGACGAGTGGAATGAACTGGCTCACCACTTTAGAGTTGAAACTCAACGTTATGGGGGAGCGAATTGCCGGCAAGGCTCTTCAAATGTTGGCTGCGAATGATGATGATAAACTGAAACCAATGATGGGGTGTGTGGACAAACTCTCTGCCTTGGACAAAAAGTTCACGTCTATGGATGGTCGCCTCGTCTGGGCGGCTGCGTTGACTGCTAAATTCGACAGCCAAGTTAGCGCATTGACTGAGGCAGTGAGCAAACACTCCGCTTTCGGTGGTCGGCTCGAGGTTATGGAAGACAGGTTGTTAACTTGGATTGTTCGTGCCTTGTCCAATACAAATTCAGAAGATGAATCATGGCTTCATTGCAGGCATTTTCGGGACGCCATAACCCGACGTATCAGCATGTCTGAAGTATATTTCTCGAACCTACTTATACCAACAGAAGAAGCTGTCATGGGCCCAATCCGACGGGCGCAACGAGGTCACGCCTAAATGCTACTATGTGTGTGTTATAAATACTAACTACATTCTGCTCACTGTTTTAGTACAATGACTGCCGCTGCCGAGAATTTACATTGCGTAATTGAAAGTCTGCGCAATAAGTATTTACTGGCTAAGTGCGCGCACATGGAGCATGGTGCTACTTTTAAAGAGGCGTTCCGACCGATCACATATCAGCTAGATAATTTACAACAAACTGTTCCCCCTGCTGAAATGAAGACTGAACCAGATATCGAACCGCAGACTAGTAGGAAGCGCAAGATACTTCCGGAAGATACTGCAGCTGAAGAAGATATTTGCCTTTAGCTGCATTTAAACGAAAAAGGACCGATCTAATTTACGCAGCACGACCGTTCGCAATGACTTGCAATCTTACACAATGAGGTTTAATGATGGAACATATGGTGTTTATAGGCTCAATAAGAAGTGGTTCTTGGGGCACAAACAAATTTTTTTTCTACCCAACGATGTTATACAGATTGGTGACGAAGCAATGTGGGTGTCTCCAGGTCTCTATGAGTTGCTGTTTAAACATGAGCCTGGCGAGTACTAACGCGAGGTGCTTCGCCAGTACAGATGCTTACTTACCCTTATGAGTGCACATTTGGTCGACCGACAATGACTCTTCCAGCAATGCTTATAAGAACGAGACACACCCGAAATTCGCCATTATCTTTTACTGTTTCCAGATGTTGGCTTAGCGACCGGGTCGGGTTTGACTTCGAAGCTGGATGGAAGCGACCGACTTGAGTATGTATTCTGGGACGATGTCAGTTAGCTCATATGACGTCTAGGACTGCTAAGTGCATCTCAGCAGTCTGGCAATAATTCCCACACGAATGAGATTGTGGATATTTTAGAAGAATTCCATGAAGTTGGGTACATATGCTGAAAATAATGTCTCGTGAGCAGATCGCCACCGAGCTCCACCGGCCTGCGGAAAGTATTTGTCTTTGGTCTGAAAGATCTATACCAGGTCGACCTATTTGAAATGATCCCATAGCAACTGCTAATAAGGGCTTCAGATACATATTAACGGCCATAGATTGTTTCAGCAAGTACGCATGGACGATTCTGGTTGGCCGGAAACATGGCGCCAGCGTTAACAATGCACTGAAGACTGTTTTGCAAAATAAAGTATCGCCTTTAAAATGTGCAAACGGATTTGGCAGATAATTCCACAATCCTGCCTTCCTTTCATTAATGGGCGCGAATACGATTAATCATTACAGCACCTACAGTGGGTTGAAAGCTTCAATTGTGGAATGGTTTTACCATATACTGAAGACTGAAATGTGGCAAGAATTTTCATCTTGGAGAAGTTACAAGTGGCTGGACTTGTTTCCCTGATTGGTGTCCTCCTGTAATCGGCGAGTACACTGCACTATCCACATGCAGCCAGTGGATGTTACAGATAATTATTTGCTGGAAACAGTGTACAATGCTGAGAAGAAATTGGACACACACAAGCCTAAGGTGAAGGTTAGAGACTACATCAGTATATCGTGATTTAAAGGAACATTTGCAAAATCATACACTCCAAAATGGAGCACGAAAATATACAGGAGGTTCAAGATTCGTCATTACCAACCAAGGATCTATTATCTTGAGAACCGGATGTAACCATACTCAGAGGGGTGCTTTATGATCAGGAGGTGCAACTGACAAGATTCCCAGACATTTATTTGGTTGAGACAGTCATTCGATGGTCGGGCAATCGCCTTTTTGTAAAATGGTTGGGTCTCGATTCTCGGCACAACAGCTGGATAAGACACTCTGTGCTTACCGATGGGTAAATAAATTCTGGCTTTACAAGACAGAGATATGTATGTCAGTGTATTTTTAGGGACCCTGCTGTTTTTTGAAGAAAGGATTTGAATGAAGATAAGTTATAGTTATGCAGCATTTGTTGTATCTGTCATTACCTGTATTTGAAGTCAGACAGGTGCATTTATGGTCTGGGATGTGTTTGTGTAGACTGATGCAGGAGATTCCCTTCTCATGCCACGAAGTAGAGGGAGGATTAAAGTATTTCTGCTCTGGTGGATTTGTATTTGACATTTCCTGCCCTTGATGTGACAGTTGTGTGTATACCTTGGGTCATGAACACACATGTGCATTCTGGAGGGGGAAGGATCCCTTCCCATGTCTCGAAGCAGGGGAGGATAAATATATATTTCTGCTCTGGTGGGTACAGCTTGGCTCTGTCCTTAGAATTTTCTGATTTGAAAGGGCGATGCTTTTGTATGTGTTTTATATATGTGTATATATATATGTGTGTGTGTGTGTGTGTGTGTGTGTGCGCGCGCGCATTGGGTGATGTGGTGGCAGGCTATGTAGCAGCAGTTCTGTATGCCTCTGGAATTTTTGGTTATATGTGTGTGTTTCTGTAACATGGGAGAATCGTCTGCCATACTGGAGGAGGATGTCCTGTAATATTTCATATTGGACAGGTTGTGCTTTGTGTTGCCGAGCGGTGAATATATGCATTGGGGGCGAAGGTGGATGCTATTGTGGCTGTGTCTAGAATTTTTTGTGCGATCTGCTGTCCATCTGCATGCTATAGTGCATCGGCACGACAAGTTGGCATTTATCAGTATTAATGGCCAGGTGCCCCCTTTCATTCTGTGATCTTGGCTGGGGGAGTGCAGCTGGCTTCTTTGCTATAACTATTGCTCTTGTGGGAACAGTTTTACCTTATTGACAGGACTGGGGGACCATCTGTTGGGGGATATTTTTGTCTGTATGTACACACGTGGGTCTGTGGCGCATTCAATTTTATGTATATCATTTAATCCCATGCCTAGCTACATATACAGAAGTGCGCGCTCATGCATGTACCTCGTTGTGCAATTGCCTCTAACAAAGAAATGTTTCCTGCATGCACGTGAGTGCTGGCTACATCCCGTACCACAAGCACAGACAAGTTGAGGGTACAAAAATGTGTTAACGCTCTCTAATGCCCTGATAATTTGGAGAGATGGACAGACGTGCGAGTGTGATCGAGACACATGTACATTACTGCACAATTTTATCTGTATGAATACATATAACTGTTATGTAGACATGAGACCTGCCCAAAATTTATATGTATATGTAATTACTTTTTTGTGAATTTAGAATGATGGTGTTTTTTCGCACTGTAATATTTTACACACATGATTTGTGTATGTGCGCACATGCAGTTCCTGCAGTCTTTCATCCGATTATGAGATTATTGTCTGGAGAGTGCAAGTATGCGAGTATTTAATATATTTCTTCTCCTAACCATGCAATGGCGATTTTTATATATATAAAGTCGGGGACTGTCCACATGTTGGGATGGTAATAACCATATATGTTATAATCGTTGAACATCCTCTCCTCCTAGATGTCGCAGTGGTCTTGTGATCAAGACGGCCGACTGGTGACCCAAGGGGTGTCTGAATGATCCTGCATGCCCCCCAGGAATTTTTTAAATTCCGAAACACCTAGCGACTAAAAAAATTCCCAGCGCTTCTGGCAGCCACCGTTTGAACTACACCCCCCGATGCTAGTGCGCTCCTAGCTGCGAACTGTATCACTTCAAACACACTGGTGGCATGCACGAGAATTAAGTATGGCCACCTATAGCAGCCTACTGGCAGAAGGCGTGGGAATTAAAACTGGTTTAGCACACTCTGGTGGCAGATGCGGGAATAACAGATTGCCACCTACAGTAGACAGTTGGTGGCTGGAATTACAGATGGCCACATACTGCAGATGACAGCGATGAAGTAGCATCCAAAACGGAGTACACGAACAGCAAGAGAGAGGGAAGAACGACAAGAGAGAAAATAAGAGACTGGATGTAATCGAGAAAAACCCAAAAGGGATCGAATGGACGAGAGACAGGAAGGAATGACAGAGCATGAGAAAAAATATCGGAATGCAAGAGTGTGGAGAGAAGAGGTGGAATGATAGAGCAGATGGAAAAAAAGAAAGTCCAAAGGAAAAAAGGGAAATCAGAGATGGCTGCTATTGTCGAGGAATGACAGAGCAGGATGTTTCGGCGTAACATCATCCAAGGTGGCCACGGTTCCGAGGCACCGTATTCAGTATCCAGGTGGTGGTGAACATACCATTTATAACTACTGATACACTTTTAATAGCCATTTTTAAATGTTGTTTGATGGCCATTTTATATGCTTTTTAAATAATCCATCATTCAAAAAACAAAACCGTGAAAAAAATGACTGATGATTCAGTGGAAAATGCCACTGAATAAATAAGTGAAGAAAATCTGGCATTTTTTCATTGATTCATCAGTTAATTCACTGAAGTGACTTTAATCAGTCAGGTACTGTTGACTTAATATAATAATCACCTATTTAGCTCTCTTAGCCATAAGCCTTACTGGGGTGTACCATTCTCATATTCTTGTTCGCCTTTTGTGGTTTCCACGGGCACAGGTCCCCTTGGACCAGTTATTCTCCTTGACCATCTGGGCTTGGCTGTTCTCCTTTTAGGGGAGATAATATCCACTACCATAGCGAATATTTAAACGACTTCCAGCACGAATCCATCCTCAATCTGACCTTCGTCCACCGGGTGAGTCGGTTGGATACTGACCCTAACCCATTTCTTCTGGGCAGTGCGCCCGACCACACCAGCTGAGGGAACCTCTGAAGTAGCGAGGTCAGCCCATGCTACTCCTTCCTTTTACTTTTGGGTTCTCCATATTGTGTGGGCTACCTGAATACCCCACGCAATAATGATCCATTACCATTACTTGAATTTTTTCACATTTAAATTCAGCCTTTGGACCCCGTGACTGTAAAGGAGTCGACCGGCCCGCCACCAAGCACCACCATCATGATTGCCCGTGATTCAAGGTTAACAAGGAGGCAGATACCCCTTTTGGTAAACCAGGCATAGGGAACGTCTGGGAGTTTGCCACTTTTGCTTGCCTCAATTTAGAGGTTACACAGTGGTACCACAAGGAGGTAGTGGGTTCTCTGAGGCTAGGAGAGGCTATAAGAGACGCGTCACTAGTCCTTTCCGGTTTCACGCATCAGCTTAATCTCAGTTACTAGAGCTGGCAATAGCTCCGACACTTATTAGATCAGCTGCCTCTACAGACACCCCTAGGCGCCGGTTAGACTGAAAGAGCAGACAGAGGGAGCAAGTTTTCCCTTTCGGTCAACCAGTCTCCCACCAGGCCTTAAGCATCCCCACGAAATCCGCCAGGAGCAGGGCCGGACTAGGGATGGGGATGGGCTTCCCATAGTCAACCATATCCCAACCAGGCCTTAGCGGATGACACACCCGGCGACCATGAACAGGGCGAGGAGGGAGTGTGCTTCCCGTAGTCAACACAAACCAGGCAAAGCCTTACACCCACAACAGGCCCAGTCTGCCACATCCATGCCTAACACCCATTACAGGCTGGTCCCTCGCCCAAACTCCAGCCGCCCAGCATGCCACACCCATGCATAACACCCATTACAGACTGGTTCTGCTGATTCAAACAGATGTCATCAACGCCTGAATAGGAGCCAAGGGGTGTGTGAATCCTCCCGCCAGGTACTGTTGACTGATTCAGATTTAGAGTGCAAGACCATTACTTGGTGTGATATATTTGAAAGAAATTAACCTGCCGTCCAGTGCATCTTCCGTTATGGCCGGAACACACTAGCCTTATTCTAACAGTTTGTAATGAATACTTGGTCTATACACGTTTCAAATGAAATAAAAAGTATTATAAAACAAATGAGAATAAAAATTTGTATTGTACATGGATTGTATATAAAGTAAAAATTTTTCAACCCTCAATTTATTTATAAGAAATTTCTTTATTACTTTTGACATCTAATACATGTTACAGGATAAGTTTTTTTTCAGCTTTGGATGATGCACAGCGCCCAGAGCCCTATCGCTCATGCCGCAAGGCGCTGAACCAGCATACAATGCTTAAGTCGTCACGCTCTCCTGTGCAAGTTAGATCTGGAACAGTGGGATTTTATTGCACGCCAGTTCAGAGCCCTGTTCTTAGTGGCGACGGCGCACTTGATGCGCTGAACATTGTAGCCCTTAACGCTTCCATGCTCTTCGGCTTCAAACGAGGAAGATACCTCCTGGTAGGGGGGCCCTTAAGATAAAAGTCAAGTAGGAGGTAGTGTGATTCTCTGTCGTACCGAGCGCACTGCCAACTGATTTGTAAATATTTCCGAACCATCTGCTAGATGGTACCACAGTCTTATTCACCCCCCTCCCCTTCATCGCACGTTTTCAGACAGCTTGTCATCCATTCGCAGAAACATGCAGTGTCAGTGAGCAGGCCAGGTAATCCGTCCGTCTCTCTAATGATCCGTCGCCTCTAGCCGATTACTGTCTGTGATAACGATGTGTTTGAGAGCTAGCAGCAAGACTACTAGCAAAGTGAGGTTGGCCCGAGCGAGCCGGTTTGAGTAACAGTACATTCAGTGGTGCACACTGACGTCTCTATATGGCACAGCGACTGGCCAGTCGAGACTGCAGCTAAGGTTAAAACTTGTTTGCACTGGTTTGCACATTACATCAGCTACTGTTTTGCAATAGATATCAAACATATTATTTTCTTTGATATATTTATATTGTTGTCACGAAAGAGATTTACATAAAAATAAAATCGTCATTTAGCTTATGCAAGAAAAAGTTAGATGAACATCGCATTTCATGCTTATTGAATCATTCCGCAGAATATCCTCCTGGAATTAGCTGAAGATAACTAATAAATATTAGACAGGCCTAATAAAAAAAATATACTCAAATTATATATACTATATATAATTATATATATAATTATATAATTATATATATATGTGGGTCTATACAGTCACATCCACGACAAAACGATGAGACACTAAGAAAAATCAGCTTTAATGTGTGATTGTGGTTCACAGCAACAATAAACTAGCGAATTTCCTGTTTGTACGAGTATAATACCGCAAATGATTGCAACACGGATATGTTGGAAATACTAATTAATGTAAAAATACTCGGGTATAATTATGTTTTGACAATGAAACAGGGACCCAATTTTTTTTAACTATCGGAATAAATTCTCTGGTGGGTTGTTTCGATACTTCCATTCCAGTAACTAGTGTTGCGATGCAAAAATTAGAATTTTTGAGACCACTAGTAACTCTAAAAATAAAATGTATAGGATTTTTGAAGAATCAATAAAAACAGTAAAAATTTGTCTGAAAATTAATACACAGTGCATGTAACGCTGAAAATAAAATATATACACTTGCGTGATACTTCGTGAATCTTCCGTAAGACACTAAGAATTAAAAGAAAAGTGTCTGATGATCAGTTCGGGATTGTAACCACTCATACGTAAAACTTAAAATAACGAGAAAAAAAAGTTTTTATTTCGAATGTTTTGATAGATATTATACAACGTTTAATACATAATGAAAAAAAAAACAAGATTTTTGTTGTCATTATTTCCATACTTTTTTTTTTCTTGGGATAATACAGCAATTCGTATATTTCCTACATACTAACCTTCGCACATGGACTCTGTTACCGTACCACAGCCGGAATGGCGCCCGTGGCTGTGCTCCGCAACATGCATACTCAACTGGCCACATTCCGATACCTCTTCAATGCGCAGTATGAGCAAACAAGAAGTTCCTATCTCTACAAGAAGTCGCATCTGAGTGGCCCATGCATCATTCTACTTCCGGCCAATCTTCTGCACTGACTGCAACGAGGCCAGGAGCACGAGTTCTTTATGCGCCTACATCAGGTTGGCGGCAAATTGTTGAACATTAGTTTAGGAATTTGGAAGGAGGCCGTTATTAGTGGTGACATGCATCTAGAAGTAGTGTATGTTACCTTTTTTAGTCTGTATGATGTTTCAAAGAGCTATATTTAATGCGGCTAAGGTGATGTGCATCGGCTGATTTAAGTTGTTCTAGGTGGAATGTTGTTCATATCATTTATGATACATCACTAGACACTGGCTGTAAGAAAGGTGCACTCGTTTGTGAAATAGAATAAAGTGTAAATTACCAAATGTAGAATTTCCTGTAAACCATATGGTAATAAGAAATAAAAATTTTGCAATTTGTAGGGCACAGACCAACTACGTTCCTTTGTTTCTCAGCTATTACTTTGATAATGTTAACTCTTTGGAAATGGATTTATTGAATTATATTACTTTGAAAACATTTGATATAGTGCAGAAAAACTTTAAGTAATATTTTTTTATATAATTTTTTTCCCCAACTTTTGCGAATACAGAAATACCTACGTGCATTGTCGAAAATTCCTCAAATTGTATGGCGTCTGGATTTCCTTGACTTATGGCAAAAATTTTTGTTGTTGGGTGTAATTTTTCCGGATTGTTTGGTCTTTTATTTTTTAATACTCTTGTGTATAGGTGATATGAAGTCGCCTAAAATAACAATTTTATTGTATGAGATTCACTGAAAAGAGTTGGATGCATTTAAAACGGATGAATGAGAAAGTGTTTCACATGGGTGGGCATCCCTGAAATCACAGTAGATGAACTGATGGAAGCGAAACATTAAGCAAAATTTTCTTAATTTAATGGAAAACATTTTTATGAGGTAGGTTGAATCTCGTCTTATTGAGTGTTGATCCTATATGTAAAGAGAGTAAAAGTGTATTACTGTATACTTCCTTTCTCTCTTTATATTTACCGATATCCGGGAGTTTTGTTTGACTGTGAGAATGGATGGAGACAGCATATTTTAATCAGGACTTACGGATGGGCGAAATTTTCCATTATAAACAGTACTTTGTTCTTTTTCTGCACACGTTTAACAGTCTTAGCGGAATACGTGCACCGTGTTGGCTTTTGAAATACCTGCTTAGGATCTATTTTTATGTGCATATGTAAAATCGGCATTGTCATTGACTTAATCACTTTATTCATATACAGGGGATGGACAAAATAATATGAACACCTGACATATACACATGTATTTATTAATAAGGTGCTGGTCCACCATTTGCTTTTAGAACAGCTGCAATTCTTCGCGGAATGGATTAGTAGAGTGTCTGAATAGTTTCCAATGGAATGTTGTCCCATTCTTGTACCAAAACATCATCCAATTGCTTCAATGATGTTGGAAATGGAAATCTGCTCCTCACTCTCTGCTCTAAAACTCCCCATAACGGTTAAATTATGTTGAGGTCTGGCGAAGATGTTTGATGATATTCTGATGCTCCTCAAACCAAGACTAAACCTTTTTGGCTGTGTGTATGGGCGCATTATCATCTTGGAATATGGCAGTTTTTGGCAGCAATATGCTAGTCATAGTAAGAACTTCGTCATTGAGGATGTCGAGATATTCATTCGCAGTAATCCGGCCAGTGATGTTAATGAGAGGACCAGCTGAATACCACGATATAGCCGCCCAAATCATAACGGAACCTCCCCCATGCTTGACTGTAGGAAGCAGGCAGTCCGGATCGTAGGCTTCTTTTGGAGTTCTCCATACATAAACCCTGCCGTTTGTAGGAAACAATGTAAACGATGATTCATCGGACGATACCAAATTCTTCCAATCATCAAGTGTCCAGGTTTTATGATCGTGGCACCACTTCTTTCGCAGCTAAGCGTTGGCTTCCGTTATAAAGGGTTTCGTAATTGCAGCCCTTCCATGAATGTAAGCTTTGTGGAGCTCCCGTCGTACTGTTTTTGTCGAAACAGTATTACTCAAGTGAGTGTTGAGTTCTGCTGTCACTTTTGCCGCGGTAGTTTTATGTTGTCTGGCCACAATTCTTTTTAATGTTTGTCGGTCTCTGTCAGTTAACTTTGGGTTTCGCCCACTATTCCTCTTCGCCGATGATGTTTTACAATGTTTTGTGTATGCTGTCATTACCATGTATACTGTCGCTCGTGAAACGTTAAACAATTCAGTTGTTTTCGTCACACACGCTCCCGCTAACCGAGCACCAACGATTTTCCCTTTTTCGAAGTCTGAGAGATCACAAATTTCACTGATCACTTGTTTTAACCGTCGCGGAACAAAGCGTATAATACACTGAAATATAACCTACAAGACTTTACACGTAAACTGTGCAATACATACGCGTTACATTATTTACGCCGTACGCCGTATGTTGCCAACATGCAACAAAATGTACTATATTGCATGGTGTTCATATTATTTTGTCCAACCCCTGTATTAGTCAAGTTCATCTGGGAAAATGTTACGCGTGTGTATATGTTGCTAACGTGTTTACTCGTATACTTACGCGCTTGAAGGAAATAAAAACTTAATTTTTAAAATCAACTTTTCACTCATTCAACTGTTAAACTTGTGATTCGACGTTTAAATATGAAACTACTTTTCTTAATTCATTCCCAACTCTACAGAGACCATACCAGTCACAACGTATCTTCTGAAATATAGCGCAGTTAAGGACAGATAATTTTTTTTTCGAAAGTGGCCACTTTATTGTAAACACTATCACTTAATCATACAAAAGTAACAAACTAACTGTATTAGTGAAATTACATTGCAAAGGTTTTTGTTTCACTCGTTAACCTGTCGAAGTTCGTAGATTTGTCGGCAATGTTATGAATGACACTGGTGTGCTACTGCGATATTGCACGGATAAACTACAATACAACCGGGGTAAGAAATACATACATATCCAACACAATCAGTAAGGCTTCAACTCTTCTCTGTGTGATTGTTAGTGTGTGTGTATACACGTTAACGTGAATGCACCATTTCCCGCACCCTATTGGCTCCCTCTCTCTTTGTGCACACGCGCGCACACAAAAACACAATTTTTTTTAATAATTGTGTATAATAATAAGTATTATGTTGTAACTTACCTGTGTTTCTTTAGTATATTTAAGTGTAAACCACTTCTGTTTTTTTTTTTTTTTTTTTTTTGAAGG
>NQII01001732.1:562047-638440 GCA_002778355.1 Clitarchus hookeri
CCTTGAAGGGAAACCTCGTGCCTTTTTCTACTGGATGCATCCAGCGTACCCACATTCTTTTATTTTCATCGCACAACCACTGCAGAGTCTGCAATCACTTGATCGCAACACACCTGGCAGCCATGCACCTGAACGGGACTGCAAAGCGAGTAGCGAGACTCGTGCTGGCCAGACTAATTAGTGTGCGTCACCGCCATCCAGTCCCTTCCCCCTAGCAATACAGTACAGTAACTTCAAATGCTTGTCTGACAATTTCCGTACAGTCAGGCTGTTCATGCGGACTATTCGACGTATTTTCTTCCAGTGGACAAAAGATTGCAGCTCGAAATGAATATAATGCGTATTTAGTTTCTCTTTGAACAGAGTATATACTTATTTGGTCAGTTTATATTATCCAAAATATTTACTATAGAAGTAAATAGTAACGTCTATACTCTTACATGAAAAAAAGGATACTTGAAGTTATTTTTCAAATCATTTATATAATACGTTTACAATAATTTCAGGCTATAATACTATGACTTTAATAAAATACGTACATTGCTCTCACATAATACAATCAATAAAAGAAGTGCAGCTTATTTTATTTTAAATTATGACAACTGCCCTAGTACAGTTTGGTATGCTATGCATTTGCTGTGCAGTTAGTTGTAGCTCTATGAAGAAAGTGAGTTAAAGGAAGATGTACAGAAAATTACATATCTTTTTTGTAAATTGCGTTAACGATAAGATGAAAATTTTATTAATCGTTCACAAAATATTATTACTTTTTAATCAAATTTTCATCGATTTTACACACAGCGCCACTAGCATTCGCCTATAGAAATGACAGTGATGCAAGTAATGCCATCATGAGCAACCTACCATTGCATGTCTATGTCATTATGCCTGTCGCCATGCAGCCAAAAAAAAAAACAACTTTTATTATGTAAATTGCACACATTTCACTCATCTCAGTTTGAAACTGAAATTTGAATCTGTAATTACTGTAAACTTACAATTATGGAGGTTGTCATGCTAAAACACAATAAAATGTAGGTACACCACACAAAAAATTTTTTAATGTATGGACTTGTTTATACAATGGCATTTGAAAGGAACACAGGCAGACATGTGTCCCCTCCGCCTCTGCTGGTAGGCAGGTGCTCAGTCCTCTTCCAACTGTTCACAAGCCATTACCAGGCCTGTTATCGCGCACATCACCACCTCGTCCTCCCTGTTCATTCCTCTTTCGACATCTTCACATAGTTCCACTTTCTACCACTGCGCTACTAAAGCAGCAGCTTCCTAGGAATATTATAGAATGTTTTTTTGTATTTCCAAGATTGTATGGTTATTTGACATGTTATCGGTACTGCGATTGATTTATATGATATAATACAATAATAACTTAGACTTTGTGCGAAAAAAATGCCGTATTTGACATTATTCTTAGTTTTAAAAATAAATAATCCTGTCAACAGGTGTAATATATATTGTAACTTATTTTCATAAACTTAACTTTTAGCACACCTATAAAATGTTATGCGAATATTTTATCAAGCAAAAGCATAGAAGAAAACTTATAACCTTGTTAGATGAGGTATTTTTTAATAAAACCAATTTTATTATTCATCCAGAGCAGAAATATGCTCATTCTTGGGCAAGAAATATAAATTTATCGTTATTAATTAATTAATTTGCCCATCAAAGGGACTTACTGCTGTGACATATTTTACACTGAATAAAATATAAACATTTATCTTTCATATGAAACTCAAGGCTTATTTTCTTGAGATTTTGGAAGTCTCTACGGTACTTTTTAAAAAGTTGTGCATTTACTGTGATGCTGGTTGCATCACTATTAGGAGATCCACTTTACTTTTACCTTAAGAGTGATTGTAGCAGATGATGTGAACTATTCACGGTAAAGTGAGCACTTTAGAAAGCCCTTTCGTTTGGAATAATAGTCAATAAATATATTTTATTTTAGCCTTGGACGTTAACTTCAGTGTGTGGTGGAATATACACAATACACTTTGTTTATTACTTACATTTCAATATTTATTTTAAAATGTTGTTAATGGATAAAAAATGGTTGAAAGAAAAACGTAAGTAGAGCCTCAACAAGTGCTCACTTTACCGTGAACAATCTAGAGACAATAAGTATCCATGCGGTATCAGTAAATGCAGCAATGTATCGTGGACATGTGCGAGCCGCGGCCTTCCTGTGAAAGGCAACTAACTGCCAGCGGCGGGTTAACGACCTTGAGCGGCCTCGTGACGCATGGCGCTGCGCCCCGTTACGTCACACTGCCGGGAGCTGCAGCATCCGCGCACGTCATCACTGCCGCGCTATCTACGCCGACCCCTGACCTACATCCCCCGCCGGTCTACTAAGGGCGACGTCATCACGCTCGCCTCTATGCGCGGGGCCACAAACACGCTACGACAAGCAAGAGGCACTTCCGCCTATTTACGAGCCTAGATGACTGTTGCAAACCGCTATCGCCATTATCTCTTGGAGGGGGATGCGGAGGAGCATGCAACCCGGGAACACAGCCCCTAATTCTTCCTATAGTTCATTCGCGGTTTCTTCCAACTTTTCTGAAGTTTTGCGAAAGTTCTATTTCCAGGATATTCCTCCGCCTCATGCAAAAATAGCTTAACCGAGGTTAGAAAATTACATCAAAGGGACAACGACCGCATTCTTACTCACTCAATATAATATTTGGCATTGGAACTATTTCCCACTAGGTATTACCAATGCCTTATTTCTACCTGTTTTTATTTATATTAATTATAAATATAAAATGTAAAATATTATTATTTATAAATAAAATATGTTTAAAAGTTTAATTTAATAATAAATATGGTATTTTATGTTGACACAAGCAGAAACGCTTTAGGAAACAACGAAGCACGTCATACACGGGGTTGAATTTTCAAAGGTTTAATTAAAAAAGTGCAAAGAAACCGCGGATAGACTATAACCTAACTGATGGGAAAATACTAATATCTTTAATAAGCTATACGGGTGACAATAACACGTGCGCCCAGTGCCCCTTCGCTCATACATGCAATGCGCTGAACCGGTATGCAGCGCTTCCGTCGTTACGATTTCTTGGGCAAATTAGATTTGTAACAGTGGGACTTTATTTCACGCGATGAAAGTCCACTACTCTAACTACGATTGTAAGGTTTCTCTTTTCTCGTAGGCTCTACCTCTTACAGAAACTGCGCAGGAAAGCTCAATAAATGCTTCCCCCCCCCCCCTACACCGTTCCGGTTGTTTCGCAATTTTTTTTATAAATTTAATATTATGAAAACAAAACCATACAGCCTAGGTAATTGTTTTTTCTGGCAGAAAGTCGTATTCTCAGGATATTTATTTATTTGCTGAGAATGTCCGGCCTATTAACTCTAAATAGTGAAAGCAGAGACAATGGAGTTATACTCTTGTCGAAAGCCAAATGCTTTCGACAAGAGTATTTTTAAGAGTATATTTAAGAGACAAAGACAAGAGTGACTTTGGAAATATGAAGGGGTGTGGACAAAAAGTGGTCACGCGACCAATGTTTTTTTTTATTCTTTACACAAAGTGGCAGGCTCTTTTCTGCTTGATTACATTCCTACCCTCGCGCTCTGTATAATGAATTCCAGGAATCGTCAATGACGTCGCCCCCTCTGGTGACGTTTCAAGCTCGCAGATATCTGGCGGGCAGTGTACCCAAGGGCCGGCCCGGGATGTGGAGCAGCGACGAAATGAAGACAAAGCAAAAGGAAACGGATTATCCCGAGGAAACGTCCACATAAGGAACCCCGCGTAAAAATCTCTCTCCCCCCCCCCAAGTCAATGAACCCTTAGTTACCACTAATTTTAAACTATCTACTTTTAATGGGAAACAAAATTAATCTAACTAATTATTATANACCACGGATTCAACCGTGGAAATGCGGTAACGTGTGCCAAGAACATAATTGTGCATGTCACGCCTCTTTTCTACTATTCAGTTGTCTGAGACTTTTTTTTTCCCTAAAATTTACGTTGCTGAAACTTTTTTTAGGATAAGGATTTTTCCAAATTAATAAATCAATTATTAATAACTTAATATTTTGTTAGTTTTATTTTCCTTTATGGCCATTTCAGTGTGTTATATATTGTGATTTAGTATTCTTTTCTTGATGAGAGATAGAGATATAGAGAGATAGATATATATATAATATATATGCATATATATATAATATATATACACACACATATATATATATATATTAGTGATGCAACGAATGTCGATTTTTCCACATTCGCGAATGCGAATGCGAATATTCACCTCCAACATTCGCGAATGCGAATGCGAATGTTGGTTTTTCAAATATGGCGCCAAAAGCGTGCACCTACGAACTCGAATTTTACCGCGCGTTTAGAACTGGCCAGCCGGGCGGCCATGTTAAAACCGAGAGTAGCCCATATGCCCCGACTCTGAACGAAGTAAACAAATCGTGATTGCTGGCTTACTGAATGAAGTTAGCTGCTAATAATGTTTTCGTAAAGATTTAGTTTGAGGTAACCTTGACGCGTACCGCTCATACCTACCAGTAGTGGCGATGCTATTCTTACCCACGCTGTAAACCGATGGCCTAACGACCAGAGGAATTCCCGAGCTCGAACCAACTGCACCTGTCATGTTGCCTGAGTCACGACGTGACGCTGCGAACACGGGGAGTCCCGGGCATATTATCGCCCCTCGCCACAAGAAATTACAAATCGGGGAAAAACAGTGCGCCCCGCCTTCCCCTATTCCACCGCAAACACTAGAGGGTAAGTCCCGAGTTCTATGGAAAATAGAACAGAAACGTATATATACAGGAGCCATGGAGGACAGTTAAGTCAGTTACGCGACAGTTAAGAGAGTTAGGCGAGAGTGAAGGACAGTTGAGGTCAGTTACACGAGAGTTACGAGACGTTTACGACGGAGCAGCAGCGACAAGACAGTTACGACAGAGTTACGACGGAGTTACGCCGGAGTCACGAGAGAGTCAGATACGAGGAACGACGAGCGACGAGGAGAGAACTGCACGTCCAGGGATCGAGCCCAGGACTTCGCGGGAGAGACACCGAGACAGCACGACAACACCAGCCACCAGCATCGAGGTAATTTCAGCAACCCGCCGAAACCTCCCCCCGACGCAAACATTCGCCGAGACGTGTGTAGGGCGCGGGATAGCTAGATTCCACCGTCCGAGGAGATATAAAAGGGGCTAGGTCTCATAGATGTACAGGTCACTGTAACTTTGGACAATAAAAGTTAAGCGTGAATAAACCGAACCCAGTTACGTCTTTGTGCCACCCCTCTTACAGCAGCCCAAGGTGCCGTTAGCCAACACCGTAACAAATTACTACGTACCCTGCTATCCACCATCCTGTATAGTACAGGTGGGAGCAGCGTCGAGTCAACATACTTAAGTTTTGTTTTTAACTTGTAAAGACTCTATTGTTGTAATTGTACAGTGATAAGTGATATTTCAAAATGAAGCGGTCGTGTGTTAGCGAAGTTTGGACTTATTTTACAATATGTGATGCTGAAAATGTGAAATGCAAAATATGTAATAAACAATACTCGCGCAAAGGAAGAACAACAAGTGCTATGAGAAATCACCTGGAAGCTTTGCATAAAAACGAGTATAATGCTTTAAAGAATAGGGAAAATGAAAAGCGAAATGCTTCTACAACAAGTGTTGTGGCCTCCACTTCGCGACAATGTACGAAAACCGACCTGAAACAAATGTCTTTGACTGATTGCGTCGAAAAAACAAAAAAGTGGGATAACAACAATGCCAAGTCTTTGGAAATTGATAATTTAATAAGCGAAATGATTGCTTTAGAGGACTTACCCTTTAGTTTTGTCGAAAGCGTTGGATTTGTCAGACTATTGAACCATCTTTGTCCGTCGTATAATATAAAAAGCCGACAACATTTTTCTTCGTTTATATGTGAAAATTTCTACGGCAAAGTCAAAGATAAAATTTTGGGATTAATTAAGTCATTTGAAAAATTGGCGTTTACAACTGATATTTGGTCTGATTCTTGTTCAGGAATATCTTTGCTGAGTCTTACATGTCATGGTATAACAAAAAACTTTGAGAGAAAAATGATTGTGTTAAACGCAGAGGTATTTAACGATGGCCGACATACTGGTGAAAATATAGCTATAAAACTTGAAACCATGTTGTCGCATTGGGAAATACCTAAAGAAAAAGTGCAATGCATTGTTAGAGATGGTGGCACAAACATGAAAAAAGGTATTTCCTTGTTATTAATTAGAGACATTGATTGTTCGTCACACCAAATTCAGCTGGTTGTCAAGGAGGGGCTTAAGGCACAAGATTCCGTTATAACAGTGATTGCAAAATGTAAAAAGATGGCAACACATTTTCATCACTCAAATGTAGCTCAAGATGAACTGGCTGCTCTACAAGAAAGACTCGATCAGCCAAAGCTGAAAATCATACAAGAGTGTGCTACAAGATGGAATAGCAGCTTGTATATGTTAGAGCGTATTTTGAAAAACAAAGATTCGTTATGTCTTTATGCTTCCCAGAATAACAAGATTTCACAACTAACTTCCGAAGAGTGGATTATTGTGGAAAAAATAATAACTTTACTCAGACCTTTTGAAGAAATTACAAAAGAACTAAGTGCAGCCAATATTTCTGTATCCTCAGTAATTCCATTATTGTCCACTTTGGAAAAAATTATTGGTGAATTTGATGTGACCGACGAATGCGTTGGGAATACGATTTTAGTTCTTAAACGAGAACTATGTCGCAGATTTTCCCATTTGGAAAATGACGTATTGTTTGCTACCGCAACTTTTATTGACCCGAGATACAAATTAAAATTTTTCAAAAATTCTTCAACCAGAGATCAAGTTGTGAAAAATATTTTAGAGTCAATTGGAAACGATGAATCAAGCCTATCGTCTTGTTCAAATCCTAAGCGTGCCAGAATGACTACTCATCGGATTGAAACATCTGGTTCCAGTGCCAGTCTGACAGAGAAATCTATATCTTTAAGAGACACCATGAAATTGCTGATGGATTCCAGCGAAAGTGAAGAAGAAGAAAATGAATGTACGAACCCTATAGAAGTTTTGATAAAAAAAACCATCAATGAATATTTATTAGATAAACGTGTGGAAAATGATGTAGATCCACTTACATGGTGGGCGGTAAATAATAAGAAGTATGGTATTATTTCTCCCATAGCCAGGCAATATTTAGTAACACCACCCACTAGTGTGCCTAGCGAAAGGGTCTTTAGTGGGGCTGGTCTTCTTTACACACCCCACCGAAATAGGCTGCAAGGAGAAAAGGCATCAAAACTTCTATTTCTGAAGTTTAATATTCCTCTACTCTTATTTAATTACTAAGTGTTTCACTTAATTGTGCTTAGATATAAACAATTTTTCGTAGTTTTATTTTTCGATTTCAAGAAGGAATGTTTAATGGATATCTTAAAAATTACATAATTAGTGAGTTAGTATTAGTACCAAAGTTAAAATTAACAAAATGTTAAGAACATATTTGCTTTAATTGAAAAGAAGATTATTATATTGTTTGTTTTTCTTCACAATATATTTTTAACTTTATTCATAAGAAGTCGATTTGATTTACAATTAAACATGATTACTAGTTCATTAAAAGATCTCACATATTTGAATAAGATACCCTTTAGGTTGCATAAATGCATATTGTTAAGTGTTTTTACAAAAGATCTCATTTAAAGTTGATTTGTGTAATTAAAAAGGTTGGGTTATATCTTATTCCATTGTTTTGTGTTAAAGCAGTTCAATGGTATTTGATCATACAGTTGTGTTATAATATAGTTTAGAAGTTTTAAGAAATTACCTGCCTTAATTTGATTTTGCTTAGGCAAATAAGAATAAAAGAATATCGAGAGTGTGTTTATGTTATGTAATCTAGTGAATAACTACAAGGCTGTTTCCCAAATATCATTAAAATACACTCTTATAGATAAAAAATATGTTAATAAATAAAAATGTCTTAATCATAGCAGTTGCATTATTATTTAATAAACATTTTCATTTTTCATTGCCAAATACATTCGCAAAATATTGGCATCATTTTTGCGAATTTGAATGCGAATGCGAATGTTCAAAAACATGCGAATATTCGCGAATGCGAATGCGAATATTCGTTGCATCACTAATATATATATATATATATATACACACATAGATATGCATGAGGTGTCTTAGCAGATCAGAACTCAGGCTTGCAAGTTAATACATTAGCCTCTTAGGAGTTTACGCCCTCCTTGGATAAGAAATTTAAACTATGTCACTTATAGTGGATGGAGGAAAGGGCGTGGGAGTGCTGTAAATTGCACATCCAATCAGCATCGTGCCGCGCCAACCACAGACCATCATTGTCTTGCAACCCACGTGTTATAGCAATGTTTGAAATAAATTTTCGAAACACGTTTGGTTTTGGATTAATGAAAACCGTCGGTTGTTGCCAAAGCGCTTTAACTTAATTTTGAATTAATTTTTTTAAGTGTACAGTTTATGATAGTAACTAAATTCACACTGTAAATAGACCGAGATACACGTAGACAGCGTAACACGTCACTTGCGTTACGGCTCCCGCCTACCTGGAGATTTTCTGGGCGCTTGAGGCCCTGAAGCCCGGGAGCGGTAAGAGGCGACATTGCCACGCGCATCAAGTGCACCATCGTCGCTAAGCGCAAGGCTCTGATGCGTGCAGTTTTGTAGTCGCACTGCGTGTTGTACCTATGGGATTCTCAACGGTGACACTATTAATTTATTGGTGGAAAGTCTGTACGAAGGTTCAGTGCAGGGCCCTTTAGTAGTTTTTTTTAAATGTATATGTTGCGTATATTTTGAGATACAGCGCTTTGAAAATGCCGTTTTTAGTCGTTTTGGAGTACTCCTAAATGGTGTTTCTAACGTGTGTGACATTTTCAAAGTACTCAACAGCCCTCGTCTGAAGTGTGTGTTCCTTTCTTAGAACAGCACATTGGAAGCACGTTTAACAGTTTCGTGAAAAAAAAGTTTTTCAAACACACTGCGACGCAGTTCAAGCGCCGGGCAGGTGGAAGCCGCGCATGTACGTGTTCTTGTTGCAAACTATACTTTGCCGGAGGAAGCCATATTGGCTAGAATCCGAAGCTGTGGAGACAGTTTGCCAGAGATGGTTATCGATTCGATTGCTATTCCTGGCATAGTGGGTCAGTGACTCGGTGTTTGCATGCCCCTCGTGGTGCCATTACCCTCCCCACCCTCCTTGCATTATTTTACTTCCTCGCGAATGTAATACCCTTTCACAAGCGCCACTGCTGACAGCGCGCAAGGTAAAGTAGCTGAGTTTTCCCGTAGGCCACTCGTAACCGAGTGTGGTCCGGTGGAACGAGGCGGGTGGTGGGGGGATGTTTTAAGCGAGTAAAGTGTTTTAATGTTCCTCGAAACGGCTGTTCAGGAGACGGCTGGCTGGCACTTGGGGAATATCTCGACTCTCGAAGGGAATGCTCTGTTCTTTACTTGCCATTGATCCTGACGATGCCAAGAAGAGCGGACTCCTGATTTCGAGGCCATGACTCGATTATTTATAAGAATGTTTCTGCTTTACTTGCTATTGATGGTGAAGCTAAGAAGTACGTAAACCCATAGATGAAAGATGAGGTAGACCGATCTTGCTGGCTGCGCACAACCAATCTCCGTGCCTCAACATTGAACTGCTTTTCTGCCAACACGTCTAGTGAAAACAGCATGGTTTGGATTTTAGGTTAGAAAACTGATCTGTAGACCTGTTTTGAGATGCATGTCTACTTACTCCAACCAATTTGTAATACAGTTTGATTAAATTATAATTGGATAAAGTATTTTATTCATATAATAGTGGTTCTCATTTAAAAATTAAAATATTGACAAACATTTTGACTATGTGATTTTGACAGTTGTGTTTCTTTGTGGTAGGTCAGTGTTGTGTACATGCGCAGAAGACGAATAAGCGGTCTACCTCATCTTTAGTCTATGCGTAGACCAGCCCCGATTTTCTTTCCTTCACGGATTCTACGTTGCCGTGAAAATTTATCTCAATTCAGATACTTTTCGTACCATGCATACGTTAAAGTTATACAGATATAAGAAAAGACAAAACGCCCAACTTATAAGTTAATGTTGATAATGTATTCGGAGTATCGCATGCTATGAATTTGTATTTTCATGTACACAGAATAGGGCTGAAATAACGATTCACAGCATGCTGGTAAGATGTCACGATTAACTACTGTCCCATTTTGCTCGGTTAAGCACCAAAAGTTGTTCATCGATACGGTGTTCGATAGGTGAGTGTTTACTGAGTGGTATTTAACCCTGCTTGAGTAGAATAAAACATCGTTATTATTAAGAAACATTTACTTTTAGTGGGGCCTCCCACTTTTTTTTACACTGTCCCTACAATTTCGCATGCGTTGTTTCTTTTATCTAGCGATTTGTCATACTTTTAGTCTATTACGCCCACTATAATAATTTATTCTCAAACACTTGATACTCCTCAGACTTCAGGAACAACAGTCGTGGTACATCTGTGGAAGTCGTGTGCAGCTTTCCTGGTTGCAACGTCAGGAAGCGCTATCTAATCTGTGTTCTCTTTGTTCTTATTGCACGATGTTTTGCTGAAGCTTTTCGAGTGCTCCACGAATTTCTCGAGTTATAGCCAGTGGCACTCCCTAGATACGTCGCTAAAGCGCTTGCGATAAGCGTGCGCACACACGCGTCCGCCAGTCTGTTGGACTTACGTTTTTTTTTTTTTACAGTTTACTCCAGTATATGCTGTTCACAGTAAAGTGAGCACTTTTGAGTCCCTAATCACTTTTCCCATCAGCCATTTTTTATCCTTCCGCCATTTTTTTAAAAATAAATATTGCCATGTAAGTAATAAACACAGCGTATATATTTCACTCGACTCTAAAGTTAACGTCTAGGGCTACAATAAAATATATTTATTGACCATTATTCCGAATGAGAGAGCTCCAAAAAGTGCTCACATTACCGTGAATAGCCTATACTCGGTTACTCTTGTGTAAACGAGTGGCATAATGCTCCTCATGGTTTGGATCATTACAGGCTGTTCATGGTAAAGTGAGCAATTTAGAGGCCCTATTTGCTTTTTCCTGTCAGTAATTTTTCATCGTTTAACTACCTTTGTAAATAAATATTTTCATGTAAGTAATAAATATATTGTATGTATTCCACTTCACTCGGAACTTTACCTCTAAAGCTAAAATAAAATATATTTATCGACTATTATTAAAAATGAGAGGACTTTCAAAAGTCCCCAGTTTGCCGTGAATAGCCTATAGTTGAATTGATTGCATCACATGAAATTATGTGAAGGATTCGTGTATTTATATCCTTTGGATAGTGTTATGCGTCCTACATTTGTGCTCTGAAAGGCTGAAGACGATGAGACACCTCCATTATTACAATGGGCTCCGAATCACTCGATATCAACCCGATGGTGATGATAATTCAAACCATCGCCGGCCGATCTTGAATTTTCTCCACACGAGCGTCAGTCACGCCTTTGCAATCACGGCCACCAAGAACAATTCAGGACAGATGTTGTGTTACAAGGCTTTGTGCCGTCGGGATTCCTATCCAGCGCGCACTCTCAGATTTATCGATGAAATATCTCAGTCGCGTCGTTACGAAAGGTATAGTATTTTATAGCCCTCGTTTTACAGCCTGCAAGTATCAGCTTGCTGTGGAACATGGTGTTAATGTTTACCACTAAAGGCACATTACACCGGTTGTTTCCAAATGATACAGACTTTCGATAGTGCAATTAATGGGCAACCCTGGCAAGCGTTAAAGGATCAGTCAGTACTGACGAACAGGCAAGTGCAGGGCCGGATTTAAAGTTTGGACGCTCCTAGGCCCAAGAGTTTTTGCCGCTCCCTCTTCATACCATCGGAAGGAGAGGGGAAGGGANTTGGTTCGGCAATTTTCCTCCAGAAAATAATCTGTATGATGACAATTTTAATTTTATCTCATACTAACATTACTTATAAAAATAATTTGAGAATCAAATTTTTGTATTTTGGGTGTTGGAAATACGTTTAATCTCTTTGATAGCTATCAACACATAAATACATGTATGCATTATGCAGTATCGGCATATTCAAATTAAACTGATATTAAAATTAAATATAGAAGTTTCCTTCAAATATGAATATCAGAGAGTTTGTAAAATTAGTTTATTAATAAGTTTACTCATGTAACAAGATTGAAAAGGAACGTACTGCACTTGTTAAAACTATCAAAAAAATTCAAGAAACAATAAAAATGAGTACTGTTTTTTATATGTAGTACTATTTACCTTCAAAGTACATTTATAAAGCCTTCCTCCTTGCTTTTTTTCGAGCGAATGTGTCTATGATGTCATAGTATGGCATAGAGAATGCGCTGAACATGGTACATACTCCGCCAGAGGACTAGGTTCCTTGATACGAGCTTGAACGCCGGTATACACGCCAGACATATTCGAAGTGTTGTCGTATGCCTGGCCTCTGCAATTAGAAATGTCCAAATTAAATTTCTTAAAGAGTCCCAGGACTGTGTTGACAATTTCTTCAGCTATGTGTCCAACATTTGGCACAAAACAAATAAACCTTTCAATCGGCACGCCATCATTGGCAACATATCTGAGTACCACAGTCAGTTGGTCCACATGTGAAATGTCTGGTGAGGAATCTAATACTATACCAACGTATTTAGCTTCATTAACTTCTTTTAAAATTGTTTTTTTAACTTTGTCTGCCATAAAAGCAATAAGTTCTTCATGTGTTGTATTAGAAATATAAGATGTGCTTCCGGAACCTTTGTCACCATATTGCCTTACATTTTCTGCTATAAAAGGGTCGAATTCGGGCAGAAATTGCAACAGTTCGAGAAAATTTCCTCTATCAAGTCTATCTAAGTGTTCATGTGTTCCACGTAATGCCAGCCCTTGAACAGTTAAATATTTAACTACCGCCACTACTCTCTTGAGTACCTCCCTCCAATAGTGGACTTCTTGTTCGAGTGCCTCACTAAGTTGAACATCAACACGGCCTTTCAAACCACCCCTAAGTTTTAGTTTTCCTAAGTTATTTTTATGATTAAAACTGTTTTCATGTTCTAACACTCGTTGATTAGCATTTTTCCAGTCATTGAATCCGGTAAAAAAATGCGCCCGTCGTATCAGACTGTCCAAATAGCGTACATGGAACACAGAAAACACATCCTTTTATTAAACCAGTCATGTTCTGTTTTTCGTTCCACCATTTTAAAGTTTTTTGAAAAACAAGCTCTTGGACAGACAACGAACTTTGTCTGAATATTGTCTTTTAGACTGATCAAAGTCTAAATCGTAATTTTGTATCACCCCTTTAGTGCACACATGATCTCGTAGTTCATTTACATTCCATAAAGCCGGATCCGAACTGAAAACGTCAGTTCTCCCACTTTCTAAATCTACTTCCTCTCCAGGTTGATTTTCAAAAACAGCCTGTGCCGGATCGGTTTCACAAGCAACTTCCTCGAATTTAGAAGTGACAGAAGGAACAGACGGTAAATTTTCACTGTTGTTTATATTGTCATTCTCAAATTCCACACTCAGCAGTGCGTGAAAAAAAAACGTTATTTTAGGAATCTGCTTTATGACTTTTTTTTTTTTGACACAGACTCTACCATTCAAAAACACGATAATAGTTATTTTAACGAACTCATGTCGCACCATAAAAAAATTACATGTTAAAAGTCAGAGCAGACGTGCGGACCGTCTGTATTCGAACAAAACACGGACTGATTTATGGTGACCGATTGCGCGTCCGATAGACCTGAGTCACACGTTCTACGCCACTTTCTAAGTGTTTACGCCTGCTGTAACTCATTGCAAAACTACACGTAACTTCAATCAACAATAATTACGTACACCAATAAACTGTATAAAATAAAATTAAATGAAGACTTTTCTTAACTCATCATAAACATTTTCTTTGTTATTTAAACAAATGTATTTTTTTTTAGCGTGCGCCCCTTGGCATTTTGCGCCCCTAGGCCGGGGCCTAGTGGTAAATCCAACCCTGGGCAAGTGGTATCCGTTACAAACACTAACGCGACAGTCATATTGAAATCTTGTCCGGTGGCCTTTATAAGCGCAGCTTCAATATTCTTCACTATTTTCCTTGCGTCATAATAGACACGTTCCGTTCCGTAGTTGTATGTTATGATTTGACTGGGATTATTAACGTTGTCGCTTTTATGCCGGGAGGCTGATACGTCTAACTAAAATAAATTTAATTTAAAAACTGAACACACATTCGTGACTTACTCGAGCTTCGAATCCGGATCCTCGCAGTCCGGTCTTGGCCACGAAGGACAACTTTTACATTATGTCACTTAAGAATATTTGTCTTTGCCATAAGCCCTAAACAGAGTCAAGAAATTATTTCAGCTATTCTTCTTCTACCCTATAGAATACCTGTCAAAAGAACTGAAAAAATATTTTTAAGTTTTTAGAATCAAATAAAATACTATCGTCATGAAAGCACAGCTCGCCGAGTTATTAGGTTGAAGGGTAATTTTTACTAATATAGGATGTGATATATATATATATCAGTTTCCTTCTGATATGCTGTTTGACTAAATATATACTAGTGGTAATCAGTGTTGACCAGGCCCTTATCATTTTTGTATATAAGATAGCAGGGTTTTCCTTGACTGTATGTTGAGTGCGTAAACTACAGTTTAATTTTAGTGTTTATAATGAAACTACTCCGTAGTTCCATATATAGTAATCAATTATTTGTTTGTGTAATCTTTGTTGAACACGTACATTTGTAAACCGGCCAGTGGCTGAAAATGTCGTGTATAAATAAATAAATACATAAATAAATAAATAAACCAAGTTGAAGGTGTTTAGTGTGTGCGGGATGTCCTCTTGAGACACACTGTGGGTTGTCGAGGGCGAACAGAGCCCACGAGTAATAAATGAATTGGTGCGGTGGCGCGATCTCACTTGATGTCTATTTCGGAGTGTGTGCAGAGCGTACTTATAATGGAGTGACACGCCGACATTTGACCTCAGACCCCTTTCTAGATCTGGGTCAGCTGCGAGCAAAGGCTTGGGCGTGAGGCGCAAGTATAATGCATATTACAACAAAGAATGCCTTCTTCTTGTATAATGGTTTTTTGTTATGAGCTACTGGTTGAGATAAAGATGTCTGTGAATTAGAAGTCCTGTTTAATAAAACTGCAGATGGCTCTAAACCAAGTCAAGAGTTGAACGAAATTGGTTTAGCAAGCAGCGCTGTTATTTCCTTCCTCGTGGAAGCACTATAAACATATAATATTGCCCCGTTGCTATATTCATACGACCGCGTGTATATTCCTGGAGATAATTCAAACTTTACAAGCTTACAGACTAACCTGGTTCGTAATTCCATTTACTTCATTTTAATAACAATGCGCTACTGCAGTTAACAGCGTATACTATATGTACGATAAATAACTTAATAAATAACTTGGTCGTATTAGCAAATATAAACGGCAGAACATCTACGTACTTCATTAGTCGGTTAGTTGGTACAAAACTCAGGCCATGTTCCATTTAATTTTTTTTTGTTTTGTTTTTTAATTAGCGTTTAGAATTTTGTAAGGTTTTCATTGGAACTCAACTGTTCAACTGTTTACTATGCAATGCTGCTGTGTTTTGCACACCACAACTTTGCTAATACCAGATAAATGTGAAATAATTATATGAAAACAAAAAACTCGGAGTTTTAAAATAAATAGCATACCTTCATAAAACGTTGTTTTAGCACTGGTTAGCATTTAACGTCATAATAATAAAATGATAAATGCGTCAAAATGTTACAAAACAACGATTAAATAATGAAACAAATACGTATTTCATGAATATTTCAACATTTTCCTGTATTAAATTCTAATGTGAAACGTATTCGGTGTATTATAACTTAAGTTATATGCGTTTTTTTAATACTTAAAGTAGGCAGCACTAACATGTTGGTGATTTCGTAATTTTTATTTGGTAATTTGTAACTTTCGAAGTCTGCAAAACTCAAATTACAAAAATACGTCATCGTCTATGCAGACAAAACCATCCACGTGATTGTTTTTGTCAACAAAAATGGCAATTGGAGCACGGCCTCGATTAGTCTTTTACATAATTTTCCGCACCTTCCTACTGTTCGATAAGTTGATCGCAATCTTCAGTGTTTGTCTGGGAGTAGACCTAATGATCCCCTTCCGCCGTGAAGCATCCACTGTCGCGTCGGCTGGTTTCACAACGCTAAATTCTTCACCAGTTCGCCGGCCTTCACAGTGTTCACACACTCCGCTGTTGCCGTACCTATAGCAATGGACATAACATATAACATAGCATAAGCCGTCTGCTGATTCCAGTTCCCAGCAGGTAGCCATTACTGGAGTTACGATATAGCATGCTCTGACAGGCTCACACTTCACAAGTCGTCTCTTGGACCGATGATGCTCATTTTCCCAAGATGTTTATTTTGTTGCTGCCTGGACTAAAACTAGACCAGATGATAGTTATATTAGAGCATAGCTAAGCAAATATGTGTCTATTATACCGTATCCCGGCTTTTTCGCTTGCAGCGAATCCATTCATGAAAGCCGGCAATGGACACTTGTCTCCCCAATTACCGTACCAACCTCCAACTCCCTCAGAAAAAAAACTGGACTGCGTTGGTATTACTCTCCAGACGCTTTTTATAAATATTTCCCCCAGTGATGTTCAAAGAATTCCCCACTCTTCCATACATCCGATGCTACATGCTACTCGAATAGGAATATACTCGATGACTTTCTGATCAGCACGTCCTTTTGCAATGATCAGCTGGCATGAGACACATCACATCAAACGGCACAAGGCAATCTCCACCTCCCACCTCTCCCCCGTTTTAAAGGTGTGGGTTACTGGTAGAGAAGAGAGTTGCTGCTATACATCCACGTATGGTGATATTCTGGCCTCCTGCACTCTATGAACACGTTTATGGTAGTTTTGTATTATTATATTATCATACGTTACCTATTTTAAACAGGTTTTACGTCGTTGACATAAGGAAATATAAATCTGGACATTCTCGCCTTCAGGCAGAGTCAGCATTAAAGGAGGCTGGCGCTGATTGGAGTTGACTGGCTTACCCGAAGGACGTGCCGTTTTCGCTCCGGCCATACCGAAGAATGGCTGAGGTGAGAGATGAGATGGGGATGGAGTGGTGGTGCAGTGAATAAGACGGGGGAGGGACGAGAAAATAGGAGTTCATGATGGAAATCCGCCACGCCACGCTCCCCGCAAGAGAATCCTCGTCTGCAAAAGCCTTGCTTGCCGGGGCCTGGGATTGAACGGGGGACATCAGGGGTGGTAGAATAGTCAGACAACTCCATTTAAAGAATTTATTTGCAAATTCATCACATTATTGTACAGGCCCATTGAGAACGCATGAATTGTAGAGTTTTTTCTTTCCTGCATTTAACCTCTTACTTTCCATCCTCTTGAAGTGTCCATACCACCTCATTCTTGCCTCCCCTGTGATCTGTACCAGCCTCTGTATCTGTTCTTTCTGTCGTACCACTTCATTTCGAATGCTTTCCCTCGTATAGTTTATAAATTTCCAATACAGTTTAGGAGGTTTACCAATAAATATTTTGCATTGTCAGGCAATCGTGGATCTGACAAAAGGAATAATCGCGTTGCAAATTTCAGAGTACCTTGTAGTGCAGGTAGCTCTTTCTATTGTACAATGAATATTTTAGATTATTCAGGGTAGAGTGAGCATTTTTGAAAGCCCTCTCATATGGAATAATAGTCAATACATATATTTTATTTTAGCCTTACGCTTTAACTTCAGAGTGCGGAGGAATATACACACTGTGTTTATTACTTGCATGGCAATATTTATTTAAAAAGGGTGGTTAAAGGATAAAAACATGTCTGAAAGGAAAAAGTAACCAGGGCTTCAAAAGTGCTCACTTTACTGTGAACAGTCTATACCTGAATATGTTATTTTCCAAACTGCGAAATAAAGTGTACGTAGTTTGTTAACCTGCTGTAGAGGCAACAATCACGCGGGAGAAACGAAGTTTCGATTGACGATCACAGAAGCACGCCAAGATGAAAACCCCGAGGGACACTCCTAAATGCCGTGCGCTCGGACGGAGCTTGTTTCGTCAGCTTGGCGGTGAAGGTACTTGCGTGTCTGTCGTCTTGGGGAACGACCTGCCTCTATGTCCAGCCACCGACGTACTGCTGGTCACGCGAGCCCCACTGCTGTGGCCAGCACAAGCCGACAGGCAGCATGACTCTGTTTTAAAGTAAATTCGACCCCAGCTCCTGTAAATTACCAAACTGTCGTTGTCCCCCCCCCTCTTTTTTTTTTTCACTGCCGCAATAACTTTTTATTTTACCGAGCGTGTTAGGTCATGCGATAGCATGTCCTACCTGCATTAGGAAGATCTTGTATTAGATTCTCCCTGGCGCGTTAGGCTTATATATATATATATATATATTTTTTTTTTTTTTTTACTTGTTTGTTTCCCTTCTCATTCCAGGCGAATGCTGGTGTGTTTGTGTGATACAAACAATCCTAGTCTTCGCCCGTTAAAAGTATATTATGGAAGGCCTCGGCGCATGTAAGGAAATTAATTAAATTCATTGTATTTGATGGATTGATATATCTGTTTTTTTTTTTTGTGGTTTAATTTTATTAGAAATGCATTATTTAATGCTTTATTACTTCTGTGTTCAAGTTCAACTGTCCGGTTATTCCATATTTAGGTCATTTAGTTGTACAGATACTAATAACTTGTTTAAATTTTATTATTGCTAGATTATGTTTAAGCGTAGTTCTTTTTTTGTCTAGGTTTTATTGTACGGATTTAATTTTGGAAACTTATTCTATCGGATGAATTAAAATTTTCGCTTAGGCCAATTTAATTGATTGTTGTACTGGGTTAACTGTTACAGGTTCCGTTAAATTTTTTACGTAGTTATTAGGAACATTTCTGGTTATATACATATTACTCGGTAATCGATGAAAGGTAGTGCGTATAATTCTCAACAATAAGATACATACGCAGTGAGAATGTAAGCCTCCTTGTTGCATTGCTTGCAGAAGCGCGCGTGTCCATTTCTATGCTGCGGTCCTGTGGCGTGCGTTGCGCCTGTATTCCGAGGACTTTCGTCGCTCACACGACTGGAATAGATTTCGTTTGCCCTTGACCGTGTTTGGCTAGTTTTTTATTTTCCATTAAAACCCCAGATGGGGTGGAGAAAGGAACGGGAGCACAGAATATGATTAGATCGATAAGTTTGTTGCAAACAATATATTGATCATTTCTTGTAAATGGTTGCCATTGTCTTACCTACGGAATAAAGTTCGGGGGAAAAAAGCCGAATCCTATACGTACAGAAAATGTTTCAGGAAGGATTACGTTTCGATCTTCTCTCTCGAAATGCAAGTGAGAAAACAGCTTTTCGGGATTATTTCGAAACAAACGTTTGTTCATCCGTACTGATGAAAATCAGGGGATTGATACACTGTAATTTTATCCTCTCCTTTACGCCTTGGTATTTTCGAAACAAATAAGGCGACTTTTTAAAATACGCGAGCATGAGTCGACGTAGTATAGGTTCGTGAAGTTACAGTGTTGTACTGTAGTATACTGTAATGTACTGCGCTGCAGTGTTTAATACAGGCCATGCAATGTCTTGCGAGGTTATAGGTTGTGTGTGCGTGTGCGTGCGCGCGCGTGTGTGTGAGAGAGAGTGGGTAGGGGGGTGAGAATGTTTGCCAACTAAGTTTTAGGTTACACGAAGTGCTTCCAAATGTAACTATGTAAGAGTTTTAAAAAAATCAAATTGTTTTCCGCGTTTCTTGGTATAAGATTGTTTATTAGTTCAGCGAACATACAATAAATTACTAAATGTATGACATCGTATACTATTTCATTCATAATGCGGCCTTGCAGTTCAGATGAGAGAAAGACTGAAAATAAATGAACAGTGAGATAGCAGAACTGTGGTGACCAGTCCAATGGACTTTAATTAGCCTTCGTGACCATGCATGTATCGAGTATAGGCTGTTCACAGTAAACTGAGCACTTTCGAAACCCTACTTAAGATCGCGTATTCTTCCACCGTATGTAAAATTAACATTGCCATAGGCCTGATGATTTTATTCATGGTCTGCTAAGTGAAACTGTAAAATTATTTAGAAAATAACTTATTTTGCTTTTTTTGCCAATTTGTAAAAAAAAAAAAAAGTAATTTCAGTCTTCACAAATATTTATCTAACACTTTTAATTCAACTTTTAATAAGACATGGAACTACTTTCCCTCAGTCGTTACCAACTTTAGAAGGTTAGGGGCAGCGACATTTTTCGAAGGTTGTTTAGAAAGTGCTTAATTGGTAGGTTATTCGCCACTAAGCAATTTTTTTAAGCTCTCCTAAAAATCAACATCTCTGTACACGTTATATCCTTCCACCGTGTGTAAAATTCACATTTATATTAACCCGATCACTATTCATACGCCGAAAGAGTGAGACTAAGAAATTGTTAGCAACGTAAATATGCCATTTCGTACCTTTAAATTCATGAAACAATCAAACTGAATTAAATAAATTCGATTATCCTACATCACTGCCAACTTCACTGGAAGCGTGCCAGGCATTTCTTACTTAAAAAATATATCGTTGGTTTCTAAAATCTCGTAACTCCGTTTAAATAAATGACGAAGGAAGTCAAAATAACTTGACGGAAAAAATATACGAGATTTCATTTTACCTTACAAATGTAGGAACATGGTGCGGAGTAGACTTACGGTGTTGCGTTAGCAGGCACACATAGAATATACACATCAATTTCGTCCAGAATAAAACACCAGGCCTACTAAAAATTGGACTTAAGGTGGCCGCCTGGTTGAAGGAATTGCCTGAGACCTAAAAGCGTGGTAGCGCTAGGGGCGACCGAGACATGGGTATCAACTCTCTCATCCCTTCTATGAGCCTTATTCATAGTCAGATCTTCGTCCAAGGATGACCCAGAGATTATCTTCCTCGGAGTCGGTCTGAGGTTAGTCCGGACTAAGGGTGGACTAACTATATCGTATTCATAAACCCCGACCAGAGTGGGACTAACTTTAGTCGAAGGATCATCGAAGTACACTGTTGCCATGTTTATTGCGCATGCGCATTGCAGATTCTCGTCTCGGATAAAACCTTTACTACGAAAGGAATATCGCATTTGAGGCAACACACATATTAAAAGTAGCTTCAATCAATGCAAATAGATAGTGTTCCTTTACATAATGAGAAAATTTTCTGTTAATTGAAACTTATTCGACATTTCATTTATGATTTAATGTTGTGTAAAATTTAATTTGTTAAGTCCAAATCGTGTATGAATGTGTAGAACAGTGGATAACGTTCTTGCTTTGTAAATGTGAACTGCAGGTTCGAATCTCACTTGTTCATAAAAAATTTTTATTGTTACTATTTGTTTCGACGGCAAGTACATGTTAACAAAATTAATGATATCTTTAAATATTTTTTCATAATTGCAAAAAAAAAACCTTGCAATTTTTTATACATCTGAAATACATTATAAAATGGTTACAATTTTCGTGCCCTGATAAGATTCGAACTTGTACCCTTTTGCACATCAACCCACAATGTTACTCCAAGAAAATGCTCTACCATATGTATTGTGAAAGTAGGATTTGTATTAAAATTCTCTTTGAAAGTATTAATATCACGTCTGGTAAGAATCTGTTTTCAGAGAATGCATTTGATTTACACAGAAATAGAAAGACATTGCTGTAGCTAACACTGATGCATTATGATTATAGTTCCTTTGTAATATTATTCACGGAACATTTCATCCATTAGATCGGCATATTTTTGCTTATAGGTTAGCAGAATCTGCCATAAACGTATTTTTTGTGTTTCGTAAACTTTATCTAGCTTTCATTCGCATGCAATATTAGCGACACTGTCTTATTTTATGTTCGCCATGTTACTTTTTAACTTTAATACGCAGTTAGTCCTACCCTAAGATCGGGCTAAAAGTTAGGTCGTACTAAAGCACGATGATCCTCGGACTAGCAATAATATGGCTCTCTGAATACGAAATATTTTGGTAGGAGGATGTTCTTTCCTTTGTCCGGACTAAAAAAGACTATGAATAAGGCCCTATGAAACTTTCAGACCCTACCATTTTATGGCGTAATAATATAAATTACGGTTTGATGCACGTCCCTATACCTTTTTTAATGTTTTGTACCGGAATGTTTATACCTAAAAAATGACCGTGAAAACACCCGTTTGAGCCATTTTCACTGTCACAAAAACATGCTTTAGAGAGAAATGGAGTAACTGAAAAACGTATACTGACGTGACGCATAACGTTTCTTAAATGCTATTTGTAAGCAGACGTCAGTCAGACACGTTGGACGGTTTTTTAATAAAACGTTTTGTGCTGGAGTTTTGCACACCGTTCGGCGGCCTACCCAGGTGGCCACCTCAAGGGGTTTTAGAAGTAAGCAGATGATATGTTGTTGGGAACACCGACCTTTTTTCATAGATTTATTTCGAAAATATTCAGCTAACCGTTAACCACCTATAACTTCAGGAATATTCGCGAGGCTTTACGAGTTCGTTGGCGCCTCCTCGATGAAGGGTCACTGGTCGCTTCACGTTAATTTTACCACATTTCCCGGCCCAGAGACCATTAAACTTTTCGATTACCAAAAATGTTTTCTCCCCCTCCTTCCCACTCGCTCTTCTGTTGCTCGTCCCGCGCGCTGATGTAGTTTACGGGTTAGTTACAATGTTGATTACTTTATCGATCCGGCATGTCACGAGGCTGAGAACTTTGCCGAGCGTCGTTCATAATGTCGGAATACCGCCGCACGGAGTTACGAACACGCTGTGTGGGAGCGAGTTACAGGATTGCTTTCCGAATTTCGTGTCTCGCCTTTGCGTTTGGTTAGACGACGGGGAAGTTGTGAGAATCTCTCTGTCGGTATGCTCTTTAAAACGCTTGAAATATTAGTACTTAAAGGCTCCCGCCTACCTGGCGCTTGAACTGTGTGCTTGAAGTACATGTTTTTCAGCGAACTGTTAACCGTGGGTCCAATATGCGTATCTACGAAAGTACACACACTTCAGACGAGGCCTGTCGAGTGCTCGTAAGACGTCACGCACGTTAGAAAGACCATTTTCGAGTACTCCAAAATGGTTTCAAAGCGTTGCATTTCAAAAAATATACGCATCAGATACATACAAAACTACTCAAGGGTCCTGCATTGAACCTCCCTAGAGACTTTCCACCAGTAAAATAAGGGTCACCGCTGAAAGTCCCATAGGTACACGCAGCATGATGAGAACACTGCACGCCATTTCAGATCGTTGCGCTTATTGGCGATAGGGCATTTGATGCGCATAGCAGTGTTGCACTTATCGCTCCCGCGCTTCTCGGTCTCAAACGCAGAAAAAAAAGCTCTAGGTAGGCGGGAACCTTAAATTTTAAACTGTGACCATACAGTTACGGCTAAATTGTTTGCAGATGAATCAAAAACCCAAAAAAAAAAAAAAAAAAAAATAGTACAATGAATGACCACCAGTAACTAGATAAAAATTTCCAAAATTGGAAGCGCTCAACTGTTGCAGAAATAAGCCACTATCACTCATCTGGTATAGTCCATTCACGGGTACTACCAACTTTGCTGAAGCCCTGCTAAAGTTCTATTTCCAGGATATTCCACCGCCTCGTGCAAACAAAGCTTAACCTAACCCGCTAGCGAATATATTCCGATAGTTTAAAAAATTGGGCCCCAGGCCCTTTCACTTAGCGGAGATGGCGCAATTGAGGCACTTCCTTTCCTCAAAAGCGGAAAATAGCTTCAAGTAGGCATCGCCCAATATATCGGATTCTTACATTTCCTGATTTTAAGTTTTTGTAAAGTAAAAAAAAAAATGGTACTTAAATTTAGCTATTTGCACTTTCAAGCACAGATTTGAAAGCCGAATTAGCAACAAAAAGTTTCGTGATAAACAGCATGGTATAAAATTGTTATAGCTACAAAATAACACGCAGTAAAATGAAGTACAAAAGTTACTAAACAACTTGTAAAATGTATATTTTCTATAGTGAAAAATTCTTAATAATAATTACTGTGAAACTGAAATTATGATATGAAAACGCATAATTTCTGCATAAGAAGCTAAGTCGGATACAGACCCTCGCTGCTCGACACCTTTCCATTCAGTCGCAGGCCGAAGGCAAGTCGTGGCTTGTACCGCGGTCATAGTCTACGTGGCGAAAGCCCGTGTCTAATCAGGCGGAGGCTGGCTCACCATCTGCTAGAAGAACAGGTTCCGGTTTGCATTCCGCACGGGACCCCAAGCCGTAACTCACACAGCTGTAACTCCCTGCTCCCAGACACCCAGCGTGCGTGGCAGACCAGGCTCGTCTTCCCTAGGTCGCGGCTTCGATCCCTCCCGGCCACGTGGCTTCACACCTCCAGTTCAGACTTGACTGTTCTCTACTCAGGCTTCTTAGTCATGGGCGAGAGCAGCCCTTCATTTAACGCTTTTCACTTCATGTTGTTAATGTTTCTGGTTTATTTTTGTAATATGCTACTGCATATTATATAGCACCTTACCAACTAAAATTCGCATAATCAGGGTTATGCTGTTCTTTGTAGTATATGGCTGTGAGAGCTGGACAATTGGGAAGGCTGAACGCCGAATAATTGACGCTTTTGAGTTGTGGTGTTAGAGAAGAATATTAAGAATACCACGGACAACGAACAAGACAAACCAGTCAGTACTAAAATAAATCAAACCTACCTACTCTTTGAAAGGGCAAATACTCGAAGCTAAATTTAAATATTTCGGTCATATAATGAGAGGAAAGGATTCACTGGAGAATATTCTGATGTTGGTAAAGGTGGAAGGTAAAAGGAAAAAGTGACGACAGAAAACGTGATGGAGGAATGGAGTGGTGGAAGCAACGAACAGTATCCTGGAAAGTCTTAGAGAAGTGGTAGAGGACAGGAAAGTCGGCGAGACATGATTCACAGGCTCACGAAGAGTCGGAAACGACTGAACGAGTAAACAAGAAAACAGCATAAGAACACGCAGTTTTGATATAATAGTAGGTACTGTTAATGTTCGAATTCTGTTTACTTTTTAGACGGTTTTACTTCCGAGCGTTTAATACAAGTTATAATGACTCGTTCACACCCACTATTAAATAAACGCTGGTTCCGTTGATCTCTGTATTCCCAGCCACCACCCTTCGCTCCCATTGGTACACGATACGTCGGACACGTATTTGTACCAATTGACTTTCAGTCAATATACCTAGTGGACAGTGAATAAATATGAAGTCTGAAATGTATAGTTAATATTTCAATATAGACGGCTCCCAAGTCAACGCTTAGAGTGAATGTTACTTGAAGGTCGACCTGCTGACCAGATCACGAAGTAGTTCACCTGCATTGCTATTACTGCACTTCGCAGTGCTACATTTACTGAAATGTGCTGTTTGTTGCTTCATTATGGTGTTCGAGTAGCACTTACAGACGTCGCCCACGTGTAATATGCCATAAAAGATTAGTGCATTGTTTTCTACGAATATGGTTTGTTGCTAATGGCTGTGTACGGCCTCTTCGTGAGTATTGCTTGTGTTGCGATGAGGGCGTTAGCATGTTAATTTCATGGTGAAGTATTGTATTTATCCAGAAACACCTGTCCCGATATAATATGTTTATCCAAAGCGATCTGCCCTTGAAAGACGATGTATTTGTCCAGAAACACTTGCCCTTAACATGCTATACATTTATCCAAAGATTTTCCATGGGCAGACTGTATACTTATCCAAAGAGACTTGCCATTGACAGACGATGCATTTATCCCAAGAGATTTGCCATTGACAGACGACGGTACTTTTATCCTAAGAGCCGTTCCCTTGGCAGGAAGTGAGATAAAATAAATGCGCTTTCAGAAACCTATAAACTGTGTCTTGTGCAAAATTTGTTCTAAAAGTATGTTATTTTTAACGAAAAACATAATGTTTTGTGTTTTAATTTTGATGATATTCCAAAATACCATACAAAATAAAATAATATAGCCAATCTGAAAATAGCAATTTATCAGTTGGCGAGAGTTTGAGAAATTCCTACATACAAATTGTGGTCACAAGTCTTAAAAATATATGTTTCAATTTTGAATTGGTTCTTGAATGTACCTTGCAAGACACCTGTTTGCGGTTGTATATATGTGGGTACACATCATAATTAATCCCTTACATCTTTGATTTATCAATTTTCGTCACAAGTTCTATTTCAGACCTGTTGAAATGTTTTGACGTGTCAGAGCACGAATACTAGCTACCCAAACTTTCTTAAATTATCAGACCCTTAATTTTTGTCACTGGTATCACTCGAAAAGAAATGTAGTATTTTTTGTTTGGTTGTCTACTACACAAGTGATAGCAACATCGACCGCATAACCCAGCTCAACAGAAATAAGACCCCTTTATTGTATACAGGAATGTGGAGTTATATACTTCCAGCTAATTCACAATATCGATTAACCTCCGTGTACATTATCAGATCGAAAGTATCGGGACAACCACGCGAATTTGCTCTGTAAGTATCCCTATGATATATTGTCCAATAGCGGACTGAATACTGAATTTTATTACAGGGGAGGCTGTCAACCAGGTGTCGGAACGTCTCCAGTTTATCCAAGAGGTGTTCGGTGGCATTAAGGTCGGGGCACTGAGCTGGCCAGTCCATTTCCCGAACCCTATTGTCCACAAACCGAAAGACCGTGCTTTATGGCAGGGAGCACTGTTACGCTGAAATACATTTATCATATCCGAACTGGTCTGCGACTGTAGACAAAACGCAGCCCGTCAAATGTCCGTGTAGCCCCGTAGTATTACGAGGGGATCATAAGATCCTTCCGTGCCAAACATCCTCGCACTGTCACCCTACTTCCGCCGAATTTCACCACGGGCATTACACAGACCGGCATGTAGCGTTCACCAGGCATTTGCCACGCCCAAACCCTTCTATCGGACTGCACAATTAGAGGCACTGCGGAATTCACGGGTGACAGCAACACACGTTCATGATGCTACTGTACTACCGTCTTCAATGCTCGACGGTCCCTGTCGGTTAACACACGTAGCCTACCCGGCCGTGGTGTTGTTTTGGTTGTGCCTTCCGTTCCCACTTCACAATCACGTTCCCGACGGTCGACGTGGGCAATTTCAGAAAGGCGGAAATAACCCTGACGGATTGCTTACTGATGCGACAACCAATAACATGTTCGAAGTCACTGAGATCTCTTGCTCCGCCCATTCTTCCGGTATAGCGTAGCACTGACGAACACGATTTTCTAACCTATCTTAAAACTAAGAGGAGAGTCTGAGGTCCTGGGTAGAGATAGGATCTAAGTGCATCTCAGGGCTGAGTCCCATACTCCTAGGCATGCAGGAGATTCTAAGCTATGACACATGCTCGCGGCTTGACAGGGATTGGGTAAAACATGGCCGCGATTGGAGCCATGTCTACCTCCCATACTAACTTAACCTGAACTACAAAGGCTTGCACCGGGGGAGGGGGAGGACTGGCATAGGTACCGTAAAAACCTCTCTACAGAAAATAATTGCAAAATTGCATGCAATTTATGAAGTAGAGATTGTACTAGAATAGAGGATGGGAAGGAATAACCTTAATTAAAGGCTGTTTGAAACAATAGAAGACAGAGATTGGTAGGTGGGAGTTTTATTTCATTTGGTCTCTGCTGGTGTTGTGTTCTTGATTGTAACCAGAGCTGTGGGAGGCACCACGACTCTGGTGGAGAGTTGACCAACACAGAGCCCTTTGCCTCATTTTATAGCGGTTGCTGCGACATCAAGGCGCGAGTTTACGTTTGCAGAGTAGTGTCCGGATACTTATGATCAGATAGTGTTGCCCTGTCGATGTATAAAACGTAGGCCTGATACAAAATCATCACTGCCAGGTTGTAGCGAAAAGTCCATAAATCCAAGTAAACGTTCGCGCGTAATGTACACTGTAGCTCTGTATTGATTGATGTTGCTTGGTCTCCTGTGACCCTGTTGTTCAGTGTGTCCGCGAGCACGCCCCTGAGACTATAATTAATCCATTGTAATTGCTCATTTTGATTGATTAGTTTTGATTGCCGTATTCGTGGACCTTCGCGCCCCCGAGAGTTGATTGTTTGCATTCATTATTTATTTTGTCAGTTTAATTCCTCCCCTGCGCTCCGTCCACTTGGTCACTGAGTTTCGTAATCAGCGTTTAATTACCTTGTCGCCCTTATTGGTTCGATGCGAGGGCTGGCTTCAACAGTGTACTTTCAGCGTGTATATGTTGACCCTCCGCTGCTCTCGTTCGATCCTGCAGACGTGTGGTTCATTCATATTTGAGTTTCTATTTTAAATTCCTTATGTTGGTGCCATTATAGTCCAAATCTCAACTGCTTGGTACTTAATATGTTCCAGCATTTAACAAACGCTGGGCAACAAAAATGTATTTGGTATTTGTGCCAAACACAGTTCATCTGTAGATATTACATGCCATGTCGAGAAATTAAAAATGTATGGAATTTCGTACCTTTTTATGATCGTATGCCAGAATCGCAGTTTTACAGTTTTTCGGTGATAATACAATCCGTCTTGCAGAAATAAAGACTTAATGATGAAAAGAATTTTTGTCTAAATTAAAATGGTAAGGTCTATCGGAATTTGTGTGTTTTTATTTAACTGCGGTAATATTTNTTTTTTTTTTTTTTTTTTTTTTTTTTTTTTTTTTTTTTTTTTTTTTTTTTTTTTTTTTTTTTTAAACTCACCTTTATTGAATTAACTAACCAAAATTACCACATTTGTTCTGTATGTTTTTGTTAGTGTTTTGTGATTGCAGACAGTAAAATTGTGATTATGAAATGTAATTATGCAAAAGTCGTAGCCTGTAAATTTAAATAAAATATCAATTTTTAATTGTCCAGTGCTTTTAAGGGCTAGATTTTGCTGTGTATACATATAGCTTTTTGTTACTGTTTTTCTGACTTACTACACGCTTAATTTTTGACGTATACAATTCCCCCGAGAGTACAAAAAGTTATGATAAAGGGCGGAGAGGTTGCATAAGACTTCCCTTCTGTCGTACAAATGAAAAGCAATGTGACCTTTTTGACGAGATTTTCCAATTGCCTTTCGAAATTCAACTTCTTGGGTAAATTTCATTTGTTTCATAATTGTTTTCCTTGCAGTTATACCTGTTAAAGCATGCTCGTTTTTGTGCACTTGTTTTCTCATAAAAATTAATTTTAAAAATAGTTGCTTTTCTTGGACTGTTAGAGGACTTCGTTCATAGTGGAAATAGCGTCGTTGGTCTACGAATACCTCGCTGTTTTCCTCAAGCCGCTTCCGGTTTCGGTCGAAAAGCCAGAGGGGATTGTACGACCTCGCCAACACACGCATGGCAAACCGAGCGGTGAGAAGTACGGGGTGTTTTGTCTCGCGACTGGCTGCTGCGTAACTCTGCCCTTCCAAAATAGCTTAATCTTCTCTCGTGGGCGACTGCTGGAGACTGTAGCGACATGGTGTAGTGAAGGTTCAAGCGGCCGTGAAATCGCCTATTGTTTTGTTTGTGGAGTGCCTCGCGTTCCGCGGTTTGGTTCGGGAAATGTCGCTGGCGCCACGGCGAAGCCCCGCCAGAAACGTTCGACGCTTGGTTACTTTTAAAAAGAACCAGTGATTTTTGGGATATTATTTTCAGTTTATGGTTTGTTTCAAAACTTTTCTTACACGTCTCAACATTTTTTCATGCGCCATTGGCCTCTTCTCTGTGGGAATCGTGCCGGGCGATGCTGCTGGTCAATGGGTTTTCTCGGGGATCTCCCGTTTCCACCGCCCTTTCATTCCGGCGCTGCTCCATACTTCACCTCGCTTCACCCTCTTTGGCCCTCAAGACCTCGATGCTAAGAGCCGCGCAAATGTCTCCACTCACTCATTCTCTGCCTGTTTCTCATTCGATTTGCCTCTTTCACCGAGCCAGTGATTGACTCTGCAATTCGTTTCGCAGTGAGCAAAGGCTCATAATTAAACCAGTCGCTCAGTCATGAACGTGATATGAAGCCACAGTATTTTCAAGTATAGCTTATCTCGAAAATTTTCCCAGCAAATTACTGCCGCTGGTTATAGCATTATGTACGGACTGGCGGTAATTGCTTACCGGTAATTGGTGCATTGAACGTGGTATAAAATGACACACCTCTTGGTATGAATAACATGAGAACTGAATGTTCTCTTTACTTTTTGTACTCGCCTGGTCTGAGTTCGACCCCCCCATGGGCGGGTTATTCGCATGCCAGCAGCGCGGTAAGCAGTTTTTAGTCGCAGCATTGAACGACTTCCATCTCCTCTCCTCCCTCCACCACCTTGTCGTTCCGGTTGCCAGAATCTTGCCAGAATCGCGGGGCTTAGACTCTCGGTTAGCACTCTGCAGATTTGATGACATTCAGGATATCCAACGCGCAGCATTCCGGTAAAAGAGTTCCAGGAATGTTTCCTCTAGTATCACAGTCGTCTACCAAAAGCGTATCTTCGCTAGGGTATTATTTCGAAGATGACAGCAGCCGCTGGCGTGTATGCAAGTTAACGTTTTATGTACAGTCCATTCCAGAAATTAAATTATGGCACCCAGGCACCCGTTACGGAGTTTCTTGCTTCACGTTATAAAAAAAAACTTTGTTGATTTAGAATATAATTACGTATATATACACTCGTAAGACAGGGTAAAATCGCAGACCGTAAATGGTACTTCCGTCAGGGAGTGGTGCCGTACATGCTCATTGCTGTAGCTNGGGGGGGGGGGGGGAGAATTGTGGCGACTTGGATTCAACCCCCACTATTCAAATTCCAAATTAGAGCACACAATCGTTGTGAAGCAATCAAGCAGGAATGAAGTATATAAGAAAAAAGGTGACGGAATATATTCAACTGCCTTATATGAAAGCACTAAGAAGGCCGCCAGGTAGTAATTTGAAGTTTGCCATGTGTGTAACACCTACGCCGCCACCGCAGTGTCAGCCTGTCGCTCCCTTCGCGTCGTGGCAGTTTACATACATTTGTAGCGAGGACGACGTTCATTTGTAAAATGTATTTAGTTGTGGGGCAATAACAAATGTGCAACCAACAAATTTATTAAAAGTCCGTCNATAAAACCAAGACCTCCCATTACAGCGTATTTGTGCCTGGGCACAACTGACACAAGCATTTCGCAAACACAACACAGTGATAAACACTTGAGTGCACAAATCAATGCGACTAGCTACAGTCTTCCACAGTGATATGCATTTCCCTAAACTTAATATTAGTAACTTGAAGACGTGATTTTTGTTTAACTGTGCTAGTTACTATTGCTGTGTGTCGGTGTTTAGCCAATTAGAAGGCCCCATATTGTCAAGTGAACAATAAAACAAGAAAGTGTGTGTATTGACACTATTTCCCGAGCAGATATTTCGTTCATTTATAAAGCATCGCAATCATAAAATTTTTAGACATTTTTTTTTAATTGACGTTAGAAGTAAAAATTTAAACAATAGCAATTTCGTATTTAAAAAAAGTCTTTGTTGTATCGAAAATAATTACTTTTGAGGGAAGATCGTTAACAACTACACCAACATAGCTTTCTCCAGTATTAAATGTAGCAACGTAAAAAAAATGCTGTTGGAGTTATCAGTTGTAGCAAGACCACTGTGCTTGTGCTGTGTATGTGCTTATCGTTGTAACTGCGAATGAGTTACGTCTGTTATAACTCCAGGGCTATTCAATTAGCAGACCGCGGCCCACAAACTGTCTGCCAGACTCGCTAGTCTGGCCTGCAGACAAAATATGTTTATAGCAATTACAATTAATAATTTTATTACAATTTTACGCTACTAGTAGTAGTTGAATCATATATCACTTCATCCATTATATCTTCACGTAGATAAATTGGCTATTTTTAAATGAGCCACGACATAAGTGTGTGGGGCCCGTCAAGCATTGTGATTTGCAGGTGCCCTGTGGGAAAATTAATTGCGTAGTCTTGGTGCCTTTCTTGCACCCCTACACGAGTCACGACTGACTGCAGAAATGTCTAACTTTGGAGTTAAAAAATAGTACACGTCTGTGAAAATTATAGTATTTTGTACAAAATTATAGTACCTTAACGAGAATTCTTTTTGCAACCATTTCAGATTTACTGTGTTGGATTGTTAATTAGTAATTTCAGATGTTTTTAAAATGTTTATGGTGAAGAGTATAGTTAAGAAAAGTTTTTTTGAACTTCCGAAGTATTAAGTTTCCAGGTAAGTTTGTGCTGCAGTTCGACTGCGGGGTTATTAATATAGTCTAGCAACTGCTTAGTAAAAAAATCAAATTTTAATTTGTAACTTAACATTTACGTGTAAAATGTCATAATAGAATATTAGGTCTCAAATGGACCCCCTCCCCTTCTCTCTCCTTCTTTTGCAAAAATATGTAGTGTAAGTTAATCTCTGATTTATCGGGATAAAATGTAATGTTACCATTTAAAAATTACCAGAATGTATCTATTATTACGGTACCTACTGTATGGGGATTTACTGAATGTGAATACTTTGACTTGAGAAAATCTTGACTGTGATTTTATTACCTTTCTGTATTGTATGTAAAGGTGCTTGTGTTAATCATTCCCAACATACAAGTTGTTCATATGTGACCTGGTTAAATTTAAGGTGCTAATTTCTTAGTAATTAGTGTATAGTATTGCAAAAATTAAAAAGAAATGTTTCGCTGTACCAATCTTCCCTTGCTTAGTCAATGCATTCATGTAGCTCATGTAAATTGGCTTACTGTTTAAACCCAAATCATTAAAAAAATTAATGTCTCTTTCCCGTTCATGTAGTGGCAAGGTGTATTGATCTCAGAGGACATGTCATCAGTGATGCAGCACTGTAGTATACAGATGTGCTCTCTGTAGATGTACAGGGGGGAAATAGGTCTCATGGCTACTAATTTTAACATAGCAAATGAAGAGGCGGAGTTACCATTACTCATAGGTAGGAACACACAAATTAAGGAGCACGATAAATTACTTATGCAGGTACACAGTCGCGTTGTTTTATACAGAAAATCAATACATTGTAATATATGTGGAGTTGAAAAATGAAAAGAATTGCGTGGAAACACCTGTGTCAACATTGTGTACAATACCCAGCTTTGCGTAACAATATGACATTTTGATAGTTACAGTACATGCTCCCATATAAAAGTACTGTATCGTGCGATTAGTTGTTGTTGGATGTATGTTATGTTGGCAACGAGTACGAAAAAACAGCATGCTGATTTGAAGTCTATAAACTAATACTTAAATGTATGATTATTACATTTCTGGTCTAATTATTTTTCCACACACCTTTCCTGATGTTATGCTACTTGCTTACCATCTAATCGTGTACACGATATTAGGCAGGTGTACCAGTTTTTTTGGCTCTTCAGTGTATTCATGGTCATTCCGAATTCCAGTAGATTTCTCTGTAAAACATGTGGTAAGAACATTATTAGAATGCAATTATGATAATATTCACATCTGAAAAAATATCAGAAAGAAAACTGGTGGTGAACAAAAAACAATTATGACAAAAATGTGCACTTTCTAGTGCACTACTTTATGCCTATGGAAAGGACACAAGGGAAAATTACATACTAAACATTATGCTCCTTCTACAGGTTGGAATTGTGTCCAAATGTGATAATTATATTAGATTTGATATGTATTCATTGGAGAGTATTCATTTTAATAATAACTACAAACTCATCATTTTCACCGTATAGATGTGTGACCTTTTGAAGTTGTGATAACCTAGGAATTTTCCAATTTAGTAAGTTATTTTTTGTAGCTACTAGTGAGAAAGAGCACAAATACATCCACAGTCTTCGTAAATTATTATTTTATAAAATTATGTTGTGTCTGCACTTTGTGGTACCAGTGAGGTGAATAATTGTTCTAACCATATTGCGCAAGTCTTGCTCTGTTATCCTGTTGGCTAACTTAAAATACGACACGTGACTGAGTGGGATAGTAATTTAATTGTATCCTTGGTTTGTTTAAGTTTTAAATGTGTATTCTCTGCAATATCTATGTATGAATTTCTAGCACGTGAAAGTGAATTCGTAATGGGTCAAGTGTAAGAGAAGGCGACTGTAACTTAACTGCACCTCTAAGCCGTTAATAAATAAATAATACTGTGCACAGCGGTTTTACGCTCTCACAGTGGAATAATTGCGAGTAAGCTCAATGAAGTTACGTAATCTGTTACGCCAGTTTTATCACTAGATGGAACTACACTTGGAACTGTGCAGCCAGTGAACCAACTGTTGTAAACAGACTGGTCTGTTCTCAATTGGATTTTTATTTAGTTGGTTTGTCTCGTCAACAGCGAGGTCATTAGAAACAGGTACACCCAACAACAAAACTTGAAAAAAAATGGGAGAGGAATCTGCCATGGCCTTTATAAGGAACCTTCACATCTCTTTCCTGAAGTGATTTAAAGAAACCATGGGGAAATAATCAGGATGGCAGGTGACAGGGGATTTCAAAGGGTACAGTCGTATTGGGCCCTTAGCTAAAGGGAGCCGCATCGCGAAAGGGAAAAAGTATTTTACTGTGGATAATAAAAAGGGAAAGGGAGATGTACAGCTTCCAAAATTTCTTTTGCGGCACTGGATGTCTGGACTAGGAATCGAACCAGTGTCCTTTCGAATGTGAATCTAGTATTTTACCATTGCATCACCATGCTCGGTCTGTGTTTAATGTGCTGAACTGGCATGTTGCTTTAATGTTTGAAGACATGCGCCAGTTTACAATGATTTAGAGTGGCTTGAGCGCTTGCCTCCCACCAAAGCGATATAGGTTCACTCCTGGCTGGGTAGCCCTTGAATTTTTGCATGAGGGAATCATGCCGGACGATGCGGCTGGTCAGTTTTTCAGGGATCTTCCTTTTCACCCGCCTTTGCATTCTGGCGTTGCCTCATATTCGTTTAAAATTTTTCCTTGTCAGCCTTGAAGACGTTCGATGCTAAGAGCTGCCCACACCTCTTAAACCGGCGAGCAATTTTTTTCCTTTTGGACCCTACAGATCATTAATAATTCTTTTTTTGCTGAGGTACAGTTGTAAAATCCGTAGTCATACTTGTGTGTGTGGACGTTAGTTGGTTTTTTACTCAAACCACAGCAATCAATTTCATATAACTGATATTAGTAAAATATAAATATTATTGATGAGTATTGTTAAACATTATAATCGCATAATGGAAATCTTAATTTGAAGTGAAGGGAGCTGGAAAAAAATCTAGGATATTACTTGTATGGGTGTGTTCAGTAACAAAACAAGTTCAGTTCAATAGCATAAAAAACATGGTTGTGACTGCAACATTTCTTGTTATTAAAATTTCACGAGACATGTGAATGTCCACACAGTTTGTGTNCCCCCCCCAATCACCTCTTCCATTTCCAAGTACGCGGTGACATTGGCAGATACTCTGATATACAGAAAAGCATACAACACTAATTGCAGTTTATTAAAATCAATCTTCTTTTACTGATTGGAGGATACGTTTCGCTACTTTCACTAGGTAAGTTATCTTTAATTACTTTATTTTCATGGTGGCAAAGATCTTGGTGGCCCGAATTTTTACTTGCATGGTTAGGGGCTAAAACTACTAACGGTGTCAGACATTTGACTTGTCCCTGTACTTGGATATTTTTTGTTAAAGCAAACACCAAATTATGTAAAAAAAAACCTAAAAATATGACAAAAAGAGGTAAAACTTCATCCGTAAACGCTAGTGTTTTACGGCCAAGGCTTACAAACACTCAGCCTCGTGTCATAACTGGCGTACAATTGTGCCTACTACCTTAGGCAGACAAATTTGTAAAACATGCTATAATTCTCTTGTCTTTGCAGGATCTGCCAGAACAAGGCCCAGATAAGTACTATATTTCCAGCACGTTGAAACCGAAACTAGTTCATACAAAATTTTAATACCGAGGCCTGCTGTGTTTCTGTGGTATGGGCAGCAATTTTTTTGCAAGAAACTATTTGTAAGTCATTGAAACAGTTGTTTTTTTTTCTTCAGAAAATGCGTGAACTCCCATTTGCTTACATTCTAAATACACTTCACTGGACAGTACATCTCCCAAATAAATAAAATGACAAACGTGCCTATTTACATTGGTGTTGAGTGTACAGAATGTAAACACGATCGCCATATTGGTGTGAGTCACGTCACGTTTGTTTGGTTACACTTTTGTAGGCACAATCTCTATCTGGGCTCATATAACCAAATATGATAACAAAGAGAATACTGGACAGCTCTATACCAATGACAGAGGCAAGCGACAGTGGTGGCATCTAGCGGCGTGTGATGAAGGCCTGCGACTGCTATGGCAAAAGCATGTGTACGCGTCTAAAAATGTGTTTTAAAAGTAGTGTATTTTATTTAACTGAAATTATGCGCCTACCTACGAACTACTGATAGTGTACAGTTTCTCCAGTACTTAATACAGATTGTAGATAATTTACAAACAAGAGTTAAAACCGAGAAAGTAGCGTTTTTTCCTTTAAAAAATATTGCAATTAATGTGCTTTATATTGAACATAAAAAAGCCAGCAATATACACCTGCGAAATATAATATTTCAACTTACTGAATTAAAAAATACTTTATATATATATATACATACACACACGTATACATACATGCATACATACATACATACATACATACATATCCATGTGAGCGCGCACACGCACAGAGAGAGAGAGAGAGAAAGAGAGAGAGAGAGAGCGAGAGGACTAAAGGCCATTTCATATGATCAAATATTTATTGAATATTCAATTACTTGAATTCAGTTTATTGAACTAAAAAAATCACTTTATTTACCTTTCAATAAGCTCTCAAATCTCCACATGATAATTAAAGTAAATTTTTAGAAGTATCTGCGAATCCAGCACGACACGAAAATAATTAGTTAAACCACAACAAATTTTCTTCGTATTTTTTATATTTTCTTTAAAAAAATATGCATCCTTATTATCTAACAACTTTAAAATGTGTGCACAAAACTTTATTATTATGACATTGCTTCAATTAATCCTATCAAACAAGCTGTGCTCGGCGATTGAAATTCAGGAGTCAAGAAAATATAGATCATGTTCGAAACGAAAATTTTGAAGGAAAACGATACATTCAAGAAATTGAAAGAGAAAATGACTGCATTTATAACGTCCGTATGACGTCATATAACTTTCAATGAATTGAATTCAATAAAGACTGAACATAAATTAGTTCGTGTGAAAGGGCCTTAAGTCATTGCATTGCATTAACAATTTACAGAATTTCTTGTAAAACGCAACATACAGTCAAACTTACACTGCATATTTTAATAGATAATTATGTTAGATTCAAAATAGATTAGTATTGGCATATAAACACGCCGGATTATAAAAAACTGTTTCAGGAAATATGTAGTTTACATTAAATGTGTCTTATTGAGACGGAAAATACACAAAAATAAAATATTTTAACAATTGTAAGTAACGGCCTTTTATTAACAATGAACAGAAGTTTTTCATAAAATTCAACATGCAGGCAGATTTTAACTCAGTATTTTATATGTGAATGAATATTTTCATAACAGATTAACCCTGAGACACAAATTCACGAGATCATAAATAATCTTTGCAAACAATTAGTACTCCAGCTACGTTCCTAAAAATTTAACATGTACATAACTGTATTTCGTCAATAAGTTTGTATTTTAAGTTTAACTATGGTTCATTTTTGCGTATTTTTTTCTTAGTACTCACGTTTATCATTTGTACGTTTTAAAAAACAATTAATTGATCATTAAATTTTGGTAATTGTTAAACAATATTTTTTTTAAACTTTCATCGCATATTTTCACATTGTTAATTTTTTTATATGTAAACTGAACGTGCCATTTTAGACCTTATTGTAAGATTAGTTTTAAAATTGCGCTAAATATAATTTTAATATCTTGTATATTCCTTGTCAAAATCTGAACATAGTAATAGGATGAAAACTTTACACCGTCATAATTTTTTATCCTGCAAATAATAAGATTCTCTATGCAATGTGAATTTACTTTCATTGGTTGGTTAACTAGTAAGAAAGTTTTCATGGTATGTATATATATGTATATTTCGTAAGGTATATTATGCAGGTTAACTAATAAACATAGTTTACTATTTGCTTAGTCAAATATGGGATTTCGGTGACCTGTTACTTGAGTGGTTTTAAATAATTATAATTGGACTACTTGTAGAACTTGTGTTACAAGCCCCTGGTGTAATTTTTATACCAATTACTGTGTGTTTGTTAAACATGAATGTGTTACTACTATTGTCGCGTCCCCCCCCCTCCCCTTGTGTATCAGCGAATTGGGAAAATGGCCGGAGAACACACTGTGAATCATATTTATATACACATTACAAAAAAAAATGTTTAACAGCTTGTCTAAGTCGTGTAGCTTACATTTCAGGGACCATTGTTAGTAGTTATAAACAAAAAATATTTGCCAAATTTCTAGTTATACGTACATTGAATACAGTGTTTGCTTACTATTTGTTTCTGTCCTTTTGAGATCTAAAATATGACATCGGAAAGATTTTAAACCGTGTTGTTAAAAGTTATAAATCCCACATATTCCACCCGTCCACGTGTCCAGGTACTGTTATTTAGTACTCTGATATATACAGCGCTATCTGCTCGGGCCGATTGTGAGTCACAGCGCGCGATCTGGCGGCGCTCTCATGAGTCACGTGCAGGCAGCGCCACCGGCCTCTACCGCTCGCTGAGTCATCGGCTGTCTGCTCGTGTGGCGTGGACCTGTCTTGTTTTCACCTGCACGCCACTCCCTTATCAGAGCACCGTTAGGTTCAAAGGGCAATGCTGCTGCAACATTTGGCCATCCACAGAACGTAATATCGCACGAACGCATCTTGAGATACCTCTTTCAGTGTAAGCGATAATAATAAAACTATTTATTAATTTAAGAAGTCGAATTTGATGGTCGAAGTGAGGGTTTGACGTTGTGGGGCCACGCGTTTTCGCGAAAATATTTGTGAGCAGGATAGACATCGACATTCTACGTGCACACAAGCAGGTATCCTTGTCGCTATTGGCCAGGTATCTTTGTGAGGATACATTCTCTATTTGACTGGGCCAATATGAATTAAGTTACTCTGGCATACTTCGATGCTTCGCTGGCAGTCACCTCGGACGCGTGAGAGTTCAAATCATCCAACCACGAAATTGTTTGTGAACTAACGTGTTTTCCGGCACAATTACTCTTGGAATCTTTTCGCTAAGAACAGGTGGCCCTACGTATGATATAATTTTCCACGACTAAGTTTTATGAGCTACATAGTTTTATTTATTATCTTCTGAAGAAAAAAGACTAATAAAGGCGGTGGATATCCAACAAAGTAAAAAGGTGTGAGAGACTACTGAGGCGTATTTACATTAGCCCTTCGCATCCGTCCGTCATACGTCCGTCTCCCAGTCGAGCGATTGATTGATTTGATTTGATCAGTCCGTGTGTCAAAAGTTAAAGATTGCCAAGCTTTTGACGGACGGATAGAATTATTACAGGTTCCCTATTGGCTGTTGGTCACGCGACTAACGTACGGATGGACTAGTGCGACGGGTTATTGTAAATCCACCGTTATTTAAATCTTAACGTGGCAAAAATGTTTCGATAATCTTTCTGAAAAACTGTTTGCAACGACAAGTTGCTATTTATAAGACGTTATTGCACCATCCACATGAACCATGTGGCAAGGAGGTCGAACTGGTGGTAATTGTTCGAGCATAACCACGGCATGACTGGCTCTCCGGGAACCAAGTCTAATTCAGAGCGGTTCGGATCATTTGGTCATCAGATGGTCTCGTCGTTTTCGGCCTCTTCCATGTACATACAAATGCCATGTTTGAGTTGTTTACTTACGCGGAGAACGTGCACGTGTGTGGGCTTTATTAAGAACAACCGCACGCCGGTAGTCGAGCATCGTCGCACGTGACACGGCGGGACAGGCAGCGCGGATGTGCGGTATGGAGGCGTCACGCGTTTGCGCAGGCGTCCTTGGCGGCTGTCATTACGGCGGCGGCGGCCATCGGGATGTCGCCGCGAACAATGGTCTGGCGTGACGTCACCGGCTGCTTCCTCCTGCCTGCAATCACCGCTGCTCCCCCACTGGACCGCCGGCAATAACTCCGTCCTCCGGATGGCGCGCGCTCATTGGTTCTTTGTCACTTGGCGCTGTCGTTGTAATATGATTCCCTGTTCCGAAACATGTACCATTCTGGAGAGGGGCGGCAGAAAACCATCAAGAAGAGGTAAAGTGAATTGTAGAAATCATGTGCCAGTGACGTGAATGCACACAGTTTGTTTTTCAATAGACGCGTGCACTTTTAAGGTTCGTCTTCACCTATTATGCACAAATTCTTCTTTTTAGTTTCATAATTTCTGAAAAAGAAATATTATTTAAAATGTTTTATTATAGAAAATTTAAAATTTACAATCGGCTATTCACTGTAAAATTAGGACTGTTGAAAGCCCTCTCATTTGAAATAATAGTCAATAAATATTGTTACGCGCGTGCTGCTTCGCATCCTGCACGAACGAGTGGAAGTGAAGGACAGCAGCAGTTATGTTTAGCAGCGGCAGCAAGGCAAAGGATTGCTTTGAATTAACAGGCGAGCGATAGGCCGGTGACCACGTATATCTTACAGAAAGCGACCCGACACGATAATTCTTTTTGCTGCGCGCGCTGCTGACCCTGGTTGTATTGATTTCTGCGTTTATCTTGAGAATGCTCTAGATTACTGACCTCGTTCTTTCAGCGTGACTTGGGTTGCGTTGAATCTTCCAGATGGTCAGGGCGAACGATATAAATGTGTGACAGGCCTCCGAGCCGAGTAGTTCATGAGTGAATGAGTGACTGAGTTCCGAGCGATAGACGACGAGCAGCGAGAGAAGTGACCAGCGGAAGGGAAACCTGCGACTGCGAGTATCAAGCAGTGAAGAGTGCGGCTGGCAGGCTGGACTATTGGACTAGATGCGTGAATGAAAGACATTACAAACGGTGGCAACAAATAGACGGAACACGTGTTAATGATTAGTGGGAGTTAATTAACTGTAACCAGACAGACATTAAGAAGGACGTTAATTAGAGTTGGAATATACATTAAATATTGCGCTCACCGTTAAATAAAAAGAGTAATAGCGAAGATAGATAATTTAATGCTGTAAATAATAGCTGTGTGAATAAATTATAAATCAAATTAAGTTATTTTATTTTTATTAAGATATTCCTCCCTCACGAACTCAGATACGCCCCTCAGGCGTCCATGTAACAATACATTTTATTTCAGCCTTAGACGTTAACATTAGAATGCGGTGGAATATACACACTGTGTCTATTAGTTACACGGAAATATTTATTTAGAAATGTTAAAGGATAAAAATATGCTGAAAGGAAAATGTAACTATGGCCTTAAAATGTCTCACTTTCCCGTGAACAGCCTATAGTTGTTTAATACTTTTGTATATAATTTTCGCTGTGTGTTATTTCCTGCTTGTTCAAAGGCTGGAAGTTATTGGTGAAATATAAATATGTTGCTGACTTTTTACAAGTATAGATAACACAATTACAACTAAGCACACACATATTAAACAGCTCATATAATGTACATTTTCTATAATCGTACATTGTCATTAATTACTGTGAATACGAAATTATGACAGGAAAATGAGGAATTTCTGCAAAAGAGGTAAAGCCGAGCCTTAAAACCAAGTGAGAAGGCGTGCGCTAACATATCAAAACACGTATTGAGGTACTGTTCTAACCTCTTGGAGCCTATCTACCGAGTAGCGTGTACCGAACTTTGCTACACACTTATCACCAATACAATGGTTGGGTCACCGCTTAAGTCCCACAGGTACACACGCTGCATGGCGAGAATACTGCCCGTAGCTACGATGACGCTCTTGTTGCGCCTGGCAGTTTCGCCATTATATTTCCCGCGCTTTTCGACGCCACACGCGGAAATCAACTCTAAGTAGGCGGTCACCTTAATACAAGCCGCGTTCTGGTGTGAGAGTGGGTAGGTTAACTTGAAATTTGGTTATTGCGCTGTCGTAATGCGCTCTCTACTCCACATTAGCACTACGAAAATTACCCTTATACCCAACTAGCTAGTGATCTTACACTGCAGTAGAGATAAGACAAGGAGACTACGAACTCCTAATTCTTCCGAAATTTGTCAAATCTTTATTTGACATAAATGCGAGTTCGAAGTTCAGTCGTTATGTATGTACTCCTATGCAAGGTCAATAGCTAGTTGAATATAGAGGTACTTAAGGATTTTTTTTAAAATAAGTAATCTAGAAAAATCTAGAATCTAACATGGCGGGGGAAGGTTCCCCTTAAAGAAAGATAGTAATTTCAGAACTTAGTTTCGGGTTTTACGTCGCGTGGCACGTAATACTCAAACACGACGGGACTTCTATTGCTAAATATTGGGCTTCGAACCACGTGCATACAGAAATTCAACTCTCGTGAGTTGTCAGTACAGAATGTAAATTTCGGTGTTCGAATTACCTGGAGGGTTGACTCCGCTGTCTTATGTATACTGCAGCCCCATCTGTTAGTTCATGACTGCCCCAGCAAACAGCAAGTCTTGCACCAGATCAGACAACGGGATATTTTTTTTATCGACTCCGTAGTGGTTCAGGGCGTGTCGAAACTGCAGTGCTTTTTTTTTTTTCCAAACGCAACAAAGAATCTTACGGGTTCGAATTCCAACTTGTACTTCGTGTAACAGCGTTTTGTTTTAAATCACTTAAGCAGCTATTTCGGGTGTTTTCTTTATTTTTACGTAGAAGTCGTCCAGTGGATACGGTGCACACCTCTATGTATTTTGCTCATTCGATATCAGTTCTTAAACTTAACCGTTTCATTTAACTACAGCAGTGTGTAGACACGTATCCAGCAGTGGAATTTAAAAAAAAAAATCATAACATTCTAGGAAATAATATTAAACACAGTAAAGTGAAGAACACCACTCTTAAAGAAAAGCACAGATTTATTACAGAATAAATGATATATCAATGGACAATAAACTAGCGATGAAGAATATAATGAATGAGATAAGCATGTTAATGTATTTGACGTATTTTCGGATTCATTGACTACAAATCGACAATGTATTTTGCATTCCCGAGCTGGGGATGTTAGAATTGATGTTGAACCTCTAAGTTTTTATGAATATGCCGTAAACTAATGGCAACACTACGTGAGATTACAAATTACAAGGCACGTCTCACCACCTTCGTTAAATTGAGCGTGACAATCCACGAAGGGAGAGTAATTTTAAATGATTATTGATTCACAATTTCACCATCGTGTATCTAATTCTCTATTGCTCAGGGAGTCTGTTTACTGCTACAGTCGTTCAGATACGTTCGCACGTACCATGCTTTCTTTCTTTTTCTTTCTATTTTTCCCCTTTCCCATTCTTTCTTTTCCTTTCTTTTTACTTCTGTTTCTCTTTCTTTCTGTTTCGCTTTCTTTTCTCCCTCTTTCTTCTCTTTCTCCCTCTTTCTTTGTCTTTCTCCCTCTTTCTTTTATTTCACCCTCTTTCTCTTTCTCCCTCTTTCTTTTATTTCACCCTCTTTCTCTTTCTCCCTCTTTCTTTTATTTCACCCTCTTTCTCTTTCTCCCTCTTTCTTTTATTTCACCCTCTTTCTCTTTCTCCCTCTTTCTTTTATTTCACCCTCTTTCTCTTTCTCCCTCTTTCTTTTATTTCACCCTCTTTCTCTTTCTCCCTCTTTCTTTTATTTCACCCTCTTTCTCTTTCTCCCTCTTTCTTTTATTTCACCCTCTTTCTCTTTCTCCCTCTTTCTCTTTTTCTTTCTTTCTCTCTCTTTCTGCTCTACTTATATGCGGCAATGCAGTGATGCAGTGTACTACCATATAACTTGATAGTTAAGGAAGTGCAGGTTGTTATCTCTCTTGTTTCGACACCACAAGGCGGGGCAATAACTTCAAGGTTGCTCCGTCATGTTATCAGTGCAGAGGCGTAGAGATATGTTGATACACAGGGATTGAGATAGCAGTCACCTTCCGAGGCGACCAGACGAGCGAGTGTACTCGCAGTAACCAGGAGTCTGGTTCACCCACGTTCAGTGACACCTAGGACAGCAGCCTACTTGTGATCACTTGTCAGCATTTAAAATGATTTATCCTACACAGGCGATGCAAAAACTAGCGCTAGTTGTTAATTTTATCGCATTTGCGGAATAAAATTTTAACAATTCTTTAGAAAATAATATAATGTATTTTATTTTGTAACTTATTTGTATTAATATCGTAAACATGAAAACAAAAAATTATGCCTTTCCTGTAAAATACATTTTTGATGAAACTTTGCAAGAAACCGAGCTAAAGTTTTAAGCACGCGCCCCTAAAACCTCTTCCTTTATCAAGAGCAAGATTTATTTCCAAACATTTAATTTTATAATAACAGTAATGTGAACACAATCACTGCTCGCGAAAAGGTCGTTACGAAGTGCTGTAGAAGTTAAGACTCGTCTTTTTCATACGACAGCGGTGGGCGAATCACGTTTAATTGTTTGGGGACATGATCTTACGTCAGATTGAAGCGACATTTCAGTAGCCGCTCTACTGCATTGTGGCGCCAAGTGCAGGTAGTGGCACGCACATGAACTACTTTGACCGCAAGGCTGGGATATAGAGAAACCAGGAAAGGGTAATCTTAAATAACTGTTTCTGCCTACTTTGGGCAAATATATTAACGGAGTGAGACATTCTTTTATCGTGATATTTCACGCCGCACAAAATCGTACAAATTTACTCCGGAAGAAATAGCTCGATAAATTCTATTCGCGGTTTCTTCACACTTTTTGATTCGAACCTTTGAAAAATCACCCCATGTACGACGTGTTTGCTTGTTTCTTAAATACGTCATTTATAAACAAGCGTTTTATACTTGTCTTAACACAAATTTACCTTATTTTTTGTTAAATTGAACTGTTACATAATATATTATCTATAAATTATATTGCATTTATACTACGAATAAAAACAGAGGTAAAACAGGTGTGTTGGTAATGTCCATTAAGAAACAGTTGTTATGCAATATATTATTAAAGTGAGTGCGCACGAATGCGGTGCGTTGTCGCTTTGGTGTAATGTTCTCGACTCGGATAAGCTTTTGATTGCACGAGGCGGAGGAATATCCTAAAAGTAGAGCAGGACTTAAGAAAAGTTGAAAGTAACCGCGAGTGGACTATAACAATGCATAACGTTGGCAAAATATTTTCCCACAAAGTACTATAAAATTATTATCTATGTTTGTTGTTTCTCAGCGTTTCTCTGTTCGCTTCAAGAAACATGTCCATTTTTATCAATGCGTTTGTTTATTTAATAAGTTACCACACATTGCAAGAGATTGCAATAAGTTTGCCGCAAAAAAAAAAGTTGTTTGGACCAAGCCGTTTGTATCACTAGGGCGCTCATTTTTGCCAAATCCGTCGCGTTTGCAAGTAGACGATTTATCTCCCTCTTAAAAACCTTTGCATCTTTGCACTCCTCTTCCCCTTCTTCCAGCCCAGTTCTCAAACAGATTTCTGCCATGAGAGTGAGTTGCTTATTTGAAAATGCCTGTGTGCTCTGCCCAACTTTCTGAGAATTTCGCCGAATTTATTATGCAACATGAATTATGCCCGGATAGTGAACTATTGTAAGTAGAATACTAATCGTCGAGGAACTTAAGTGCTGGTGAATTGCTCGTCTAAACTATGATATTAAAAGTACACTTTTTTTAAATACTACAAAAAAAAAAAAGCAAATCTAGCGAAAAGAGGGCTTGGTTAGAGCGTGTTGTAAACTTTCATTAAAACAGCAGATTTGTGGAGAGAAGTGCACGCGACCTTCATACATAATTTTAGTCAAACTAGTCCGGGGAGGCGCTCGGACCTGAAATACGAGACTTTAAATAATAAAGTAACAGTGATTCGCAGGTTAACACGGTACGAAGGAAGCTGAAACTGTAATTTCCCTCGATCAACCGTAATTGTTCTTGGCATATTCTGTTAACTTGACCCGTATGTCAACGTCTGTGTGCCGCTTTTAGCGCTGCCTTGATTAAAAAAAAACCGGAATTGAATACGTGTACACTGACGCGCAGCGAGTAGGTTCTGGAACCAGGCGAAACAGACCTTGCCACTTGCATTTTGGGATGCTCGACGTGAGCGTAGCCATTACAATGCCTTTTCGTGGTTACTTCCAACTTTTCTGAAGCCTTGCTGAAGTTCTACTTTCGGGCTACTTACTACGTATCATTTCGCCACTTGTAAACAAAACGCATACAAGTCTTGGAGGTAACGCCATGGAGAACCCAACGCACCGTAATTGTGCGCTGAACAGATTATCAGAAATGTATATTTTATACACTACAATGAAATGTGTTTTCATCCTAAATATGACGGTAAAAACATTTATAATTAACGTTAGACATTACAATTTTAATAACATTTTAAATAATAACTATTTCCTATTAGCCGTTACCAACCCACTTCTTTTGCCTCTTTTTTTACATTCATATTGATTCCGAAACAGACAATTGTATTTATATTCTGTCTATAATTAAACGTTTCATTTAATAAAAAAGGCGCGTTTTTTCAACGCTATTATATAAAGCTTGTGACGTAAGATTTATTCATTTAAGGAAAACAAACACATGCATGAGTAATTTTTCATTCAAAGATTTTATTCGAAAACCATGAAGATAGCGTGAATTTGGCTATGTTCTGTATTTAAAAGGTTTGGTGCCGTTTCATTATTTTTATCAGTGCCAAATATTCTCAAAATGTTTTACTATAGCAAGTATACGTAAACGTGTTCGAATTGACTACTCCATGTCACGCATGAGATAATGATGCTTGAGTGAAATTAAGAAAACTGCACGACCGTGAGCAGTCTACCTTATTTACTGCTTCATTAATCCCATTTAATAGAATTATGCAATGATTGATAATAATTTATCCTTTTGGATGTCAGTGCGCGCGTTCTTAAACTTTGGTGTAAAGTTCAGGCTACTTTATTTATCCCCAGTTAGTAAAATCTGCGATGATGTGTGTTTTGAAGCGGAGAGGGAGTGGGTGTATGTCAAGACGATTCTCTCAGACTTTTCAACCGACAAAGTTTATGTGTTATGACAAATTTTTTCCTTATAGGTAATTATTCGGTGATGTTGACTGGATTTCAGTATTTTGCTTCATCCTTGTTGCATGCTTATTTTTCTGTATGTTTAGCTGTGCTAACGATATTCTCTCTTTCTGTGTTGCAGGTAAGTGGCAGCGATCGCCCAGGAATCCAGTAACTCACGTGGCAGTTGTAGCGGCAGCCACGGGAAGTAACCACAGCCTTCGTGCTCTGAACCTTCCTTGGCGGTGCATGTGATTGTTTCACAGTCGGATACCAGGAGCCGTGAGGTGAAAATTGAATTGAGTTTGATATAAACGATCAAGCGGCTTGTAAGCAAGCTTCTCGTATTTTTAAGCTACAATATTTTTAATGACCTTTTAAATCCCGAAAGATATTGTATTCTTATTATTTTGTATGAAAATGTAGATTTCGATCCATAACAAGTTGTAAAGGAAATATTCAGGAAAAATTCCGCAAAGATTGGTTTCTCCGATTTTTTCAGGAAATAGATAGTCTTTAAAAAACTATACAGGCAAAAATTAAAGTAGTAAACAACATTTTTTCATAAATAATTAAAATTGGTTAATAAACATCTCAGTTAAAAGTGACTAAAAAACTATGATTCGTCATATTGTATCCAATATGGCGGCTAAGCAATAAAAATTGAGATCATGTGACCAGCGGTTTTTATTAACTCAGACCATCTATAACAAGTGCATGAACTCAAACTGCGGGTACATTAAAGTGCACACGAAACAGGAGCTAGATCCAGGATTAACAACTTGATGGAACTAAATACAATAGTGCTTGCTGAAACTGGACTTCAACCTGCGAAAATCGCCCACTGTTGTTGCTGCAAGGAAATAGAAAAAAAAAAAAACAATTATAAGACTGTTACTCTGAAGCTGTTAAAGCTTGGGTTACAAACGATTCTTTTTTTTACTGATAAAATCCTAATTCGTGCTAAAACGCACATTTTTGTAACACCGACGCGTGTCTTTGTGAATCATAATTTTTCCTGTAGAAGGCTAATCACGGTAAAGTTTTTTGTACGAGTTTAGCCATTGAATGAACACGCCTTTCGTTATTGTATGCTGTTTGGAACTTTTATACAGAATTGAACAATGTATACATGGAATAACGGGATAAGCTTTTTATTAGATAATCATGTTATGTTTATACGAAAATTATATATATATATATATATATATATATATATCCTAAGCGAATAGTCACAAAACCGTTCCTGTTTCTGCAATACATGTTTAGATAGAGCTGTAGACAGTTCACTATTTGTGTCTACGCACATGAATCTTTACTTATTACCACATGATTTCAGTGACCCGCTTTCTTCTCTTCACTGTTTTGCAGTAAATTTTAGTTGAATTTCTTTGTTAATACCTGTGTTTAGTTCCGCATTTGCGCTAGGTGCCACTATCATCTTCGGTCGCTGTGAATGTTGTCTGTAACAGGGTGTCAATCATATGCATTTAGCGCGTTCTCGTTTTTTTTCTTAAACGGTTGAGAATTGAACGTATCTAAAAAATACTGTGAAAATGTGTGTATAACTTGTAGTCGAAAGTGATTATTAAGGGTGTTAATCATCCTCAAATGGAAAAAAGTAATTAGTTGAAAATATCGAACTATGAAAGGTGAAAACAAATTCACACAATGTATCGGCAAGCGATTATCAACCTCTGAAAAGATAATTGCAAATAACAACCATAGTCGGAAACAAAATAAGGGTTGCTACTCTCGCATCGCTGTAAATATTTGTAGCCCTGAATATTTGCTAAAAGTGAAATACTGATAGGCTGTTCACGGTAAAGTGAGCACTTTTGAGGCCCTAGTTACTTTTTCCTTTCAACAATTTTTTACCCTAAATAATTATAGCTATATAAGTAATAAACACAGTGTGTATATTCCACCGCACTCTAAAGTTAATGTTATATTGACTACTATACCAAATGTGAGCGCTTTCAAAAGTGCTCACTTTACCGTGAACAGCCTATAATCGCCATGTTTAAACGTACAAAAAAAATGTAAGTTTGCCTACGTCCAAGATATTAGACTGCCACCCTTATTTGTGGGGGCGGTTTTCTCCTAACCGGAACAAGTTAGTGTGTTACCTACAAAAAAGGCGACTACAGGCCGTTCGCTGTCAATTGACCACTTTTTAAAAAAACTTTGAAAAACGTCACTGCAGTGCCTACAGTTGGTAACGACGGAGGGAAAACAGTTCCATGTTTTAACGTTTAATTAAAAGCGTTATGTAAACATTTTTCTAAATACTGAAATTATTTACTTTCTTTGTGTGTTTTTTCTTAAAGCATATGTGTGTAGGAATTAGCAAATTTATAAAATATGTACATTTATAATAATTTCACAGCCTCGCTCTTGACCAACGCATGGATAAAGCGATGAGGCCCATACCAATGTTAATTTTGCATACACTGAGGCGACAAAAGACATGGGTTTACCTCCTAATATCATGTCAGACCTCATTTTACCCCGCGAAGTGCAGCAACTCAACGTGGCATGGACTCAACAAGTCGTTGGAAGTCCCCGGCAGAAATATTGAGCCATGCTGCCTCTATAGACGTCCATAATTGCGAAAGTGTTGCCGGTGCAGGAGTTTGTGCACGAACTGACTTCTCGATTATGTCCCATAAATGTTCGATGGGATTCATGTCGAGTGATCTTGGTGGGCAAATCATTCGCTGGAATTGTCTAGAATGTTCTTCAAACCAATCGCGAACAGTCGTGATCCGGTGACATTCCGCNACATGGCGCATTGTCATCCATAAAAATTCCATCGTTGTTTGGGTACATGAAGTCCATGAATGGTTGCAAGTGGTCTCCAAGTAGCTGAACATAACCCTTTGCAGTCAACGATCGGTTCAGTTGAACCAGAGGACCCAGTCCATTCCATGTAAAAATAGCCCACACCATTATGGAGCCACCACCAGCTTGCACAGTTCCTTGTTGACAACTTGGGTCCATGTATTCGTNATTCCATGTAAAAACAGCCCACACCATTATGGAGCCACCACCAGCTTGCACAGTTCCTTGTTGACAACTTGGGTCCATGTATTCGTGGGGTCTGCGCCACACTCGAACCCTACCATCAGCTGTTACCAACTGAAATCGGGACTCATCTGACCAAGCCACGGTTTTCCAGTCGTCTAGGGTCCAACCGATATTGTCACGAGCCCAGGAGGGGCGCTGCAGGCGATGCCGTGCTGTTAGTAAAGGCACTCGAGTCGGTCTTCTGCTGGCATAGCCCAGTACAGCCAAAGTTCGCCGCACTGTCCTAACGGACACGTCCGTCGTACGTCCCACAATGATTCCTGCGGTTATTTCACGCAGTGTTGCTTTTGTGTTAACACTGGCCTTTCTGCGCACACGTCGTTGGTCTCGGTCATTAAGTGCAGGCGGTCGGCCACTGCGTTGTCCATGGTGGGAGATTATGCCTGAAATTAGGTATTCTCGGCACACTCTTGACACTGTGGATCTCGGAATGTTGAATTCCCTAACCATTTCCGAAATGGAATGTCCCATGCGTCGAGCTCCAACTACCATTCCGCGTTCAAAGTCTTAATTCCCGTCGTGCGGCCATAATCACGTCAGAAACCTTTTCACATGAATCACTTGACTACAAATGAAAGCCCAACCAATGCACTGCCCATTTATACATTTTATACGTGATACTACTGCCATCTGTATATTATCATATTGCTATCCCATGACTTTTGTCACCTCTGTGTATGCTGTAAGAATACAAAATGTGTATACAAGTAGATCTTCAGCAGCGCTTGCAATAATGCTCAGCTTACCGTAAACAGCGTATACAGGATGATTTTAAAATCCCTATACATTTGTGGGAAACCGCTAATAAATCGTGATTGTGTGTTAGTTGTTGGAAATGCTCGCCATTGAAGAGAGATAGCCGTGGTCCGTGCTCGTCTGAGAGGACTAACGAACGATGCAACGAGAGCTGATTACACACGAAGATTTAGGAGAGCTGGCCCTACAAATGGGACCATTCGCCATCTTGTCAACAAATTCAATCGCACAGGGAGTGTTAAGGACGAAGAGCGTTCAGGCAGGCCATCGGTACCTGAAGACACCGTGCAACGGATTCAGGAAGCCATTGAACGAAGCCCTCGTGCACCGACCCTGCGTCTAAGTATTAATCTTGATATTCCATAATCCACTGTGTGGAATATTTTACGCTCCCTGTGCGATTGAATTTGTTGACAAGATGGCAAATGGTCACATTTATAGGACCAGGTTTCCTAAATCTTCGTGTGAAATCAGCTCTCACTGCATCGTACATTGGTCCTCTCAGGCGAGCACGGACAGCAGCTATCCTCTCTTAAACGGTGAATATTTTCGATACCTAAAACAAAATCAAGATTTATTAGCAATCTCCCACAAATGGATAGGAACTTTATTATAGTCACTCTGCAGTTAAGAATTGAGCATGGGCTAGCAGTGCTATCAGCTGATGGCCTGATGAGAATGAGCGGGGAGGAAGGGGTGTTTTTATCTCTGTGGCAGTAACTGCGAAGGTTATAGGCCCGCATGGTGTCGCCCCTATCGGCTTTGTCAGCGACTCTCGTTATTAGTCCGTTCCGCTCCACAGACTTGAAAGAGTGCCGGGTGTGCGGCTGATAAGGTGAAGATAAACGTTCATCTGGCCCCTGCACTTATTCGCCTATAAGAACTACACGGACTTTAAATGTCGTACAGAAAATGTCTCGGTATTTAATTTTAAGGAAATGCGGAGCGTTGTTCGCTAGTGTGTCACCTGAAGCGGTTTTTCGCGTTTATTGTTCAGAAGTGTGGGAGCAATAAGGGCTATACTGCCACGCGCATCAAGTGTGCCATCGCCACTATGCGCAAGGCTCTGAACTGGCGTGCAGTGTTATCGTCGTGTTGCGGCTACAAGTCTGTAACAAAGATCAATACAGACTCATATAAGCTGTTCGCAGTAAAGTGAGCACTTGTGAAATTAACCTTTGAACAATGTCACCGCCCGTGCCTGCATATATTTTAACGGGCACGCTGACTGGCGTTCGCCCTGTAAAGTTGGTAACGACGGAGTGAAAGTAGTTCCGTGCTTTAACGTTGAATTATAAGTGTTAGGTAAATATTTTTGAATACTGAAATTATTTCTTTTGTATTCTGTTTTTTTAATGCACTTGGGAAATAGTAAATTTGTAAAAGATTTATTTTCTGATAATTTTACAGTTTCACTTAACCGGCGCATGAATAAAGTGACGAAACCCTCGGCAATGTTAATTTTACATGTAGTGGAAGAGTACACAATGTGCATACAAGTATATTTTAAGCAGGGCATTCAAAAGTGCGCAGTTTACCTTGAACAGTCTTTACCGTAGTTGCTTGTGTCCTGGCAATACGTATTGAAATACAGCTGTCTGAAAAAACAGTTTTGAACTATGTTGGAGGGTTTCAAAATAATATTTATAGCATGCGCGATATCTTGAAGATAAATCATTCCGTCCTCTTCTAAGGTATTATTTCGTTTCGAAGGTATACATATTGGGGGCACGTTTGTTTCGTCAAAAAAACGCGTATTTCGAACATGCTGAAACCCAGTTNGGCACCTAAATCCTCCTATATCGTTTGCTTTTAAAAATTATTCTACTCTAAGGTCGTGTATTGTCCTTTAGTTCTTAATTTATCTCTGGCATTATTAATTTCCATTTCTGAATTTTATGGTTTCGTTTCAATCGGTTGGCAAGGAAATTGTTTGATATTAGGTTGTCCAACCAGGGCTACCTGGTCTTTTCTAGCACAGTCTTAAAACAGCATACAGCACCCGACGCTTGTGAAATATGCGGTGGTTGGTAGGTGCGTATAGTTTTTCTTAAAATATCTGTTAGCATCAGTGTGTAGCAGTTTTGTCCTCAAGCTATGCGACATAATTTTTTTTTTTATCTTAACGCGATGTACAGCGCTTGATGCTCGCGCAATATGCGTCGGTTTGTAAATGCTTATAAGCATTTGTCTTTACAATTTATTTTATATCTGTTTGCATCGATGCTCGTGCAGTTTGTGTCGGTTAGTAAATGCTTATAATTATTTTCCTTTAAGAGCATTTTTATATCCGTTTGCAATATCATGTAGCAGTGTCATGTCTATATATATATATATATATATATATATATATATATATATATCTTTGTCTGTCTCTATCCCTCTCCCCACAATAAATTAAATTAAAAGTATAATCATTATTTATAAAATTATGTTTAACCAGCTGTTGTGACATCACATTCGTATTTACCTTTTAAAAAAAAGGCGTCTCTACGTATATCATACGAAATACTTGCGTTTCCAAGTTTTTAAAACAATAAATAAAATTAATTTATATTACATACATAACTTTTATTTGTAAATACGTACATAAACATAGAATGTGACGTTATGTTGGAATTAGTCTTGAAGAATCAAGTATGGAAATATAGCTAGTACTTCAAATGTCTACTTTGAAAAAATCTAATGCATATCTACGTCTATAAAATCAAATATGGAAATTGGATGACTGAAGCCCCAGTCGTTAGAAAGAGTATTTATAATTTCCTATGCCATATTCGAATTATTCTAAAAAAAAAAAATGTCCGGTTGTATGCTGCATGCAATGTACCAAGTCTGGATATGATTTGTGAAACAAAAATATTAACTTAATCGATACGCGTATAAAGTGATGCGTTTTTTTTATATGAACATTCATATGATTAGCCCTATGCATAAGAATGTTTAGAAAAAATTTAAATACCTACCAATTATCAAAATAAAATGAATCATTCTTGTAGCTGAATATTATTTTTTCATTGGATTTTTACTTTTATGTCGGTGTACATAGTCAATTTTCTTCTTTTACCTATTTCTGGAAAACCATGCACCCTAAGTCAAAAATGCTTCAAAAATGTTTTTAATTTGATTTTCGACCCTTATGTCGGGGTACATTTTGAAATCCTGCTCTTCATTATAAAAAAAAAACCACCCGGACTATCCTTAATTATGCATGGATCGATAAATACATATATTTATTAAATTTTGCGTTCTTATATCAGCGTGTATGTGTGTGTGTGTGTGACTGTAAGGTTGACCGAGATGCAGGATGTCCGAATCCAAACAGTTTTGCATTAACAAAAACGTTCAGGGCTATTTTTCTTTAATGCATTTACAATGCAATGTTTAGTGCCCTGATATACATTTATTAGTACGTTTGTTAAAGTACCTATTGATTATATGGTATGTAACTTAAGTGATATTCTTCACAATCACGTTGAAATAGTTTTGGCACTACACGAGTTCATACATAAGCTCCTTGCCAACATACTTTGAGATCCTTCAGTCGTAGATATTCCTATGAAATCCAGCATGGTATCGGGGGATAGACACATACAATGGCTGTTTCTAATATCACAGTTGAATTTGCCTTTAAAATACACGCCTGTAGACATGCAACACATTATATTACGTCTCTAAGTTTTAAAACTTAAAATTTAAGTATATACAATTTTTATTTATAAATATATTAGTACCTAACATTGTATTCGAACAAAATGACTATATGGCTTTGATATAGGTCATGGGTGAAACCTATAATATGAATCTTGTGACTATAACTTCTAGGGTTGGAAAATGGTGGCCATTTATGCCCATAAAAAAGGCTTAAGGCATGATTCATTTTTCATCTCGGATAGACTTGCACTGGTATGATACGTTCCAATTTCCATGTGCCTAACTCTGGCAGTCGTTGAATGATGTCCAACTGTGCCTCTAAGTTCGTAGGCGTAATGCACTTAAAACATGTTCTGAGGTAAGGTAACTACTGTTCTGTATTCGTTGCTCAGGCTCATTACATAATTACTGTTAAAAAAAAAAACCTAAGATCATGCCTATACCTACTAAAGTCAATATGGCAACGAACACATGCGAATAATCAAAGTTTATGGGGTCACATTAGCATTCGACTTCAAAACACGATCCCGAAAAACACTTGGTATATTTACGAGCATAATTCTGTGCTTATAAAATTCAATATGGTGCTGGTTATTGCATCATAATCACGTTTTCTGACATAATATTAGAATTCTCTTTGATAATACGAATCCGTAGACATATTGCTCGATATGCTGATTTAAAAGTTAAATAAAAATATATTTATTTAAATACATAACTTTTATTTATAAAATTATGTTTTGCGTAATCGATGATTGTGATGTCATAATCGAATTATCCTTGAAAAAACGGATCCGTAGACATATTGCTCGATATACTTGTTTTAAAAGGAAAATAAATATATTTTAATTTAAACAGATAACTTTATTTATAAAAATATGTTTGTCCATAATCAAGGGTTGTGGCATAATATACTAAAAAGCCGCCTTGGAAATACGAATCCACAGGCCCATTCCTCGGCATAATCTTTTTTGTATGTTTTAAAGTTAAATAAAATATATTACTTTAAATACATAACATTTATTTATATTTTTTTATAATTGATGGACGATACATCATAATTAAATTATTTTTGAAATACGAATCTATAGACAGGTGGCTATTTTTGAATATACATCATTTAGACCTGTACTTGCACCCATGTCCTGGTGGCTTAGTCGACTAGGGCGTCTGTCTACCAATCCAAGGCCCGGCATTTCGCCGCTCCTCACCTCCACAGCTTTTTATGCTGTATTAAACCATATCACGTCGATAGAGGCAAGTGTCTGCATACAGCACATGGAACATCGCCCTTAGTATCCAGCCGGGACCAGCGCTCCTAGCAGCCGATGACATCAAGCGACATTAGTGCTGCCTAGCAGACAGTGTGGGAACCAAGATGGTGCCCTGGTGGGCAACAAGATGGCGGCTAGCACCACCTAGCAGATGATATGAGAACTAAGATGGCAGAAGACGAAACAAGATGGCAGTCTACAGATATCCAATACGGCAGCCAACAGCAGACAATATTCAAGATGGTGGTTGGAGAAAGAGAAACATGTGAGAAGGAATGACAGAGCAGGAGGTACCAAGGTCGAACGTACAGCAGGAACTGGAAAATTATAGAAACAAGATGGTGGTGTGGAATGACAGAGCATGAAGTACCGCAGCAGAATGACAGCAGGAACTGGAAAATTCTAGAAACAATATGGCGGCATGGTATGACAGAGCATGATAGGCAGAATGACAGAGCACGAACTGGAAAATTCTAAAAATAATATGGCGGCTGTGATGCAATCCAATATTGTGAAATACTCCGAGACTCTGCAGCCTGTGCACCAGATTCCTACAAAGGTCAAGGTCAAAGGTCAAATGTCAAGTTTTTATATTTTGAGGGAAATTCGAGAATATTTGAGTATTTTCGAAGGTCAAATGTCAAGGTCACCTCTGGTCCACTGCCAGATGCCATGTCCATCCTACCATCCTACTCCCCATTCCGTTGCACCAGATCCCCTATTACCTATCTACTCAGAGGTTTGGGCAATGCGAGTCCCGATTGTGGCAACTGGCTGTCCTGATTACTTACTGCTCATGAGTAATGGCGTGTCCAGGCAGGCTGTCGAATTAAGGCCTGTTCACGCTATCGTAACAATACGTATTTATATCTGAAATATGTACCGTCGCAAACCTGTCCAGTGAATGTCAAATGAAAAATCCATGTTCTTTGGGGATATAAATGGGGTGGGCAGGGAATACGGGAGATAGGGTCTAATTAATTTCATGCAAATTAGCATTCCCAGCAATAGCTTGTAGTAGTGAAATATCGTAAACTTAATATGACTTACTGGAATCGTGAATATTAAAAATTATTATGTTACTAAAGTTTTTTTGTGCATTCAGAAACTTGTCTGGTTTAGTTAGTAGAAAGTGATAACTTGGTCAAACGAAATAATTTTCCTCCCTCATTCAGGTAAATATTGTTATTAATGAATTATTCACCCGTTAGTTCGTGATCATTACCCTCTGTGCATAAAATGTCTTGAATGTCATCTTGAACACATCAGCGTGTGGACGCCCCTTTGTTTTAGTGAACGTTGAAGTGGTTAACTTAGCCCCGTATGCGTGACGTCATGCCACCTGCTTGCCGTGGGAAAGTGTGAGACTCGGCATCGCTGTAACTCATGGGAGATGAGGCAAGGCTATTGGCTGGCTCATTATCTGCACGCGTGCTGCAGCGTTGCCAAGTCGCGCCAGCCGGGACGTCTCATTCTGCACCTCGCCAACAAACAAGTCTTCCGCCCGGCCAGTCCGTCTACTCCAAGCTATTTCGGGCTGTTTAATGGGTGCATTGAGGACGGCATTCGCTCTGATTAGACGTCGCGTCGCCGTCTCATTCACTTGCGCGCGGCCGTGAGACCCGAGTCGTGCAACGATACAATTATATGTTTTTTGCATAATGCCACTTATGTAATTGAATTGCACGGAACTTAGTCAATTCTATTTGTTGACTAAGGGATAGAATCGTAGAAATCCATACAAGAAATTATATTGCCGACCTCCCTTGACGCAGTCTGTTGGTGCGCCGCCGGACTGGGGTGCGGGAGGTTCTGGGATCGAATCCTAGGTAAGGCATGGGTGTTAGTTTAAGGTAGCTTATAAGTTAGTCAATAAGCCGTCCCCTGGTAATACTTCAGGAATAACTCCCGGGGGGACGTTCATAAGTCATTTCCAATTCCAATACAACAAAACAATATTGTACATATTTGAGATAAATATAAACTCACAAAACTTACAAGAGTTAAAAAAAATCGAGTAACCCAGTCTTGGAAAACCAAACATTTTGTTTCTTAAAATTGGCTCTCTTTCGACGATGTCGCTTCTTAATTTTGTTATTGTGTAATTTTGGTCTTGCGGCGTTCTTAAAATAAAGTTATTTTATTTTAACAGAATTATAAAACGCTTTTGATACATGGCATATTTAGGAAAGAACGAAACACGTGATGCATGAGGTGATTTTTCAAAGGCTCGATTCAAAAAGTGTGAAGAAACCGCGAAAAATATAGTCTCCTTGCAGTTTCTCGTTTTCACGTGACAAGTGACGAGGCTCACGGAAATGTAAATATTACGTATGGCGGAAGTATTAAAAATGAGGAGCGAAGTATATCTTAAGCAGTGCTTTCAAAAATGTTCACTGTACCGTGAATAGCATATACCCAGTGTTTCACAATGTATTTGGAGTTCAGATAATTTAGTACAAGGAATTTATTTAACACACCTAGACGAATCAATCACTGAACGAAACAGGAACTCTTACATTTTATTTTGTGCATACAAATTTTCTGTATGTGCACCTCGTCTGACATGGTACACGTTGACATGATATTTCAGTTCTTGCTATACCCTTCCAAACAAGAGTCGGTTGTAGTGGTCTTTACTGCGGTGGTGGTGATGATGCACTCTATATACTGTTCACGGTAAAGTGAGCACTTCTGATGCCCTAGTTACTTTTTTCCTATCAGTCATTTTTATCCTTCCACCACATTTTTAATAAATGTTGCCATTTAAGTATTGAACAGTATATATATTTCACCGAACTCGAAAGTTGTCTAAGACTACAATAAAATATATTTACTGACTATTCTTCTAAATGAAAGGGTTACAAAAAGTGCTCAATTCAACGTAAATAGCATATAGCTCGTAGATTCCATGCTGCGGTGGCAGCGGAACGAACACTTTGTTTTAAATGTTGCCTCACAAAAAGAAATGGCATGGTGTGAGGTCCGGCGATCGCGGGGGCCACAGCACATGATTTTGGTTGTTTTCCGCCGCACGTTATATCCAACGTCTTGGTCTCTCAGCTCAAGTAGTGACTGACTACGTGGTGGAATTGGGTGGGACTACTGTCCTACTGAAAGACCAAATGTGGGTCATCATGCAGAGTTAAGAAATACGCCAAAACTGTAACATATACAATTATGCCAACCATTTGGTTTCTTTTTGCGAAAAAGAATTAGCCATACACGCGTTTACGAGAGATGGCACAGAACACGTTCATTTTCGGTGAAACACGCATGTGTTCCATTGGAAGCACTTGAAATTCCACTTCGCCATACACGTACATTATGACTGTTAAACTTTCCAACTGGTATCATGTGTGGCTTCGTCACTGAAAATTATCATGTTCAGAAATCGAGTTTCGTTACTTCATTTAAGTAAACATAACGTACAAACACATTCAAGATTTCATGTAGCTTTGTTGGAAACTCATGTCATTGTTTCGTATTAAAAATTCATGTTTCCTTGTCTGTACGGCGAACAAACACATGGTTATTTGTCTCCTTGGTGTTTTTTTCTAGAGTTTTGTTGACATGTGACGTAATGAGTAGTCCGAAAGGGCAGAGCTTTGTAAAAGTTGTAAGTAACCGCGAATGGACTATACCTACATTTAAATTTATATTTTTGTGACCGAAGAGGCGTACTACGCAGTCGTCATGTCACCGTGATATAAGTCCGAGCTGCTTTAGTGGCATACAGTATCGCCGCGTGTCTGGCGTTTATGATTGGGAAGGCGGTGCTGAATGACTGCGGGGTGCGTAATGATCGGGAACTACATGAGAAGAGCGTCAAGCGATAGATGATTTTGATCAGTCGTCGAAGCAACGTTATCGGGACAGCTGCAAAAGTCCGTCAGCATGACCTTTGTCATATTGGTGGATAAGATTTCTGGCCTGTCGTTAACAAATGTCTGATTATAATTGTAACCAAAATTTTAGAAGTTATGTATTTTCTAATGTTTTGAATTTTAATTCCAAAGAACTTGACTCAGTGCAGTTTAACAAATATGTTAATATTCCGTGAAATAGTTAAATTTGTATCAATATTTTAACTTGATGAGTAAAATACCAAAGCGTATTTTTGGTAAACATTTTTTAAATTCAAACTGAAGGAAAATATTTTGCGTACTTTGTTCAAGTCTAAGTTTTTTATAATATTACATTTACCACTTTCAAAAATGCATGGCATGAATTATTTACAGTTTTCAGACCCATTTATGTTTTACTTTTTATGACGCAAAAGTAATGTTATTAAGATTACGCAAACGTAAATATGAATTTACGCAAACATAAATATGCATTTTTGTTTATTTGCTGGAGAAAAAAAAATAATTTTTACAAACTACCTGTACATGTTAAGAGGAGATGGCAGATTATTTCCCTCCTAGCGCCCGAAAGAACTTGCCTGTCGTTGTGGTTAGGAATGTAATATGCTTTCAACACACGTGTTATGTTTAGCAATTATGAAGGCAGGGCATAAAAACTGGAATGTTTGGACTGAAGGAACTGATTAGTTTTGTACATATTAGTTGATGTGTTGCATGCATTCGATTGCGTTATTTTTTTTTTACGTATTCCAGACTGTGCCAATTATTATGGTTGTGTTAATAACTGTAGCCAACATAAATGGTTTCCGAAATTCCTGATAAAATATTTACTGTGCCCTCTTTGTAGATACCAAGTTTGAAAAAAAATGTTTTGGGGAAACGTGAATGTTTCGACGGGTTTAAACCCTGTATGGTTGTGTTCTCGCTGTTCACCGCAGTGCGGTTGGTTGCCGCGGCGTCAGGGGCACCGGGGTGTCGGGTGTTTAGTCGTGGCAGACGGTATACACCTAAGGGGCAGTGGCGTGTCAAAGTGCGAGTGTAGCAGACTGCATACACCCCAGGGGTAGCGGGTGGTGTGCTGGTTTGCGGGTTGCCGACGCGCGAGGGGCCGGTACTCGGTATTCCGGCGGGACCCGGCCTCCATCAGGCTGATTGCCGGCCCGGGTGACCCCCGGGGTCAAGTGGCCGCGGCGTCGGCCGCTAAGTGAGATCAACTGGCCTCGCCACGGCTGCCACGAGGTTTCGGGAGCTCGTCTGGAAGACCGACTTCACAGCCATACTGCATTTTTTTTTTACGTGAATACCTCGTTACAGTTATACCGACACATGAGGTACCATGGTCGCGATCGGCGATGTAATTTTTCCAGGGCGATCAATTCAGACACTATAACTTCGTAACTATCAGCTGTCCACGGTGAAATAAGTAATTTTGGAATGAACCCCTGAAAAAAAAAACTGCTGTCCATTATCTGCATATGCGCATTTCTGTCTAGCTATTTCTTACTCTGTGAACGTTATACGCTTCATTAAATTAAATAATAGTAATCTCCGCGATTATACGTTGCTCATACATCCTGAAGACTTTACTTTGGTGACAGTTAACTTGAATTTGCTAGTCACGATGAAAAATGTCCCGTGGCCCCTTTTAAGGGTGTTTGACAGTAAAGAATTTCCATATTATGTTTGCATCGAACACTTTCCAACTTGTAGAAAATAATGAAATCTTACTGGCATACTAAAGTTAGATGTTTTACTTTGAAAGAAGAAATTTGAATTAGTTCATGGTATACAGAATGTCACGTAATTCGCGGATACGGACTGCACCACGCGAATCTATGGTCAAAACTAAGTAGAAAATATTCATTGGTAAAAATGCGCATGGGCGGTAGTTTACAAGAAAAACAACATTAAAGCAGATACAATGACGATACTCCCCGTTAAGCACAGCGTACGGCACGCATAACGTCGAAACGTCATAACAGGTGTTCGAAGTTTTCTCTGCCCATAGCAATGCACTTTTTCGTATGTTGGATGCTTGCAGCATGCACGGAGCTTGGCCGCCGGATGCACCCATAGTCATTGTCATGTCCCAGTACTCACTGCATGTGAACTCCATGGCCTCTTTGGCACTACTGAGCTACTGAGCTCGACTTGTTCACTTGGCGTATGTCTTACGACACATTAATTGCAGCATCGCCACATTACCTCGCCCTTATCTGATTGGAATACCACATGTTTTTGTAACTTTCATGGCGTTTTTCTCGTAAACGAGAAGCGTCTACTTAATTTTTACGTAAGTGTATTTTCTACTTAGTTTTGACCATAGATTCGTGTGGTGCAGTTCGTATCTGTGGATTATTTGGCATGCTGTATAGTTCGATGGTAGGGCCAGAGGGAGCCGGGATACATGGAGAGGGCTTGCAGCTGCCGAGTCTCCCGAGTGGCAGACCATTCCGCGACCAGCCTGCGGCAGCGGCCCCGCAGCAGGAGGTAAACTCCCCTGTACCACGGGGACCGAGTGGCCTGCCAGCGGCCATGGAAGTGGTTTCGCAGGGACAAGGTGACGCGGATAGAAGGAGGAAAAGGGGGTGAACGGGCAGGAGGAGCAGAGAGCGGAATGTGAGCAGAAGCTGCGGACAGAATGGACTGAGTTTAGGAGGAGGCAAGTTCCGGGTGGAACCGGCGCAGGCCTCACTAAACCTCCCCTCCTGGTGGCCGACATCTATTAAAAGGTTGCACCAGAAGCACTTCTTTCTACTATACGTTAATCTCCCACAAACAAAAAGCTAAATCAGCTCTTTCGTATCGCAGGGTAACACCGGGAACTTGCGTTTTTGAAATCCACCATGCTGGCCGAACAGAATCTAATTGGAAAACCTAGTGAGTTTAATCATGCATACCGAACGCGTACTGCGTGAGTCCTTCTTTCACGTAAAATTAAGCATGGTGGCATACCCTTAGCACAAGCACGGCCCAGTGCGCTTGAGTAAGGGACTGGACTTAGATTTGGGGGACAAACGGTACACCAGTATTGTTCCCCGCCTCCTCGCCCACCGAGCGCAAAGAGCATATAACTATACCACACTGCAGACTTTCCGAACCGTCACATTCATGGATGTCGGTAGGAAGTAAGTCATGACCAGTATCCAGACGGGCAGGAAGAGAGTCCCCGGGTTGAGCTGCTGACGCAATGACGCACTCAACTTGCCAAGGGCCTCGTCGCGATTCTCCGCCACCATCCACTGATCACTCCCATCTTCTTCCTTTATCTGTCCTGTTCTGGTTTTTTTTTTCATCTCCAATAGATGCGATTATCATGGCAGAGAAAGGGAGAGTTTGCCTGGGTATGTGCAGCATCGCGCCTAGCACACGCCAGGGCCTCGTCGGGATCCCAGTCTGGCAAGTCAGACCCATCCTACTGACATCACACACTCATATAAACACATACATTGACCCCTTGAACATTAATTATCCTTTAGTTATCCGTATTCTTATTCCATTTTTTATTGCTGGGTTGTCACCATGTTTCCTAGGTAGTACTCAGTATACCCAGGAAAAAGTCAATCAGCTGTTGTTTAGTCCGGTGATTTTAGGTATGCCATCCGGGGTGAAGGACTAATACCTTGCCACAGTGTACCGCGTGAAGGGCTTGCTGTAGTCGAAGGTAAGCCTCCCGTATGTACGGACGGCATCCTTATATATCGATGACGGGTCAAACTTTTCCCGATGGCAGCAGGAGAATGAAGGGAGACAGACAGGTCAAGAGAGGACAGGGCGTTGGCATAACCACGCCAATCGCCCTGCCGGAAATCAAAACAGGGGAGATGTGGATCAGGGGAGAGCAAGTAGTGAAGGGTGAAGAAGGCGGGAAGGTGATCAGAGGAACCAGTAGTGAGGGTGTGAAAGTCCTTGTGAAGGGGCAGGCGGGACGAAAGGGCAAAATCATTAATGCTGGGCCGACGACTGAGTTGGACAGGGAAGAAATACTGATGAGCAGGGGCAAGGGAGTTACCATGGTTGGTTGTAGGGCAGCCCCAAAAATGATGGGAGGCATTGAAGTCCCTGGCCACGATGATGTGAGCGTCGACGCGACCGAGAGCCTCAATGTCGGCAGAGGAAAGAAAACTGCGGAGACAGATAGACGGAGACCAAGGTAAGAGCATAGGGGGAGGAGCCATGGAGCTGCACCGCGACCACCTCAGTCGCGGGGTAGAAAGAAGGATGGGAACGACGGTGGCAGGGGAGAGAAGAGCGGTTGAGGAGGGCCACCCCGCCGCTCCAACCATCGCTGGATGGTGTAGTCGGGAAGATGGAGAGGGGCAAAGCCAGGTTTCGGACAAGAAAAGAACGTTGGGAGAATAAGAGAGAAGGAGAGACTGAAGGTAGTGAATCTTAGGAAGGAGGGAGAAACCATTCTAAATAAGGACCCTAAGGGGAGGGAGAGTCATCGGAAAGGGAAAAGAATGCCCGGAGAAGGATATCAAAGCGCTCGGGAGTGGGAGCGGGTGCGGGAAAAGTCCAGGAGGGTACGATGAATGAAGGGGAGGTAAGAACGAACAAAGGTCACAAGGTCACGGAGAAGGGAAGAGAGGGAGGCGCAATCAGTGGCAGGGAAGATAGAAAACAAGAGCGGAGGAGGAGAAGAAGTAGGAGCAGGCGGTGGAGGAGAAGAGAGGGGTGGAGAAGGGCGGGGCAAAACGGAAGAAGAAGGAACAGTGGAAGAAGGGACAGAGGCACAGGGTGTATGTTGCCAGGCGGGGACCTTAGTCGCAGAAAAAACTCTAATCGGATGATGGGTGGAGGAGAAGGGGAGGCAGGGAAGGGAGAAGAAGAGGCTGTGAGATCCGAGCGGAGAGGGTGACGACGATGGTAGGCCTGTATGTTGGGGCGGCAAAGAGAGGTGGCGATGTGTGGACACTCACAGTTGAGGCACCGACAGTCCGTTGGTGGCGCCAGGCAGTCACGACTCCAGTGGGGCCCGACGCACTTGAAGCAGGAGATGTCACGATGGCAGCGAACGCTGGAGTGGCCCAGCCCCTGGCAGCGGTAGCATTGCGGCACCCGCCTGGATTCCCTATACTTCTCGATTGCGACAACCCAGCAGCCGAGATTCCGGAGAGAATAAAATGGCGCCGCTTCCCCAGGGCGACAGGTGGAAACTAAGAATGGCTGGGACGAAGCAGAAGGAGAGACATTGAGTTTTGTGACAGAGTTGATGGGGAAGCCAATGGCACGAAGCTCATCGGTAAGGAGTTAGACAGCAGTGGAGAGAGGGAGACCCCTTGATTACAAGGCTGCTGAAAGAGGAAGGAATGATCAATGATCATCAGGTGAGGAGGTATAAAAAGAGGTCTTATCGTGGACGGAAGTGACCGAGAGGGGGCCTTGAGAAGGTGCTGGAGGGAATGAGCAGCCAGGAAGGGTTGAGAAGAGGGCGAAATGAGGCAAAAAATTGTGGGCATGCGAGGTGATTAATGGTGAGAAGGCAGAAGTAGAGGGAGTCGTGGGAGGGGGCCTGGTACATCTCGCCAGTGGAGAGAGGAATGAGAGGGACGAACGGGTTGAACACCTAGCTGAGGGAGCGGAAGAGGGGAAGCGACATGAGGAGAATCGCAAACAATGGCGTTAGGGTCAGAATCTAAGGGGAGAAACCGGTTGGAGGTAGAAACAGCGGACACTGTAGCGATGTAGCGATGGAAGGAGGAACACACCGACGACGGTGACGAGGCGGGCCCCAGAGTCAGCAGCAGCAGCAGGGTAGGCGGGCGGTGATGGCGACACATCCATGTGCGTCGCACCATGAGAGCCAGAGGTGGAAGGCGGTGGCCNGGGGAAGGCGTTAGCCAGGAAAGGGGGGGGGGTGGTAGAGTAAGAGTGAGCAGAGGGTAACGACAAATAAGTGGCAGAGAGAGTGGGGAGAATCCACCGCCGGGTCGTCGAGGTGCTGCAGCGACAACCTGGGCGACGACACGACACGCTGGAGACAATGGCACGAGGCGACGTGGTGGGAGGCAGTGAAGAGGAGACAAACACAAAAAAGAACGAGATCAGAGGGAAAAACGCGTACAGTGGCAGAGAGCGACGAAGNGGGGGGGGGGGAACAGACCAGTACCGAGAAGAGGCAGGAGGCTAGGTTCGAGGGGGCGAGAATGTGAGGGGAACAGAAAACCCAGGGGTAGCAGAGGCAGGCGATGAAGGTGGAAGTCCAGTGGTGGCTGATAGATAACGGCGGCGTTACAGAAGAGGCGAAGGCAGGGGTGACAGGGTGGAGGCGGCGAGGGGGAGTCCACGGGAAATGCGTTGGAGATGGGCACGAATTTAGACAGCAGTTGAGGAGGAGGAGGAGGAGGGAAATTGAGCTTCCTGAGGAGGTAGACTCAAATCCGGCGATTGGCGAAGGGGGAGAGGCGGGGGTGGAAGAAGACGCAAAACTGACGAACGGCGCGGGGGAAAGGGGAGTGGTGGAAGTGGAAGGAGATGCAAATCCGTAGATGGGCAGGGGAAGAAGAGGGGAACGATGGTGGAGGGGAAGCACATAAAGGGGGCGTATCCAGGGGTGACTTAGCAGAATAAGGAGGGTGCGAGGCAGAATAATCAGAGGAATGCCAAGAGCGAGGGGTATCCGAGGTGGTAGATCCATATCGGGTGGAGGGGCGGGAGGAAATCGACACCCCCCTGTGGCGGCGAGATGGTCGGAGGCGACTGGGCGTTGGTGCAGGGTGTCAGATCCAGGTGGGGCAGACGAAGAAACAGCAGGCAGGTGGTCCAGGGCGGCTTGCAGGCGCTCTACTTGTGAGGCGGCAGGAGAAGGGTGAGAGTAGGTCCGCAGATGGTGGTGGGTGCCTAGCCCTTCGGCCAGGTCGGGTTCCATGTGGTGAGGGTCCATTCCAGACCCTGTCATCCACCCTCCTTATTGGCTGGAAGTAGGCGAGCACAGAGAAAACACACAAAGTAAACAAGTTCTGAAGATACGACACTGGAAGACAAGTACTGTGGAAAGAACGCACAAGACGAGTAAGCAGCACAGCACACAAGGCAGTAACAGCTAAAAGAGAACAAACAAAACACAAGACGATTAGTTCTGACCAGAAACAAATATACGCTGTGATCGCAGCCGATAGGCCGAGAAACGATTCGAATGAACTCCTCGACAGCAAAAGCGCGGTGCTGTCCCGACCAAGCCATGACTTCAAGGGACCGTTGCAAGACGACGGCTGTCTGATGCCACTTGCCCCTCCCATCTCCCGCTATGCCCCTCGCCAGACACGAGTGTAAGACCTGCACTAGACTGATGTGATCTTTAAAGTGCGTTGATGTAAAACGGCATTACGTGTACTATTCGTGACGAATAGACTTCTTTCTTGTAAATGGCTTAGTTTGGTTTCTATTAGCTTCCCAAATCGGGGAGGTCTTTCTGCTTCAACCTGTAGAACTTCCAAAATATTTCAGCTGTACAGGAGATCAGCAGCTACGAACTTCCTGCTTTCGGTTATCTTCCGTTACTCTTCTATAATCTTGTATCTGCTTACAGTTAAAATAATGTTGCTAATTATTAGTTAAATGTTTACACTGTAGCATACATTAATATTAAACCCAAGAATCGCAAGTACGACAGAGTAAGCATATTTCAAATCATACTTGCCTCACCCTATCAAATTCACAATTCACACTGTAGAAAATTAGGGTGAGTAATAGTTCGCCATAATTGTTGTCATTTTACAAACATTCATACTATACGTTCATTTATTCCTAATTAATTCATGCGTATATAAAATATAGTTAACAGAAATGTTTTCTAGAATTTAAGCATTTTAATCCTTCGCAACTCTCCATATTGCTACATCCGAACATGAAGTTTACAGTTTATTGGTTGTGGCAACTAAACAAGTGTTCAAACTGTAACTAATGTTCTGTAGTGAAACGTATGTCTAATTAGTTGGCTCTTTTTCAGTATTTGTAGTTTTATATTTATTTTTAAATTACGCAGCTACTACACTTTGAAAAACATTCAATTATTAAAAAAAATCTAAACAATAATTCCGTAGTCCATGCGAGCGGAGCCGTGTGTATATATATATCTTTAAAGGTTATTTTCGTTACTGTTATCTGAAAATAGATTTTCCAAGTGCGAAAGAAACAAAAGGTGTGATACGTCCGATGTGCGTACCATTGTCACTATTTGTGGCGTACGTTGTATAACACGCAGCACTGATGCACACTACTGTAACGTGTTCCGACCAGTCGGAAACTCCCTTGAGCGGTCACAGTGTTGTTTGTGGGAGGAGGGCGTACACACGCGTCAGTTCAGCGATGCAGTCAGCCAGGGTTAGGAGAACTACACAGGCAGTATCGCACCTGGATCATTGGTGATTCAACAGTTAATCAGATCATATGTTAAATGTAAGATCCCAATATTTAATGTTTTGGAATAATGGCCGATAATTGCATGAAAACTGCTTTGAAGAGCCTGTTTTTTGACAAATTTATATGACTTTATAGGTAAGCATTGTGTACAAATCTCCATTTTATCATCATAGGACCAACATTTCGTTATTGGCAAGAAATTTTGTCGCTTTGTCCGTCATCACCTCGCAAAATTTCGAATCATCATTCGAAAACGAACGTATTGCAGTGATGCACACTGTTAAGAACAGAAAATGTTGAGCTGCAGTGTTGAGGTTATCAGTCTACTGGACTAGTGTACTTTTTTAGATGTTTTTTTTTGTAAAGAAAAATAAAATGGAATTTTTTTGTGTGTATGAAGTAATGAGAAAAATTTCTGCGTGTGGCGTGATGCCGGCTTAGCCCGGCGCAACCGGAGCGCTGCAGCGCTCCGTTCACGTAGTTCTGCGGAGTGCCGCTAGAGTGCAGCTCTTGTGCTTCAACCATCGTCTTGTATCGTTCACACTTTGAACAGCTGTATTTTAGACTTTGTATTTCGTATTCCTCCTGTTAGTGATTTTGTTTTATAAATATGATATTTTACCACCTCCGGCGCACCTTCGATGCGTAATGTCTTTTTGGGTACGCACCCAGATACAGAAAATACTTCGCTCCTGAAATACTTTCATTTACAAGCTGCTGCCAGTACTTCTGTTATTGGTAGGCGGTATATCTAAAACCCGTGTGCCTGATAATCAACCATGCTAATGTTTCTATTCTACTATTGTCGAGAGTGCGCGACGTTTATTGCATCAGCCCTTGGATTAGAAAGTAAATAATTTTTGGTATCACGTTTATCTTTACATTTTTTACGCAACAGATTGCAGCACGTGTGTTGCTAAAGGGCTGAAAGCAAGAGCCGCGGGGTCTGCAAAGCCTCCCATCACGGCGATTCTGTTTGCCTCGATTCCCGGAGGGGTAACACCCGCATTTCCTCACGTAGGTTTTCGCGGGGTCTTCAGTTGTCACTGCCCTTGTAGTATGTCGCTGCTCCGTATTAGGGTTGCATTCTATGTTAGTCTGTATGGGCCTTGTTAAATTTTACGTGTCTCGTGGTCTGTAGTATCTCTTAATGTCTTCTCATGCATCACGAAGGCAAAACGAGCTGCCACAATGAAAATTATTAAACGAGTTTTAAACTCGTTCTTAACTTCGTATTTAATATAATGTTTGGTTTCTGTAGTATTGTGGTGAATGAAACGCTCACCAGATTTTCGTCGGAAAATTTCGGGAGCACTCGAGTGCAGAAATGTCGAAAACTGACGCCTGTATGTGCAAATCCTGTTTAAATGTGGTGGATTGGAAGCTTGGTGGCTTTGTTTATTACAGGTAAATAAGATATTCTGGTGTTTTTCTTTTTTATATATCTTGCTGCTGGGACACTGGCAAGCTCGTAAATGCGCTGTACTCTATGTACATCCTCGCAAGACATGCTTATTCACAATGCAATACCGCGACATACACACACATGATGTGTGTGTTGCCTTGTTGCCAGCTATTGCCGTATTTGGTTTAAAATTAATGCGCTGTTTCCTCGAAAACATTGCTCTTTACGGTAGCTGGCAAGGCGTAATTTTTTGACAGATTTAACAAGCTCATTAGTAATCCGCCATTAAAAAAAGAATTATGCCTCGGCGTCGCTGAAGTTAAGTACTGTTTCATTGTAGTCGCTACTATTATTTCCTAGGAGTAATTTGATTACAGCGACGAGGTAACTCGTAGCTAGATTTACATTCAGTCGCACAATCCAGACTTTTGTGTTCTGCCTTGAATACTTTCTGTAATTTTGCCAATAAATTGACGTTTTGGCTCCAACATCAAGAACGTATGCCAGTATTGCGTAATGCTTTTATTTGCGTTTTTTAAACTAATTTTTATTTTTCATGGAGTATATTTGGCCTCATTTTCTGGTGTTGGTCAGATACAACTTGTAGCTTGCATGCATTTTTACGGACGTGTATCTGCGCAATGTGGGTTTAGAGTTGACTTCCGGAAAAAGAAAAACTGTTGCCGTAGATGTGTAAATTTGCCCCTCCCCCCATCCATCTTTACTTTACTGTATTCCTTTTCCAGCGAGTTATCTTCCAGTCTGCTAATGTAGATTCACAAATTCAATTTGTGATATTAACGACGCCCATTACGTTCGAGAACTCGCTTGCACTGATATGTTTTCAATAAAATCAAGTTACCACGTGCGAGTAACACTTTTATTTTTCCTGCTTGTTTTAGCGCGTTGACAGGATTGTGTTGTGTTTTACTGGTGTCTATACTAATCTCTTGAACTTTCAGCCAAGCTGGCAGTAGTCGACTGTTGGTATTGCGGAGTGTGTTCTTGGGTATGGACTTCATCCGCCGAGTTGTGCTTGTGTACACAAGAGCATTTCTACAAACAAGAATGAGTCATCTCTAGTGATCCCAGTACGTTATCAACTAGTCTGTAAAGGCTGTTCACGGTAAGCTAAGCGCTTTTGAAAGCTCTGCTTAAGATATACTTGCATGCACATTGTGTATTCTTCCGTCGTATGTAAAATTATCATTGCGAGGAACCTGATCACTTTATTCATGCGTCAGTCAAATGAAACTGTGAAATTATAACAAAAGCGAATATGTTAAAATTCTCTTATTCGTACACCTATGTGCATAAAAAAAAGATTAAAAAACGGGGAAAAAAATCATATTCGCCAATTGTTTATCTAACACATTTAATTCCACATTCAAACATGGTTCTACTTTCCCCTCCATCGTTACCAACTTTATTGGGCGATTGCCGCTTAGTGTGCCCGTTAATATTTATGCAGAAAAGTTGGATGGGCAAGGGTTTTCAAAGTATGATGTCAAAATGCTCTGTTATCCGTGAACAGTCTTTACGGTTTGGTATTTAAAACATTTAACCTTACAAAATATCTGGCAAGTTCACGCCAACAGATAGTGCTTCGTAGCACTTATAGATAGTAGCAGGCCGTGTTTCTGAAAACTTATGACCCTGCTCGGCAGCCTTTCTCGAGAGGGTACCTTGCTCATCCATGCAATGACCAACATTTGAATCCTCGGCTGTTAACGAAATATTTTGGAGGCCACTGTAGTCAGCAGGTTCTTCGCCTTTTAAAATATCCATAACCGTGTGACATTATTCTACCCATTCCCCCGGGTCGGACCAGGACCTTCACCTAATGCAAAACGCAATATTGATGTGGAGAATGTAGCAAGTGCATTTGGGCTTATATTGATGTACCTATGCTCAGAAATGTAAGAAAATGCACTGAAACAGAGTCTCGGAATAAGCTGCAAGATGACACAGGTTCTTTGAGTGTCGAAGTCCATTTGCTCCGCACACACCACACACACCAATAAAAGCATCCAGCTCTTTCACACTCTAGTACACGAATAAAGCACTTATATCCATTGAGGCCCTATGATTTCTTATGCATAACGTAGTACATAGTCGAAAAATGTGTTCTCACATCAAACATGGAGTTAACATTACCTCTTCACTAATTATTTGTCCCAAAACGTGAGGTATAGGGAGACGTTGCGTTTTCCTCTATGCGGCGATATAGGTGGCATGCGCAGCATTGCAGGAAAACCACTGTTCCAGCGTTGCCGCGAATAATTGTTTAATAAGACGAACTAACTGTCGGTTCGATTGGTGTGTTAAGATTTATTTTTAGACAGTAGGCCTAGTTGGTAATAGTGAAAAAACACAGCGCCAGGCCACAGCTTTAGTTGTTAGTTGCAATGGGCCTGCGGTATTTGAGAAACAATATGTTGTGGTTCTCTGTTTTTCAGAGTATATGGAAGTCTGTCTCTCCAATGAGCGTATAAGGAGAAAGTTGCAAGCCAATAGTATAACGAGAAAACCTTTTCTTATTCATTTGACAAAGTAGGTTCGACAGTACCGCCAACGTTACAACACAGAGTAAACTACAAATGCTCACCTTATTTTGGCAGAAAATTCGTATGTAGTCGTCAGCCTACATTTCATTTATAATTTCATACTGGCATGCCTTTTTCTGGCCAAAGTAATTGATGCGTCTTGTATACGCAGTTATTTCAGAACACAAATAGATTAAAGAGAATAAGAATCATAATCATGAAGATACATAAAACAGTTTTATGCCATTGTTAATTAAAATAAACGTGATATGAAATTACCGATGTTGAAAGCTACATCTATAAAGAATACTGTGCTATCATGCAAACAAGCACATGTCTCTGTAATATATATTGAGGAAAACTACGTGATCGTCCATTATATATTCACGCGATGCGCAGGTTGTAAACATATTGTTTAAATATACTCCAGTGTTTATGAATGTTGAAGTTGTGAGACCGTGTATTCTCGACTTCTTCTTGTATATTCAGCAAGAATTCGCTTTTTCTATGCGTGTTGGGGCCGCGTGTGACGCATCGGATAGTGAACTTGCCTCCCACCAAAGCGAACCGGGTTCGATTCCCGACGGACGATGCCGCTGGTCGGTGGGTTTTCTCGGAGATCTCCCGTTTCCCCCGCCCCTTCTTTCCGGTGCTCCTCCATACGCACCTCACTTCACCGTCATCGGCTCTCCACTCTTATGCGAGTTGCTGGGGCATGGCTGCCTCTTCCCAGGGAGCATGCAAGTAGACAGTTTTAATTCAAGGCTATAACGAGAGATCTTTATCCGATTCATTTGCTTGCCGAAGCAAGCCGAAGTAGTTTCTACGGTACTGACCACTTTAGAACACAGAGTAAAAGACACATTCTCACTGTGTTGTATTGATATTGTAGAGATTTAGCCAGTTTAATTTTTTTTTAATATGTATTGTGATTGACCTAAATTTTTTGGGCAATAGTATTGATGCTTTTCTCTTATCCACAGTTATTTCATATCACAAATATATTTCAACGAATATAAACTGTAACCGTGAAGGTGAAACACTACATTACAACCAGTTTTATAGGCCATTAACGGTTACTACACACTTTTCTGAAGCCCTGCTAAAGTTCTACGGTACCGATTACGTATCCTTCCGCTACATGTAAACATAAACACTGCCATGTTACTTATAAGTTTTAATAGTCAAATGCTTTGTCATAGTTGAAAACCCATTTCGAAAAAGTGTTCACAATTTAGACCTATACCCATATTTTGGTCGGCTTTATGACTTTTTAACAATGTCTGTATTGACAATAGTTCTTACGGTTATTTTACATTGTTAAGATATTTATTATACGACATAGCACATTACACGTAATACATGTTAATATTTTGTCGTGACTGTATTTAACCCTGTTACAACTGTGGGGGAAAGAACTGTAGTATTTAACCTCTTGTTATTCATGTGTGTTGGGTTGTTTCGTTAAAGGACAGCCTCAGTTGGAATAAAAATGAAAACGAAGGAACAACCATTCCAACGAACAAACACAGTAAATTCAAGCACGCAACTCGTGTCGTTTATTTTTTGTACGCAGCAGCGACAAACTTAACAATATAAATCCCAGCATTTGTTACTCCCGTAGAACTCCCGTGAAGGGTAAATTTAACCTCGGTATAAAAAAAAAGTTATATATGTATATTTCTGTATGTGTTTTATTGCAGAAAATTATACTTACTTTTGGAACATGTATTCTTTACAATTTTATTTAAAAAAAATTCTAATAACTATAAACTTAATAAAATTTTTGTTTGTTAGCACACAAATGAAAACATTTACTTTTGTAACCTAACAGTTCCTCTAACATTTTAGAAACATTATTATTAGAAATAAGTTTTTACAGGAATGATAAGTTTAATGAATAGTAGAATTGAACTTCAATTAAAAAAACAACTCTTAGTTGTATGTTTCTCCTTTCATGTAATACACTCTTATTTATATACCTTCTCAAACGCACAAAATTCTTACAGTTCGAGGGACATTTTTTTCTCACTTTGTATTTTTCATGTGTTAACCGTTTTCCTTGCAAATTAAGCAGACATATTTATTTACAACTTTGTCTGTGCTTTTACCACAAACATATTTCATGCAGACTGTGCAAACTTCAGTAGGTTTGTTTCAATTTACTTAGAAATCTGGCACTGACGGCGCTTACGATTTTCATGTGGAACTGTCTCTTGATTGTTGCCCTCCGTTGCTTCCTGTCGATATTTCAGATGACCTTCTCGAAGTTGTTCTGCTAGATTTATGAGGAAATCTCTGCGGCTGATACTAGAACCTGTAGCTTCTTTGAACAATATCCATTAATTAATTCCAGCAAAGTGAAGAATATTGTAGAAACCTTGGAGTGGCCATCGCGCGCCGGAATGCTGCTTTTGTCGAGTATCATCTGGCCATTTGATCTGCTATATCATCTAAAATTTAGTAGAGTTGTAGTAACTTATGGTTTCTGGAAGTCGTTTCTTACCTCCGCCTATAGCAACAGATGGATTCATAGTACTAAGGACAAGTACATTTTTGTTTGCCTTTCCTTGGTAGACTGTAAGAGTGCAGTCATTATGCTTCAGTAAGAATGAATCCTGCAATGGAAGATGTGGATGATTGACTTCGGCTGGAATGTCTCTTCTAGACCTGTTCACAGTACCCACAACACTTTTACCCCTGGCCTTCAATTTTTCTGCCAAACTGACGGAAGTGAAAAAGTTGTCCATGGTAATATTCCAGCCAGTGTCGAGATAAGGATCAGCCAGTCGAAGAACTATATTCTCTGAAAGAGACTGGTCAGAAGGCAGTTTCTCATATTTCCCCAAATAAGGAAATTCGTTCAAGATATACTTACTGTCAACATCAACAGCCAACCAAAATTTTATGCCAAATTTATTAGTCTTGTTGGACACGTATTGAGTGAAGCGGCATTTGGCTTTGGCAGTAATATCAGCGCCTGGTTTGTAGTTGGAAATGCAGTTACTGATAAATCGATTACATACAGTATATCCGATACAAGAGCAAACTGGTCCTGCTCCAAACGTTCCGACCTTGAAGATTTTATGTCAAAGCTAATAAACCCCAATGTCTCTTGGAATCTGTTGCGCGACATTGTGTCACCATAAAAGGGAATACTCAATTTGGCTGACCAGAGACTAACGAGTGGAAGTCATTTTGCTCCGCACACGCCACGGAGGTACAACAGATCAGTGAAAGCCTCCAGCTCTTTCACACTCAGAGACCATGTTTCATCTTACAGCTTATTCCAAGCCTCTGTTTCAGTGCATTTTCTTATATTTTAGAGCGCAGGTTCATCAACATAAGCCTAAATGCACTTGCTTCATTCTCCTCATCAATATTGCGCTTTGCATTAGGCGAAGGTCCTGGTCTTTCACGTAGTACATTATGCAGACCCACCCTGCCCACAACATGGTCACCAGCACTCAAACAGTCCACTGCTTTCCATTCGCACTGCACAATGTAGCACCAAGTACTGGCATAGTATGCTGATATCGGCTTCTAACACACCCTCCAATTACAGGTGCTACGCCTGTATGAGCTGAAATATGCCCAGAAGGAGCATGAACTTAATTACTAGCCCAGTCATATTAGGTAAAAAAAAAGGGGTCAACCTCGGAATGAAAGATAATAAGCTGTAAATTGGTATANAGTCATATTAGGTAAAAAAAAAGGGGTCAACCTCGGAATGAAAGATAATAAGCTGTAAATTGGTATAAGCCTTTGGTTTTGTCGTTCTTAATGTTGTCTCAAAAGTCACCAATGTTATCGTGTCCGCGTCTTAAGATATTGAAGGTCAAAGGTCATAAAAATCGGTTTTTCGCCAATATCTCACTTTTTATTGCTTAAATAAGATTTGCACTTATTATAAAAGTTGTAGAATATAAAATTCTCTACAAC
>NQII01001732.1:639986-673515 GCA_002778355.1 Clitarchus hookeri
ACTTATTTTAATTAAATATAAATAATTTATAATTAGTACATAAATAATGGGCATTGTTTAATAATTATACTTTTTAAATAAATAATTAACTTTATCCAACGTACTGATAACCGTAACTCACGCTTGACCTTGCATTAGACCATATATGACTGTGCGCGGCGCACTCTTTGCGGTCTACCGCAGAAACGGTTGATCGTATGAAAAAAAAGTTCAAACAGAAATTGTAGAGAATTTTATATTCTACAACTTTTATAATAAGTGCAAATCTTATTTAAGCAATAAAAAGCGAGATATTCGCGAAAAACCGATTTTTATGACCTTTGACCTTCAATATCTTAAGACGCGGACACGATAACATTGGTGACTTTTGAGACAACATTAAGAACGACAAAACAAAGGCTTATACCAATTTACAGCTTATTATCTTTCATTCCGAGGTGAAACCCCTAATATGACTGGGCTATACTTGTTTGTTCTGGTATGTAGTTTATGTTCCTCTGCCTCGTCTTCTTCCTCGCCTTACCTTTCGTACTGTGGCAGATAATTCTGTGATGCCATCTGATGTGTCTTGAGTAATGAAGGGAGCCACCACAGTGCCTGCAAGGCAAATGTATTCTGTTGAAGAAAGTCTTGTTTACACACGCATATATATACATAACAGTGAGAGACGTTCATATTTATTGAAATTACATTGAGAAGGTGAATATTTTTCCTCTAATGGCGTAGTAACAATTGTTGTGAGGGGCAGGGAGTGAACTATTACAAAATATTTATATTGTTGCTATATTTTTTATACGCGCACATATTCTGATTGGTTTTATATAAACAAGTATGAAGTGAGCATGGAATGAATAAACTAGAAGAGGGAAAAACAACCTAAATCAATTTTGGTGCAAATATTTTTGTCAGAAAATTCCGACGTGAAGGATCCAAGCCAACATGATAAGAAGCAAGTATTTACTAACTTTGCAAATGATTAGCCGTCCTATTAGTACATTTCTATTTTCTGCATTATGTGAAATCTGAAAATTAATTTTTTTCATCAACATAAGCCTAAATGCACTTACTTCATTTTCCTCATCAATAATGCATTTTCATTGCATCTCTGCAGCCCTTCCATACTTTAGGATATGTGTGCTGCTATTTTATTATTTTATCTATACATAACATACAAAGGGACATACGCAGACAAAATATTTCCGAGACCTTATTGTTGCTGAAAAAATTACTGATTTTATTCCATACTACTTATTTACTTACCAGGAACATCACCATGTAGATTAGTTGCAACGCCTGAAGTTTTCTCATTGATAATGTCTTCTGGTTCATCGATGTATTCACTTCCAGTCGAGTCACTCTTTTGTGGAACACAATCCTCGTCACTGTCAAGCAATTCACCCCCTTCAGATTCTATTCCCGAAGGTTCTTGTAAATATTGCAAAGCTTGCTTCGGTGTAAGGCTACGTCGCGCCGTAATAAATACTGCAGTATCACCCAGTGTTCTCCACAACACCAATGCAATTTACACCCTCTTGCTACTCCATTGCAAAACTGTTCTGTTACCTAGACCAACATTATCACTGCAGGGCTACTACAATGCCAACAGCATAAATAACTTTAGTACCAACCCACGCATTTTATGTACTAAACATTCTCCCACGTGCTGGCAACCCAGAAATTCAAGCTACAAGGCTTGAACTTCCCGCATCATTTGAGTTATACACACACACACACACACACACACACACACACTTAAATACATTTCCATATGTGTGTGCATGTGCGCGCACGTGTAAGAATACAAAATGTATTATGAAATTTCATTGACAAGGTTTGTATTTTTCGCATTATCTTTGTATATAAATATATCACACACAAACACACATTACGTATATATCTGTTAGCACAACTGGTTGTTAAAGTCCAGTAAAATTATGTTTATGTTCGTAGTATACACTAATATGTGTTGTGGTATAAGTATGTTCATTTACGCAATCGAAGGAATACTCCTTTATTAATATTTTTCGAAAGGTCAAAATGACTGCTGTGGAAGTTCTAGGTATAATACTAAATATATCAGTTACAAGTGAAGTAATAGTTAGTAAATGATGTACTTGAGAACAAAATGGATATTTAGGAATAGTCATTGTATCACTAGGATATAAAAATTCTGGAACTTGGAACAAAACAAAATCCTTACATGCCTTGGGAGTTATATTGTTAAAATATGGTGACCATGCACACAAATAGGCCTACCGTAACTTTTATTCCGCATTATTTATTTTTATTTATCTTGCTGGGCTTAGTATTTTGTTGGGATTGTGGTAAACATTCAAATCAAAGAAACGTAAGCATGTTACACAGTTGAGTTTCAAACACCTAAGGCGAAGTTACATAGTTGTAATGAAAAAACAGGAGTGGCTTAAGTAAATAATTTGGTTATAAAAACAGTTCACAGTTAAAATTTATAAATTTCGCACGTCCAATATTTGCAATCACACACCCACTAGCCCAAAGAGAGCGCGACAAACTTCGTTCCACCTTTTCAAGTTTCTTCCTAGGACGAAGAAAAACACCATGTCACTAGTGCCTACGCGCGGTAATTTTCGCTGATGTTTTTAACTGTAACAATAAAATATGTTACCTAAAAAACTGTATTAAAACAATATTTTAACTGTGAACTTTTTTCTTACTAGTCGTTGCCAAGACATCGCTGCTCTTTCTGTTTTTAATTCGTATTTAATGCGAAATAAATATTACAAGTTATAGAAGATACTAAGTTAAAGTTTCATTTATTCAAGAATACAATACTTTAAAGTTAATCACAGTGTTATATATTTGTGGTATTCAAGTTATTTAAAAAAACAGGTTGGCATGGTTCTCCTAGGGTGATTTTTCAGGTTTGTTTCAAAACACGCGAAGAAACCTTGAATGGACTCTATGCGTACATTCATGAAAATACACGTGACACGAATAAACAGATGAGAATGGCGCTTACACAAAGCAGTCTGTGCTACCACCATCAAAATTTAAAATGAGCAAATTAATCATGAGTTTATACAATATCTAAAGAGCAAAACTACATGATTGTTCATTGTACATTTATACAATGTGAATATAGTATGTACTGTGCATAAATATCTGATTTTTTTTTTTTAATGCCGAAGTTGTGGGATTGTAGAACCTCGACTTCGGGCATACTTTAGGTATCTTCGATAAGGTTTCGTTTTTTCCTATTCGAGTTACGAGCATAGATGGGGTAGCTAGATTATTCGTCTTCTGCGCATATGCCCAACATTGACCTACCCCAGACGAACACAACTGTCAGTCACATGGTCAACAGTGATCAACGCGTTTGTTTGTATCTCAATTTTAAAAAGACAAACTCTATTACTTGAATAAAACACTTTTATCAATTTCAATTTAATCAAACTGCATTACAAGTTGGTTCTAGGAAGTATACGTAAATTTGAGAGCACTTGTTTACTAAACGGTGTTCTAACCTCGAATCCAATACACGCCGTTTTTACTGTTCGTGTTGGCAGAAAAGCAGTTGAGTGTTGGGAGACGGAGATTGGCCGTGCGCAGCCAGCGAGATCGGTTCACCTCATCTTTAATCTATTGTTACGGGGGGCCTGCCGCACAAGGAGCAGGGTGCACCTGAGGGAGTGAGTCTGCTGTCCGCAGTCATTTGCATACGGTCTCTTGAGGAGGGGGGGAGGAGGGGGATAGCTTGTCGCTGTGGGTTTTTACGCTCGGTCGGCTGCGGTATTGTTCTTGTTGTGCCGCAGCGGGCGGCCGTGAAGACGCAGGTGTCTATCCTTCCGACTTCTGTCGTCCTACCCGTTTGACCAGCGTCCCCTTCCAGGCCGTTAGATCACTTCTCCGCGCCACCACTCTTAAAAGTCAACAACAATGTTGTTATCAACTATTCGCGGTTTTCTCCACACTTTTTGAATCAAACCATTGATAATTCACCCCATCCATGACGTGTTTGGTTGTTTCGTCTGTATGCCGTGTATCACAAGCGTTCCATACGCTGTTAACATACAAGCACCTTATTTATAAATATTTTATTAATAATTAATATGAATAAAAAAAGGGATAAAATAGGTGTGTTGGTAATGCAAACTTGTATTACACTGAGTGTGCACGAATGCGGTGCGCTGCCCCTTTGGTGTAATTTTTTAGACTCGGTTAAGCTTAGCGTTAGGCGAAGGAATATCCTGGAAGTAGAGCTTTAGCAGGGCTTCAAAAAAGTGTGAAGTAACCGTGAATGGCCTATATACACGAAGCGTTCGTCTTGTAGCAGGTTTACAAAAAATCTTGTTGTGGTTATAGAAAAACAATGCAAGTAATATGTAATAGCAAAGTAATGAATCTTATAGCCGCGAGAGCTTTGTTTTTATGGGCAAAGAAATGTTCAAAGTAGCATTTCTTGAGCGAGCTACATTCGAGCGTAGTCCTCATATGTTGTCAGCTGTAAATAACCGTAAAACTTATAGCGACATTGTATATTATTTCATTTATTCAACAATTACGACTTGGATTGACGTTTTACCCGATCGAGACCACACAATTTTAGCGGCACACACTCGCGCGTATATCATGTCCGCCATATTAAATCACAAAATCACACTGAATTTCAAATGTTTACATTATCATAGTTCCTAGTGACGTGACTCATTGCAAAACACTTGCGCAAGTTAGGCTTAACATATATAACAGTCAAAATGCATGTTCTTGGTTTTTGGTAATTATTTATTAAGAAACAAAGGTTGCCTCGATTAGTAGTCATTGTCCACCCCCTCCCCCCCCAAACGCTTGAGGTTCCCAGTTCGTTTCCAGGTCGCGGCGGGCGGGAAATGTTTTGGACGAGGTTTCTCATGTCTGGAGTGTAGTGGACACTACTGTTGTGTATGGAGTTTTCTCAGAGCTATCCCGTTTTTTCCAGTCTTCATTACGCTGCGTTTCCACTCCCATCTCGTCTCAACTCTTTCATTATTCGGGCTGGTTGGGACGAAATATGTTATTTTCATTTTGTATTATTATATCTTCACACAAACTGACTGAGCCATGATTTTGCATTGTGATGATTTGTATCCTAGTAACAATATTTGGTCAAATTAAATTAAGTGTGCTAACATTTCAAGATACACTGTGCTGACCTTAGTAGAAAAGTCATTAGGACAGCTCTAGAGGCAGAATAAAAGTAGTTCAGTCTTGGCTCTCTGAAGTTAGTTCGTGCGCAGCTGCCATGGTATATATATATATATATATATATATATCACACACACACACACACACACACACACACACACACACACACACACACTAGCTAACCCTGCCACGCGTTGCTGTGGCATAAAATATTTTGATGCTATTCATTTCTGTGAAATTAATTGAAAAAGTGTACGTATTTTCAAAATCTTTATTATTGAAGTACTTGTTTGTATACAATGTTTTTAGTTTTACCATCCTCCGCGCGTATGAATAAGTTGTGTGGTTTTCCTACTCTAGAACACGACAGATACAATTGGCCGTGGGAAAAACATTCTGTTTTTAAATCTATTCCGCACATTTGCAACGACTGCCCTTGAGCTTTAGTTATTGCCATTGCAAATGCCAATCTGACTGGAAACTGTGTTCTTTTAAAGTGAAAGGGAATTTCTGATGGAATAAATGGAATTCTGGGAAGAAGCACATCTCCTTTGAAAGCACCTTTCAAGATGGTAGCTTCTATAGTATTGCCCATAATTTTTTTTATTGCAAGGCGTGTGCCGTTGCAAAGTTTTGGTGGATTGATGTTATGGAGTAAAATGACTGGCACTCCTATTTTCAATTTTAATATATGTGGAGGCAATCCTGGAACATCAAGCGAATTTAGAAATTCTGGCGGATAATTTACCGCTTCATTTTCGTGTAATGTTACATCCACAGATTTGTATGTGACATGTTCGCTTGTCGATAAGTATCGACATATATTGAGAATTGACGTACTGATAAGTATCTCTATATCGATATATCGTTTTTATATAGACAGATCTGTTGCTATGTTGCGACTTTACATTGTTGACGTTGCATTGTTGACTAAGGCGCTTCCTGACGCGAAAGTATTTTAAAAATGAGCTTTTTGCAGATTTTAGTACCTTTGCAGGTAATACAGATAAAAAAGAAAGGTGTACAGACAAACACTCGTGGAAACTAAATAAAAGTTTATAAAAAAACAGAGTGAAAATCGGTTAATTTTTTTCGGAAGTTACATGCGTCCGAACAAACTGACACGCACGCACNCACACACACACACACACACACACACACACACACACACACACACACACACACACACACACACACACACACAGAGTTCTCTCTACGCTCCAGCCTTGTTTATGGGAGTGTTGCCGATTTTCCTGATTAACAGTCGGAGATTTTTCCGATATGTGTTGCAATTACGCCAATGTAGCTCGTTCAGCAAAGGGGCAAAGTGGAAATGCAGCCGTTACTGTGAACTTAACTCAGTGTCCTCTATCAAAGGTAATCCAGTCACGCGCGTCAATTGCTTAACCACTTAGCGGTAGACACTGGTAAACGGCCAATTAAATGTGTTTTGGTTTTTGAACTTCGTCAGACACGGCTGCAGAACAACGTTATTGGTGTATGGTACTCCTGGGTTGTTCTCATAAACTCCATAGATCTATATTTTATCCGCATGACAACAGGTCCAGAAATCTACTATAGTGCTATTTAAAAGAACGTCGAAATCAGTTTTATTGTAACTTGCGAAAGAATGATTTTTGGAAACTGGACGCTGTAATCTGGACGCCCACCAAGACTGTAAAGGTTAATTTATGTAAATTAGGCGAGTCTCTGCGTTTTCATCTCGCTGCGGTCGTCTAGAGGCTGGTTACGACCGCGGTAGGACGCCACGTCATGTTTATGCGAGCTCCGTGAGTAGTTACGTCGTCCCAACCCACGTCAGTCGTGACTGGAGCGTATGGTAGAGAGAGAGAATGGTGTAGAGTGCGCAGGCGAGATGCGCGGTGGCGACTCTCTGCGCTCCGACATTGGGCTGCTTTTCTGCCAGCAGCACTATCGGAAACCATGTGGATAGGATTTGATGTTAGAACACGGTTTATGTTGTGAAGATTGCACTGTGTCGTACACGTTTTATGGACTATTTATTCTGTGTTTAGAAATTGTATTTTTTGAGAGCTAGTATCGACATGTTTAGTCAGGCCTGTTCCTATTTATATTCTGTGTATAATCTTTCCAAACTCTATTTCGATTGATTTGATTTGAGTTCAGTGTACTGTTGATGGATGTTAAAATTCTGTTGAAATTTAGTGTTACAGAAGAATTTATTCCCGGTGTATTATCTAGAGAACACCAGATGATTCTGACCTGCCAACCCTGGAGGTGGAGCCACCTATCGGCTGTAGAGGGAACTCTAAGAAAGTGGTAGCGAGTGAAGCGGAGCGTGTTAGTGACTATGAAAGATTCTTTAAGATTTTGAAAACGTAAGTTGTTCAGTACTACTCGTTATGTTTCAACAGCAGAATAAACATTATTGTACCATGTGATAACACAATGATGGCTTAATTGTTGTAGTATATTGCGTCAAATGACTGGTCGGAAGAAACTATGAAACAGGCGATGAAAGAATGCGAATCTAGCTCAACAAATTCTGTAGCTACAAAATACGAAACACCTTTCGCGACTCTGTACCAGCACTGCAACTCAGGATCGTGGAAAAAACAACTTTGACGGTCCTGGACAATATTCGCTGAAGAATAAGAAATGCAACTGGTAGAATACTTGAAAGAAATGGACAGCATATTCTACGGATTGCCAAGGAGTGAATTCATGAGACTAGAATGACTTCGTTCTAAAGAACAACCTAACTCATCCACTACACTGGGATAAGAATCGTAGTGCTGATAATGAGTGGTTAATGGGATTTAACTGTAGTCATCCTGAAATTTCGCTGAGACAGCCAGAGCCGACAACAATTGTTAGAGCCAGGTGTTTTAATCGCCCGCAAGTTGACACATTTTACAACATTTTATGAGACCAGATGGCGAAACATTGCATAAGTGCAAGCACTATTTACAACATGGACGAAACAGGCATTCAGACAACGACAAACAAACCACCTAGAATCCTTCCTGTGTGCGGAAAGAAAGGGGTAGGAATCATCTCGTGTGTAGAAAGATGCACGCTTATCACATTGATATGTTGTTGTAATGCTGCGGGAACATTCATTCCGCCATTCTTAATTTTTGCGAGAAAGCGCATACAAGAGAGACTTCTAGATGATGCACCACCAGAAACAGAGGCAACATGCACTGACAATGGATGGAGTAATGGATAAGCATTCTTGCAGTGGTTAAATTTCTTTGTTGAACATGTCCACCCGAATAATGAAAAGAAAATTCTGCTTTTGCTAGACAGTCACGAGTCGCACAAGTATTACCCTGCTCTTCAGTTTGCAACTGAAAATAATGTGATATTTGTAAGCCTATAATTTGCTCCACACACCACTCACAAAATGGAGCCTCTAGACTGAACTGTTCATGGGTCTCTGAAGAAATACTTTGAGCAAGAATTAATTCATACTAGAATAATCATTCTGGCAGAATAATAAATCAATATGACATTTCAAAACTGTTCGCACCTCCATACTTGAGAGCTGCCACAGCACAGAATGCTGTAGGCGGGTTCAAGTCTACTGGCTTGTGGCCCTACAACCCAAATATTTTTAGTGATGAAGATTATGCCCCTGCATTAGTAACACAGAGAAGCGAATAAAAAAAAACAGCGAAGAAATAGAAATGGTTAAAAATTCCTGCTCCAGTATTGTCTCTGACACAATATCAACCTTAGAAGCTGAAACAGGCCCTTCAAACGTTTGTATGTCTAGTCCGAAAGATATAAGACCCTTGCCAACTGTGTTTCGTAATGAAACCACGAGGAAGAGAAAATCCCAACGAACCGAAACACTGACAAGCATTCCAATCAAGATCCAGCAAAAGATGAAACTAGTCGAAAATGCAAAAAAAAAATAGTGCTACAGGAATCATCTCAGTCAAGAAAAGATTGTTAGCGAAGAAGACTGTAAAACATGGAGAAAATACAGAATCGGAATACAGATGTCAAATATGTGAAGCCTCATATGAGGATCCACCAACAAAAGACTGGATTCAGTGCGCCCTGTGCAAGCTCTGGAGTCATGAATTTTGCACTTCATATTGTAGATCTGGCCAATATTTCTGCTGTGAATGCAAGTGGGGTGTGGGACTAAAGACTTCACTACAATTACTGAAATGATGTCCTTTTTTGTAAAAGAAATGAAGCTTTGCCTATTTATAATGACTTCGTAATATTTCTGTAGTGACAGTGAAGTTTTAACAACCTGCAGAGACAAATGTAAATGTATTCTATTTTCTGTGCGAATCTTGAAATATGGGATGGACGGATTAACTACAAATATAAAGAACAATAGAGTTTTTCATGTAAATTTTCATTCTCAGTGTAAAATGGCATTTTATTTGCTTGTTTTTATATTTAATTTTATCATTATTCACTTTCCCCTTATATAAAGGTAAAGCGAATAATTTGTCTGATATTTTTAAATCATATAGACTATGCATAATTTACTAACAGTGTTTGTATTTGCAGTGTTTTAAACCATGTGGAATAATACATCAACACAGCAGCTTGCATTTATATATCGTTACTATTAACAGAGAAATGTGAATTTAAAATTAAGTTATTCACTTTGCCCGGACTTCCCTTACTTTTATCATTGTTAACCATGCGACTTCGATAGTTGTATTGGCGATGGGCGAGTCAGTTTTGGGTACATGCGCAGAAGACGAAATATCGGGCTACTTCATATTTAGACTATGGGCTGTAGGGGCGTTGCAAGAATATCTATATATCGAAATGACGATATATCAACGATATATCGATATAAATCGTAGATATATTTCAACGATATTTTATCGAAATCAATATCTTTTTCCAGGTATCTGTAATAAATATTGTCTCACATTTTTTTTTTTTAATGAGCTCTGTTACGAATACAAACATTGAACTAAAAATTACCTAAGTTTACTTTGTCAACATGCACCAAGAACAGGCCTCTCATCTTTCTGCAATGCCTCGTGTCCTCGATATATAATATTTCAAGCAATGTTACATTTCCCAAGTACTTCAATACATAAAATATCGGATTCCGATGTACCGAAAATTATTTTTCTTTCGATATATCTTTTCGTAAAACGATACTTTTATAAATAACCAATATAAATAATATCGATATTTTTTTCCGATAACAACATTGATAATGGGTGGGCATCGCGGCCCGGGACGAAGCCGCGGTAATTGCGGTGCAGTTCGCTTCCGTCTCGTGCTCAATTACTCCCCTGTTAGCGTCTCGGGCAGTGAAACGCATTGCCGTTTCCTGTCCTATTGGCTCCTGCGCGTCACGCTGCCTGATTACTCGCAATTCCTCTGCTGGACTCGTCTGTGATCAGTCGCGGCCCGCCTCTCTTCCCTGGTTCACTGTTCATTCGACTCTTTTGAAGGCCACGCTTCTCTTTATTGTTTCATCCCGTTCTTTATATTTCTGCCTCTTGCAAAATTTAACGTTACCGCGAGTGGGTCAATCGTTCTATGAAATTGTTGCAAGTGTAAATACCTAATGTTACTCAAATTCTTACTCTTGCATGTCTCAAATATCTATGGCTAGATTATTGCACTTTCAGTAAGACGTTATGACGTATAACTAAGTTTCGTTCTACCGTATCAACTTTACAGTAGCAACTCCAGTTATAGGATCTTCCCGGGTAATAAAGCATTTTTGAAATAAACCTCTGAAAAATGTCACTGCTCCTACCTGCATATAGCGATTTTAACACACGCATTGACTGGCATGTGCGCAGTAGTGTTGGTAACGACGGAGGAAAAGAAGTCCCATTTCTCAAAGTTGAATTAATAGTGCTAAGTAAACATTTGTGAATACCTAAAAATAATATTTTGCTGTTTTAAAAATACATGTAAGTGTAAGAATTGGCGGGTTTGTAAAAAAAATTTACTTGCTAATAACATTACATTTCCACTTGACCGACGCATGAATAAAGAATCAGGCCCATAGCAATGTTAATTTTACATATGTTTGAAGAATACACAATGCATAAAAGTAGTTCTGAAGTAGTGCTTGTAAAAGTTCTCAGTTTTTCGTGAACAACCTGTAGATTCTTTACGTGTGCGTGTCTATACAGAGTGTATCAGAACAGCGGTTACAAACTTTCAGGAGAGATAGAGTACACCTAGACGATCGGAAATCACATAGGAATGCATGGTCGGAAACGCTTTCCTGGCGCGGTAGTGACGACACAAAACACAAGAAAGGAAGGACACGAACAGGGTGAGAAAACAGGTTTATTTTATTAGTACGCGTACACCAGCCAAAGACGCCCCAGCATTTTTGCTGTACTAAGAAAATAAACATGTTTTCTCACCCTGTTCGTGTCGTCACTACCGCGCCAGGAAAGCGTTTCCGACCATGCATTGCTATGTGATTTCCGATCGTCTAGGTNCCTATGTGATTTCTGATCGTCTAGGTGTACTCTATCTCTCCTGAAAGTTTGTAACCGCTGTACTGATACAACGTGTATATGTATATATGATATATCTTTGTATATGCCGTTATGGTTAAGATTGCTTTAAAAGCTTGATTTGGAAAACGTGAACAGCGGACCAATTTTAGTGACACAATCGATATTTAAAACCCATTGTGTTCCTTTACGAAAAGTTACCAATCTCTTGGAAATGGGAATTTTTATTTTTATCTCTGATATATACCTATGTGGATAATTAAAACCTACTTTGTTTTCAGAATGAGTTTCCGGTGAAAAATTATACATAAGTTGGTGTACAGAAACACAACAGCAGCAAGCTATGAAGTTTACTGCGATTTATTATTGTTAATATTAATTTAATTCCTTGTGTCTCGCTGATAGAGGTGACGTGGCGTTTGATGCGCGTTTATTGTCGCTCTTACCGGTTCTAAAGTATTGTGCCTCAAGCTCGTTTCAGGTAGGCCGTCCTTTGAAGGTGGGCTTTTATGGAGACCTAGTGTTTCTATATTTGTAATAGTTCGATATAGTCGACTTTCACTAGTGCATACTGTTACTTTGACGGTACACAAAGTGCCAACAACAGTAAAATCTGCTGATACGTGGTGCGGAATGGTCGAAGTAGTAAGGTGGCATTTAGTGAGAGGCATTGAACTACCCGACTGCAGGTGTCCACACGGTGGTGTTAGAATTGTCTGTTTCGCGTTATTTTTCTATTCCTAAACAGCCTTAACAGAAAATTATTAGACTGTGTCGTTATCGCTACACAATTATGCAGAAAATCAGTCTCTGAACGAGCTCGTAACACTGGTCTGCCATATTTATTCTCAGGATGTATACATAATGTAATATATATATATATATATATATATATATATATATATACATACACACTCGCACACACACTTATTTAATATATGGGTGTGCTGCACGTGTGTGTGTGAGTGAGTGAGTGTGAAACACTGAATATTTCATGTAAATTGTTGTGACCATATGATATGAGTGAGCATTAAGAAAGTTGCTCATTATCGTCAGTAAACGACCTATTTAATGAAGCGATAGTTATCTTGTCGGTTAAGAAGATTGTCACGATGCGGAACACATTCCTCCTACTCGCAGGCATAGAATATTTGGGCCATTTATTACTTGAAGATCCTTCGCTAGAGCAGCCTTTTGGCAAACACCATGAAAATCTGAAGCCCCCAGTTATTACATAACGGGTAGATTGCCTGATACTGCTTTGAAAGCGAACTAATTTTTTGTTCCGATTTTTATTACATCGCTTATTTGGACAGTGTATTGTATCCAAAGTATTAGGTACCGTATGGATTAAGGGGTCTTAAGTTTAAGTAGTTTGTAGTTCGTAGTATGAGTTGATTAAATTAAAAATTGTGTTCATACGTCATTTCAGAGCCTTTTCATCACAGAAATCCAGCCTGTGACATTTAAACATACATATACTGAAAAAAAGTCAAGGTAAGCTGTATGGAACAGATATTATAATTCATTGATTATCCCACAAGAAATTTAGTCGAAGTTTAACAAACGAAATGAAACGGCGACAACAAAACGATTAGTCACTCGAACGAAGAACAGTCAGGGCAATACAGACGTAACACTGAGACTAAGAAAATTATTTTCAAACAAAACTGGACGACACAAAGGTAACACATACAGAGTTCGTCTAAGAAAACAACTGTTTATTTCTCTGTTGTCATCGTTGTGTTGTCCAGTTTTGTGGAAATAATCTTCTTCGCCTCAACATTAGTTTGTTTTCTCCTGAGTTTTTTTTCGACATTGGTCTGTTTTCTTTTGTTTAATTAAAGTAGGCGTAGTCGGTTGCTTATTGGCTGCATGATGCTCTGGGAACGGGTCTTGCGTTTGATTGGCTGTTTTATGCTGCGAAACGTTCCTTATTGATCAGGGTGCTGCGGTGGCTGAGCTGTTAAGACTGCTCACCTCCCACCAAGGTGAATCGGGTTCAATCCCCGGCAGGGTCATTCCCGGATTTTCACAGTGGGAATCGTGCCTGACGATGTCGCTGGTCAGCGGGTTCTCGGAGATCTCCCGTTTCTCCCGCTCTTGCATTCCGACGCTGCTCCATTCTCGCCTCATTTCGCTCTAATCGGTTCTCAAGACTTCGCTGTTTGGAGCCGCCCAAATTTCTCAACTCAACTTATTGATCAGGTGACTGTCTGTCAATGTGTAGCGCGCTGATAGGTGGACGTTGTTTCCGCGAGGCCGCTGGCAAGTGGGGCCAATTTTTGGTGTGTGCGGCTGGAGTTAGTGATACAGCTTTACGGTTTTGTGTTCTTGGGTATTGTATAGCGTGGATGTGAATTCTACGCAACAATCGGTCCGAAACGACTCTCGTATGTATAGGCCATTGCACGGTTACTAGATATTCCCTGGGGTTACAGTGGCAAGGTGGAAATTTCCGATGAGAAATGACAAGAAATAGTACCCCCGTCCCCCTTCTTACCAAGCAAGAAACTCCAAACCTTAACATTGCAGTTTAGAGGTTGATCCTAAGGTGCCTGGGTACCCGTAGACGTCCTTAAATTGTAGTTAACTCATATTATATCGTCATATACAGAAAATAGTGATAAAAATATTAAAAAAAATTAAGATTCTATCCAAAGCAGTTTTAATAACAGCAGTACTTTGAAAACTCATTTGTTTTATAGCGTCGCCCACATGCAAGCAATTACCTTTCAGTGTTTTAATTTGAATTTTACTTTAAAATCGTCAAACTAGGTGTATACAGAACATTTTGTAAGGTATAAACATTGCAATACAGATAACGTGGTTTCTATTAGGGCGTGTACTTGAAACACAGATGTTTTCTTACGTCATTATAAGACCTTGTATGCAGAATTTCGTTTTGTTCGTTGCAGGTCAGTTCACGTTGCCTCGCGCCGGTATTAGATTATGAGTAACGGAACGACTCGATTCTGAACGACGTTTCCTCGGGGAAGTCATGAGGCCTAATAAAAATCTGGAGAATCCAATAAGCATGGTTTAAAGAAGCTAAGTAATGCTCCCAGTATACACCATTGGGGATTGGTTCTGGGAGTTTGTGGTGCAGGGGAGGTCAGACCCGGCTTCTGCCTAGAACATTGTTTCGCGTCTTTGAATATAATCACTACTAAGGTATGAAACCCTAAAGCCCCTGTCAATTTTTTTTGTCAAACTACTTTCAATAAAGTTGGTGAAAGAAAGTTGGAAAGCAATTGAAACGTCATAAAGGCCGCCATATCTGTCTGAAAAAATAAGATGGTTTTGGATGTTTGACAAATTCAGCCAATCGGAATGGTGCACATTAAAAACGGTTATTTCATACCACACTGAACTTTAAAATGGCGACCAATAACTACAAGCGAAATAAAGTTATGTATAGTCTCTAATTAATTTATATTATAATAGGTCATACATACTGTTGAAAGTGCACTGTTAATCAAAATAGCAAAAAAGCACAGGCAATTGATTTAATCATGCTGCAGATATGCACGATAAACAAAAATTAACATTTAGTTTAGAAGTGAAATAAATCACAAAATTCTTCATGTTCCTTCCCGTAATGGGTTACATGGTAACGCAAGAGCATTATCTGTTTTCAAAATTATGTTTAAATGAAAATTAGACTTGGTCCTTCAAATAAGCAATTTTGACAGTGTGGCAGATTTTCACTCACATTCAAAATTATCTGGCCAATTTTGTTTGAGGCCGTATTTCGTCTTCAAATTATTGTCAGATATTTTTGAAAGAAACAAATTTTCGGTGTAATAGGGGCAGAATTTTTCCGCGTTTATGGAGCATATTTCTTGACTATTTAGCTCTGTGAACGCCTCCTGTTGGTTATAACGCTGTCTCCAAACGCGGGAAAAAAATTATTTTCTCTCTTCGTTTATTTTGTAGTCATCTTTATGTTCAGTTCTTTAGAGACGATGGCGCACGTGTTGTAAGTGCACCTCTCTCTCTCTCTTTTGTGCCGAAGCACAAATAATTTTTGACAAAACAAAGTTAAACTATATATTTTGATCTAAAATTTACATCAATTGGCAGCACCATATTGATTCATATAAAATCGTTCATCACCAAAACTCCCTACAAAGTATTAGGGTGAGGGAAGTTCAATATAGGGGCCACGTGGTCGGGATCGACCATCAACTGACCCTTACAGAGCAAATAACCCAGAAATTTCAGCTTATTGGGTCCTAAGGTGACATTATCTGGATTCACAGTCAGGTCTACCTGGCGCAAATGAGATAAGCGAGACTTACGGGCATCATTATAAACATCATCATCATCGATGTAATTGAAGACAAATTTGAACTTTATTCTGACAAAACATGACCCAAAACACGCGACAATGCTTGGCTACCGAAGTTGGAACCCGTGGGAATATGCATGAACTCATATTGGCTCCAAGGTGTACTGAAAGCCATATACTTCCTACAGGAACGATCCAGTAAACATTGGTTAAAGCTATTGTTTAAATCTAACGGAAAACACGCGGGCTTTACCCAAGTGCTGAAGGGCGCAATCAATTGCCTGCAATGGGAAGGAATCCTTATGAATCTTTTAGTTGACTAGAGAATGATTAACCACCAAACGATACTTGTCACTATCCTTTTTTCGGACCAAGAATCCCGGCGAACAATAATCTGAGGTAGAAGGAACTATCACGCCCGCTTCTAACAATTTGCTTATGATATCTCGAAATGCTTGGAGCTTAGGAGAGGGGAGGGAGCATTTAAAATTGCGGTCGTGCACCGGAATGTCATCCGTCAACGAGAACTTCTAGAGGAGAACATAGCATTTACCAATGCGAGGAGAGATGACGTCACTAAATTCCTTCCTCAACTGGTTCAAGTGCACTTGAAAATCAGTGGCAGAACTTGTGCCATCCAACAAAGGAGAAAACATATTAGAAACCGCGTCAACCTGCAATCCGATCCTGATGTTAGCGAACCCAAAAGACAGATAAAACTCTTCGAGGTTAACTGACGCCCTAGTATTTCCAAAAAATTCAAGGCATAGGATCACGTCATGTGACAGATGAGAAAATACCCAAAAGCGAAACGTTTATGAAAACCTACCTATTTTGAAGTGTAGGTTCACAACTACGTTTCACCTAACGATGTCGCCGTTAGCGATACACAAACTTTTCTCAGACATACAAATGATACACCCTTTGGAAATGATCTTTGACCCAGAAGTTATGTCAAAAAATAATCGCTCATGACACAATGGATGGCCCCAGTGCCAACCAAGGCAGAAAAATCTTGTTCCCTACAAGAGATCAGCACCGTACACATCCTGACAATGCGCGGGACTTTATCTTTGCGCAACTGGAAGGCCCACGCCCTTTTCAAGTCAAAATTCGTTTCCTGTTTTTCCACAAGAACTACGCAGGCGTCCGAGCTCGCCTCAACGAAAAAATTTCCTCTCTGACATCGTACGCCTGCTATATTGACCATTTCTCGCCACATGTCCTTGAGCTGCACAAATACTGCAACGCACAGAAAAACTGCGTTGCTCGACAAGTGCGGCCGGACGGCGTGGATTTATCGTCGCGGTCGGCTCATACGGTAGGTGGAAAACAAGCACGGTATTCACTTGAGGCCACGAGACGACCTTGAACCTCTACAGCCAGCTGGCGTAGCTCACGAAAATTACGTGGAGTGGAGACAAGCGTGCATTGCGTACCGTACGTGGGGAGCCAAATTGTCGATAATGACACTGACTATTTCGGTTTCACTCATTTGCAACCATAAAGCAATCGTGAAATGCGCAAATGGAATCTACAAATTCACACATAGGCTCTCCTTTGAAATCTAAAGATAATCATGTTCACAGTTTGGCGCTTAACGCTTGAGGANGGACAACGCCTGGATCACGCGGTGCTTAAAGCCAACAAAAGTACCATCTTCTAATGACAATCTCCTCGCGGAATAACTGTAAAATAAATCCTTCACATTTGATCGCTATGGCTTTGAGAAGACTGTCCTCAAAACTCAAACACAACTAGCTATTTTATTCACCGTAATAAAAAATGGCAAAATGCACACGAGCTCTAAGGAAGTCACTGGAGAAAGATTATGTAGGGAAAGCATGAATAACGTGTCTACTTTAGGTGGGCCGCTGGTGACACTCGCCGGGACAACTCGCTCAGAGGGTTGCGCCATTGGAAGGTGTTTGCGCCAGCAGCCCACCACCGCTCGGTTACGGTCAAGGTCTCGTCCACGTCATACTCGAGGTCGCGCTAAAAGTTGACGAGTTCGTCCTTCTTCAATGCGTATATGAAACCAACCTCGGCCATTGCATGCAACAAATACAAATGATATGAGTAACAATTTAGCAGAGTGGCGCAGATATTATTTGTGCCGAAACACAAATAATTTTTGACAAAACAAAGTTAAACTGCATATTTTGATCCAAAATTTACATAAATTGGCAGCACCATATTGAATCATATAAACTCGTTCAACGCCAAAACTTTGAAGATCCAAAAAAGGCTTTCAACAATTTAAAAAATTGCAACACAGTAAATTACGAACGTAAAAATATTACATTAACTTCTCACTCACAATTGACGATATCAAACTTACATTAAATAGTTGAATACAATCATAGACAATATTTTAAAATAATTCAAATGCCAATAAAGTTGACTATAGGTTATTAATGGAGCATTTAACCAAAGGAGGGCAGCCTAAGAAGCTCAGTAAAGTCTCCTTTATTAAAAATACATATTAAAAACTCTAATAAAAATTCACATTAAAATAGAACATAGATGGAAGCAGTCCAAAACCCCATTTTAAGCTCCAATCGATTAAAAGAAAAAAGGTCTACCACTTTTGAAAGGGTACTTATTTACGCCCAACGCGTGAGTCGTGGACACGCAAAAAAAAGCTATTAAAATTTGTGGTTAATTTGGACAGCAGACAACACTACACACTACACGTTAAAAACAAACTGAAGCACGTAGCAAAGCTAGAATTTAGTTGAACCAAAATCAAATTTAGACAGGCGACCAAAACCACAATTTAGAAAAAGACTAACTCAATGCATACCAAACACTACACAAATTTACGCCACACAATGATTAAAAACGCTCAAATAGACCCAAAAGACAAAGCTGCTAGCGTCCACGACTCACCGCTTCATGTTCCTCCACATTACGGCTGCACACGCAACGAAACAAGTTGAAAGTTCCGCATATTCACGCGCGTCCCAAGAACGGGTAAATTACAATTTATGACATATTGCAAATCTTCTCGTAGCTCCAGCAGGCGTCGACCGACGAGGAATAGTCTTAGGATAGGCGTAGAATAAGGATTAAGGCCGGCACTGTGTGTGCAACGACTTATATTAACTTGCCAACTTTACCAAAAAGAATGATTACGCACAAGGAGTGGAAAACAAGGGTAGGTAATCCGGGGAGGAAACGGGAGGGTAGCAGAGCCGAATATTGAGAAAGCCACCTCGGAGAGTTGAAATACCAAAGACGTAAGGCGTGACGGCGCTGGCGTCGCTCTCTCTCTCTCTCTCTCTTTCGTTCTCTCTCTCTCTCTCTCTTTGCCTTTCTCTTTCCCTCTCTCTCTCTCTCTCTCTCTCTCTCTCTCTCTGCCTTTCTCTTTCCCTCAGCTCCCTTTTAATGTGTCACAAAGGGCCAGACTATAATTGTGCTGTCCCAAGCTATGTCCTACGACATGGATACGCTGACGGGTGCACGTGACCCTGTGACGTCACGACATTGTCCGAAGCTCCCGTGTCTTAAGACAAACTGTGCCCTAAGACAAGCATTCGCCACTTTAAATATTTGTACCATATTGTGTCTGGAGATGATATATGACTATTTCAGTTTTTTAATGAATACCTTTTTGCCCGCCAATACTACACGTAAAGTAAACATAATAAACAAGGCTTGAATCAAACCAGAACAAATTATGTTCGCTTAAACTTGTATGCCACTAATAAATTATTCAATACATTTATTAACTGGACTGTAAGCATGAACTACATTAAGCCAAAAAAACTATCCACCTATATAAACATTATGATCTATGAGTTACGTTAAAATTATAATGCTAATCCCATGAAAACCGGTTGAACATTAACACTTGATAACTAAATAATTTAAATATGTTGGCAGTTTGTGAAAGCTATATTTCGCACATCGCTATTATGGACGGCGATTCTGAATGTGTGTGATGTTATTCAGTTTGGGATCGGGATACGTCTACGGATACAGTATGTTGTAAGTGATTTTAAACTGTACAGGGAAAATGGGTAGCATGCCACGCAGTAGCCACTCTTCGTCTTCTTACATTGGACTGTTCAAGCTGATCACCCACATGGAAAACGGGGAAAAGTTAGGGTAATGTCAGGGAATTTTCACCTGGATCAGGGAAAACGTAAATAATTGCTACTCTGCAAACATTGTTGGCTGCGTGGATACAGGATAATGTAGATATGATGTAATTAATTAATTACTAAGTAATTTTAAAATTTCATATTTTAAGTTTGCCAACTGACAATAATACGTCTTTCCCAAGTGAGATAGTACTTATACGGACAGAATAAAGTATCTCCGTGTTTGAAATGGGCGTTCATGTAAATTCAAAAGCACGCATCGTGAAAAATGTCATTTAACTGAATCAAATACTGGCCCCGTTTGCTTGGTCTGTTGCAATGTGATTTAATGCAACTTCATTGATGACATATTTCTTCTGTCAACGATGAATAAATTATGGCAGTATATTGTGTTTCAGTATTCCTGAATATAGGTCAGGGAAAATGAATGGTAAAATACTGCCTGACAAACAGGGGGAAATGAGGTGATTCCAAAATGTAATCTCAGTGGACTCCCTGCTGTTTTGGTGACGTTAACATTCATAAAAAAAGCGTGAAAAGAATGAATACTCTTGATTTAAGAAGGCAATGTGAGATATTTGTACACTTACTCGAACCTAGTTTTAATGCAGAGTATATACACTGAAGAGCCAAAAAATTGGTACACCTGCATAATATCGTGTAGGGTCCCCCGAGCACGCAGAAATGCCGCAGGACGACGTGGCATGGACTCGCCTAATGTCTGAAGGTATGCAGGAGGCAATTCACACCATGAATCCTGCAGGGCAGTCCACAAATCCAATTTGCGCCAATTTGAGAAAGGGTTGCGCGTCTGTCAGATTTAATGATTCTCGTCAGTTGTCGTTTGTCCCGTTCTTTCACGATATTTCCGGCCGCAGCGATGTCGAAGATGTGATGTTTTACCGGATTCCATATATCCACGGAACACTAGTGAAATGGTCGTACGCGAACATCCAAATGTTATCGCTACCTCGGAGATGCTATGTCCCATCTCTCGTGCGCCGACTATAACACCGCGTTCAAACTCACTTAAATCTTGATAACCTGCCATTGTAGCAGCAGTAACCGATCTAGCTGCCGACCGCATCGCATTACTCTGATTGGTTCCATACCTCTCTTATTTGCATACGCACGCCTATACCAGTTTTTTTTTGGCTCTTCAGTGTATATTTTAATTAATCAACGTATCTTGCGTGTAAAAGGGCGTGTCTTTTAAAAATTTGAATATAAACAAACACGTTCATCACAGTTGACAACGTATGCGACTTTATCGACATGTCTTTTCCTATGGAGCTTAACACACTGGAACTGTCGGAAGTTAGTTCAAGATTTACTATTCCGAAAACTTGAAAGTCAGTCAAGCAGTCATTTTGCCGAGAATCAACTCTGAGGTTATGTGGAAGGACTGTATTAATGCCGTGAATTATATTAACGAACAGGTACTTAAATACATTCACAGGTGATACGAAATGATTTGCTTTGCAGTATTCTTTTGTTTTTAACGAAAATTTCAAAACCAATGTTCTTTGCCTGACTTTACATTAAAATACAAAGTAGTACATGCATAATACATTAAAATACGTTCGTTAGTACATACATAATATATTAAATTGCACATTACTACATACATATTACATTAAATACATATGTTAGTACATAATTCATTAAATACATATGTTAGTACATAATTCATTAAATACATATGTTAGTACATAATTCATTAAATACATATGTTAGTGCATAATACATTAAATACACATGTTAGTGCATAATACATTAAATACACATGTTAGTACATGATACATTAAATACATATGTTGATACTTACACAATGCATTAAAATGCGTATGTTAGTACATACATTAAATGCATATGTTAGTTCATACATAATATATTAAAATATATATGAAAGTACATAAATTTAAAATACATATGTAAGTACATACACAATACGTTAAAATACATTCGTTAGAACATATATGTTAAAATACATACGTTAGTACATACTTCATACTTTAAAACATACATAATACTTTCAAATACATATGTTAAAACATGACACGTTAAAATATATACGTTAGAATATGCATGATACATTAAAATACATATGTAAAGTCAACAATTTTAATTGTGTAAAGACCTTTAGCTATGGTCCAACCACGTAAACAAAGCTATAGGTAGGTGTGCTGAACGGCGGTGTTTTCGGACCACCCCGCACCTCTTTCCTGTGGGGTGAGTTTGTTGTGGTATGACCTCGNGCTGGTCCAGCCCTGTGGGGAAGGAGGGGGAGGCTGTATCTGGCATCGAGAGACTCTCTGTCTTTGACATTCTTGGCCCGTGGGGGAATCGTGCGGCTTCACGGATTGGAACACGCAGTCCTGTCAGAAGGACGTCGTTCTGTCAGAAGGACGTCGTTATCTGCTCTTCAACTCGTTATTTACTGTCGACTGTTACCGCACTTTTGGAAGCCCTGCCTAAGATATATTTTTCTCGCGGTTTTGTATCCATCCGCCATATGTTAAGTCTGTATTGCTATGGGCTTAATCACTTTATTCATGCGTCAGTCAAGCAAAAATGTGAAATTGTTGGGAAGTTAAGGAATATAACTAATTTACTGATTAATACACTAGTGAGAATAAAGGAAAAAAAAACTTACATAATTTGACATAAATTTTACCATTAAACTCATAATACAACTTCAAGTCCTAGAACTATTTTTATTTTATTCGTTACCACCTTAACTGAGGGTCTGCATGTTTGTGTGTAACATGCAGTGATATTTTTCAAAGTTCGGTTTCAACTGTTGTAAATAATAAATCAAGTAAATTACATTTAAGCAAGATATTAATACATACATTTCCATTATTTTAGAAAGAAACTTTGTCGCATTTTGTACGACTTGCAATGCTCCACTGTTTTTTTGCGAGTCGTCTACTTTAGTTCGTACATTCAGAGTCGTGAAACTGAAAGGATTTATGTGAAACATAAACAGTGTTAAACATGCATATGAAACACTACAATGGGAATTCCCTTTTGATTGTCTTAATTATATCTCCACTTGCCTGGCAATGCGCTCATTACATTCGATCACGCATTACATTTGGTCACGGCTCTTGTACTAAGTTTTTACTGAGGGGAACAGTAGAAAATAGAACCCATGAAAATAACTGACTTCGTTCATCAGTACACTGATTAAAGTTTTTACACATATATTGCTACAAGCTCGGTCGTTGCCTGGTTGGTTCCTAATTGGGCGATATTTCATTTTCAACAAGTATATTTTCCTAATTTAATTTTGCCACTTAAACAAGAAAATCAAGCTACCATTTAAGGACATGTGTCGAAGAGCATTTGGGAGGATAACATACCGTAATTCCCTATTAAGGAATGGCTATGCCTTTCCTGGGGTTAATATTAAAATCCTTACGGCCTTGGCCCGCTACTCCCGGGCAATATAACGCAAACTTTCCGTTCATAATTTTGCTGGGCGTTTGTGCAACCCACGCGCCCAATTGAGCCATGTCTCACCTAAGGTAGGTAGATAATAGGCCCATCAATAGAAAATTTCGACTGACAAGATGACTCTTACCTAGTGACGTTCTTGGAAGAAAGACTCCGAAGGGGGGACCTTCTATAGAATAAAAATATGGTTTACCCAAAATGCAAAAGTGGCGGAAATGCAATGATCGGGGAGATGGGAGTATCCCGATATAAACCCGACGACAGTCGGTAGCGTCTGCCACAGTCGTCGCACAAAATTTCAGGGGTCAAATCGACATGGAACTGGATCTGTTGTCCGTCGGCAAGAAGCCATCACGCTAAACTAGATTCTCGTTTGAGTACATGTTTGTTCCGTTCTCTGCATGAATGCAATCGCTATGAAACAAGCGAAATGTTATTCCGTTGCAAAATGCGCGCACGATTTCACCTGAGAACGAAACCTTATACTTGTTTCGCCAAAACGAGTGAAAACAAAGATTGATTTTTTATACCATGTAAACAAACTTGACTCTACTTAATTTTACGTATACCTGTCTTCTTTCTTAAGGCCTGCATTAAGGCCACGTTTGACGGCTTAGCTCCCTGGCCAAACTTTGGTCACGTGTTCGCTAACTGTTCGTGCCGATGTGACGTCAACGTACGAAGCATTTGTATTCGACCTCGTGCAGTTGATGCGCAAGATTGTCTGGAAGTAGTGACACAGGCTGTAGTGGAGTGGAAATGTTTGGGCGATTCTTAACATCGGGGTCTTGAGAGCCTGAGGGTTAAACGAGGTGAGTTGGGAGCAGCGCAGGTATGAAGGGGTGTGGGAAACGGGAGATCCGAGAAAATCCACTGACGAGCGACATCGTCCGACACGATTTCCACTTGTGAAAATCCGGGAGTGACCCCACCAGGAATCGAACCCGGTTTGCCTTGCTGGGAGGCGAGCCCTCTTGCCATCGATAACGAGCCTGTATGAGACTTTCACCGGTGACCAAATAGGCCTACTAGTTTGATGCTGTTATGCTGAAGGCAAAAGTGTGCTGCATTATACCGTCTTAAAGATTTTGCATCTGGATGTTCATACTTAAAAAATGACCCCGCGAAAGCACCCGATTTAGCCACTTGCAAAAAAATTGGCTTCCGAGATAAATAGAAAAACTGAAATTGGTGTACACGTGTGCAATGCTTCGTAGATGTTATTCCTAAGCAGACACAGCTCAAACACTTTCAGTATAGTTGTAACACGAGGTTTCCTGACGCAAGTTCTGTACTCCGTTTGGCGGCCGGGACACGCGGCTCATGGTTTGGGTTAGAACTAGCTCGGCCACAGAGAACGCGCTGCCACTTGTGTGTCCACCGGGCTGCTTGTTTTTCGCTTTCGTCGTGGCAGCAACATAATGAACGTGTAGCGAGGATGGCGTGCGGGCAGAAGGGGAGCGACCATTAATCTCCACTGTTTCCGGCAGTTACTCTTGGCACGCGGCTGTGAAATACGGCGGCCCTAAAGTCAGCACGACCCGTACGAGCGGACAAGTTGCGAATAAAAACCTCTCGTGGTGTTCCCGCCAGCAGGCCAGGGGTTGGGGGAGTTGTGAGGGGTTCACAGGAGACATGACCTCCACCTCCCCCCCCACCCCTCCCCAAAAGAAACTCATTGACATGAAATTGTCGTGTGAATGTTTTAAAACTGAAATGAAATAACATAAGAATTCCAGAAGATACTGATTTCATTGTTAATTTAATATAGTTTCCTAAACTTACGGCGAGCCAGTGAGACCTCTCCCATGCCACGAATCGAAAGTATAAACCTGCACCTGCACAATGGGGAAACGATCCCCCACCCCCTCCGAGACCTTTCCTTAACCGAAAACCTAGTTGGATCGCTCGTGCTGCAGGCAGGGTCGACATGGCTCTGAGGAGGCTGGCGTTATTGTAGCTGGCTGCGCGACTACTCGACCAAGTAAAGTGTGCATCCGGAAAATATGGGAAATACACAAGGTCACATCGTTAATCTCCCTTCTCTTTTCTTACACTTACCCCTTCCTCCTCCAGGATTAGATAAACCGCTCCTCTGCGGGTGTCAGATGTCAGTGACCATAAGTTGGGGCACAGTGTCGACTAATTTGCGTTGCCGTGCTGATGCTACCGTGTGGACAGGTGTACACGCGCTTGCGTAGACAGCTAACTGTATACACTCAAATCTCAACAGTTAAGGACACTGCCTACCGGGTGGCAGCTGTGAAATTTAAATAGGAAATCCCATGTTAAGGAAATTTCGCCTCAGTGCGTTAATTTTAAAGATAGGCGTTTCAAACTAAACGTATTCTTCACAAATTTGTTTAGGAGAAGTTCCCTGCGGCGGAGATGTTTCTGTATAATGTATGGCCTGTTTGCATGAAATTTTTAAAATTCATGTTTTACAAAAAAGCGCATACCGTCTATCTATATTGGAAATATACGCTCGTGGCGATTTTCTCCTAAAAAATCCGTGAAGAATTCATTTTGTTTGAAGCGCCTATCTTCAAAATTAACGCACTGAAGCTAAAATTTCCTTAACATGGGATTTTCCATTTAAACATCGCAGCTGCCAGCCGGTAGGCAGTGCCCTTAAAATTTCTCCAAATCAACGAATTTGACTGCAGAACTGTTGAAGCTGCTTCAGTTCATTCAGTAATTTCTACTGATTTCTAGTGAATTGAACTTGTTTGGAAGGAAAACCATTTGTGCATTCCACTGATTCGCCAGTAGATAAGTTCATTAACTGTTGATTCAGTAAAATTATTCTACTGATTGAGATCACTGATTCAGATTTAGTGTGTGTAATTTTCCGCACTCGCTGTGGTTCTTCCCCTCTCAACAGCTACACTAGCGCCTAAGTCTCACCCCTCCCCGGCTGCACACTTAGCTTTGTCGGGTAGTACCTGTCGTTCCGACAAGCCCCGGAGAATGGGTGAGGAGAGATGATAAGGGTAGTGGTGGAGCAGCGGCAGAATGAAGACTGGAAAGCAAACGTTAGCTCCCCGAGAAAACTCCCGCACCACTGCAGTGTTCGCCACATTCCTTGTAAGAGAATATAGTTTCAAAATACTTCGCCTGTCCTACTTTAGTAAATTAAAAAAAAAAAATGTAATAGTGACATATTGTATTTTAGAAGTTACTTCATTATTGATCAACCAAGTATCATAAATATCTTCTAACATTATGACGTGTAAGTCCAATAATATTACATTAGCGTGCTGGCACAGTGATCAATATGGAAATACTGGTAGATGGGTATTAATAGTTTGTCTATAATGAACTGAAGATTAAAAACCCCTACTTCACCTGAAAAGTGCAGCAGAAAATCGTGAAATGTGGAATCGCTACATAACTTGGTATTGTGTAGCTTCATTGATTGAAGACTGCTGTTTATAAATAGGCACGTGTTCGTTCCTGGTCACCGTCAGCTCGAAAAATGCGTTATTTCTCCTTTTCTCATAAGCCGGTGGCAAACGTTTCCAAAGTAATGCGTACTTTCATGTACATAAACTTATAGTTTTAGTAAAGTTTAAAATTTCATTATGAAAATTGTTTTAACTTTTAATCTTGGCCCCTGGGGTCCTCTCTGACTACAATCATGCGAGGCGGGAGGGAGAGACAGTGTGTCTGACTGTTAATGTTAAATACATTTACGTCAAGTAACGTGGAAATAGCAGGATTTTTTAACAATTCCCCCCTCCCCCGTCCTTTTTTTGAAATGTGTTTAGTTGGTCGTTAGCTGATACAGCTGGTTCATTCTGGTAATTCGTCACTTTCTAGAGTTCGTTCTATTTTTTTCTGTCTTGTGTTTTTCTGTCACTGTCCTTCGTAATCACATTTAACAATATTGTCAGGACCGGTGACTATTATTCTAGGCCAATCAAGTGATTTTGCTACTTTTTACTGAAATATTCATAAATGAAACTTTAAAACAGACGTTGAAAAATTCTGAGTGCTTTTCCCAATTCACTGCTAACATTTATGCAGACATGGTATTCGGTGGTTTTACTAAGCATTCGTGGGTCGGGGTTTATTCAAAGGGCTATATTTCATATAATTTTGAAGGAATTGAATTTGAATGAGAGAAATTATATTTTAGCTCGGATTCTATGTACAAAACTTACTGTAAATGACGTTTTGCTTGGTGCAATTGTATTTGCGAAATTGTTGACGTACTCTTGAAATATTAATTTTCGGATATTTTGTATCTTTCTTGTGTTAACATAGAATCACACACATGTCAACATAATTGTGAGACCGATGTTGATTGAGGATTTACAGTTAATAAAGCATTTTTGAAATTAACCTCTGGAAAAAAAGTTTGTGGCATGTATGTTCTATCACTAATTTTGGCTATAAAATAAGAAAATAATTTCTGAGCTTTAACATTATCTCAAAAGTGTGATGTTTAAATTTGTCGCCACTGTAATTTGTTTCTGTGCTTTTTTTCACATTCATAGTAAGAACAGGGTTGACAGTAGCATATCCATTGTTTTGCGATGCCACGTTTTTACATTAAGTATTGTTGTATGTACGAATAGTGAGAAAGCGTAAATGGTACATTAATTACCCATGCATACTACTAGCGTTCCTACGTTCACTCTCGGTCACAAAGTCTTCAACTTTGTATAGTAACGACGCTCACTATTCCTGTATTTGCAGCCTCACATGTGGTGTTATTTCCATACTATGTATAGGTTAGAAACTTCCATTACAGTTTATGGAGTTTACCAGAAAAAAAAATGTACAGTATACTTATTCTTTCAACATAGCATAACTTCAGTAACTGTTGATAATCTAGTAACAGAGTGCGCCATGCACTCTTTACTGCGATCTAAGAGTGATACGCACAATAGTGAATACGCTCTTGGCATGTATTTATTATTTTCTTTACATTGCGAATTAATACGCATTCGACAGCAAGAAGAAACTTGGCAGGATTTTCAATTGTTGGTCACTCAGTCTAATGACTATTAAGAAAACATATGTCAGGGACATATACTTAGTTTGTTAGCGTGTATTATTAGTGGATCAGTATGTTTTCTAAATAATTACACTAAATCTTCGTGTTGTTACAAGTGTGTAAAAGATCGCCCCCGTAATGATAAGCATTACCATTGCAGTCTGTAGTAATATTCACGGCATTGATCAGCGGACCTGAAAGACGATACATGTTGAAACATCGCTTCAGATAAAACCTCGAATGATTAAAAACGAAATTAACAGAGAACGATTATCTGGTCTTCGTAATGTGACCACGGAAAGCAATACAGCGCTGTGATCGATCACCAGAAGATTGGTTTGTAAGATGTTCGACGGGAGTAATTTTAAGATTGCAAACGATCCATCAGAAGGAAACGAAAGCAGTCTTCTGTATTGGTAGTTAGATGTTATCTGAACGGCCGGCGGATCTGTCCAATTGGCTTGTTCAGACAGCCGAGATGAAATGTTGCAGATACATCTGCTGAAAAGACGGTGTCCCGAAACATACGGTGGGCGGGACGTATCGCAAGGGGCGCAGTAAATGTATAGATATAATACTCTCACTTAATGGTAGTGGACTATTCAGGGCAACCAACCATATGGCTTACCCGGGTCCAGGTATCTAACCTGTAACTTTGCGATCTGAAGTTAAAGTTGTGGTTGCTGGTAACTCAAACAAGGCAAGCCAAGAAACAGCGTATTTTTCCGATGTTTGTTACTGTAAATACCACCTCTGCGCATTTCTGGCGAATCGTAAATTTGTCGCTTCCCATTTCACACTATTTCGCGAACTGAAGTTCCCTTCAACAGGTTCACTCTTTGCCTTACGGAACTTCCCTCTGCGACAATAAATTTTATCACACACTTAAACTGTTTGCGACTTGTACACTGTGTGTTTATATATGCTCCAGTTACGTTTTGGTCCAGTCTCATGCTTTGTATCACGAAATTCGAATTCGGCTATTCCCTTTCACTTTCTCCCTTCCTCCGCCAATGCTTTTTTGTGGAAGTGTTTGGTTACATATCAGAAATGCATATACGACGAACACTTCAAATGGACGAGACCTGTGGCTTTTCACATAATTATACCAACGTACATATATCCTGGGTTACAGTTTTGTTTTTTGATTGGCTCTAAAATTTGTTACCACATGGTTTCCTTTCGTGATACAATACTGTGATTCCCATGTAAAAAAAATGTTTGACAGCAGATGATTTAAGTTGGCGGAATCGAAGTACTAGAAATTCTAAATTTAATGAGTACTAGTAATTTTGATTTATACATCCAAAATACACTTTAGTGCTGCCTTTCTCCATAGATTTATAAAATCAGTTCATGGTATTTAATCTGGATCTCCAGCGCATACGGCAGCCGCCGTACCCACCGAACACAGCAGACTATTCCTTTTTTTTTTTTTTTTTTTTCAAATTACATTTTATTTTCTATAATGCGCATATGCTATTCATGATTTTAATAAAATTGGTTAGAAATAAGGGAAACTTCACATTAACGAACTACATTGGTGTTTGCATTAAATTGAGAAGGTTTCTCTCCCTTCGCCCCAAATTTGTTTTCTATCCGAAGTAAAGTGGCCGGTCGGAATAGAACCCGCAACCTTCCGAATACGAATTCAGCTACCGCATGGCTGAATGTGCAAGGAGATTTCATGCACAACCTTAAAAAAATAACTGTAGGTTTCCTCTTTCTCGTGCGGGTGGAGAGAAAATTTCAGAAATTGCGACCTTCGAAACATATTGTAAATGTGGGATGTATGTATCTACAAATGACATGCGACACGAGAAGACTCGACGTGTCAGGGAATGAAATAGTATGACGAAATTACACCGATTTTGGATTTGTCTTAGACAACAAAATGGGTAGCTTCCTGAAGGTGACCTTAGTCTGGTGACATCTGTTACATCCGAAAGCTTTAAAAAATTTGTGGAAATCGGGAGCACAAGGCGGGAACATTCAATGTAGTTGTTTTTTTAGCGCCTCTAGCGATCCAAGTTGTTTTCGTAAGTTCGTGAGGTTATAGTTTTCTTGTCGTAGCGCAAGGAATCGAGCAACTTTTTTTTTCTCGCTACAATTCGAACGCTTCAATTTGCCAGAGCGAGTTATCGTGGGATTTGCGTTGTTTCACAGTGCATTATTTATTTATTCCCCTTTACCAACCCCGTTCCATTTAAAATCTAAATTCCTGGTTGACTTGAGTTCCACCTTGGGAGACGCTATGTTTGATGGCGTGGTCTTAGCGTACATGCAATAGCTTCTGATTGCGCGGCTCCCCCCTGTCTCTTAGTTACACTGACCTTCGCGGTCACAACCAGTCAGCGCATTCGCACCACTTGGATGGGCGATGGGCCTCCCGCCCATTGCTAGGCTGCGCGGCCTGTGTGTTGTTGGAGAGTAGTATTGTCGGTGGAGATGAGCGGGTAACTGGTCACGAGCGCGGTGACTACACTATACTGTGGTGGCCACGGCTGAAGAGCAGGAAATTGTCGGGCTTTATANACGGCTTCCAGCTCCTCATCTGAATCCCAAATGGCGTGACGATGGCGGCGGCGGCAGCCGGTCGTCGCCAAACCAGGAGTTGCCCTACCGTCGCCGTCGCCCCGGCCGTGGGCTGCTGGTCTGGCGGTCCTCTGACCCAGCCCTTGCTGCCTGGAGACCGTGTCTCGCAATTAACGAGTCACATTAGCCGTGGATGTAGGTGCTGTGCATGTGGGAGGGGACAATCTGCCAGTAATCGGTTGGGTTCCCCACCCTGAGTTCACTAGCAGCACCCATCACACGTGAGAAACTGCACGTGCCCTCTCTGCCCCTAGAGTTGCTCACAACCAGAGCCTCTTAGACCTGCTTGAAAAAAAAAAAAATTACCAGGATATGCTAGGAAACCACAGGAATGAAGAGCTGAGAGGCAAGAGAGATGCGGAGAAGAAAATAAAGTTCACGAAGAAAAATTTGGTTATATTTTAAACTCATGACTTAATAATAACTACTTCCAAAAGCCCCGGATAGTAGCCTTAAGCTACTTTTAGGTTTAAATTCGAAAATTTTCCCCGGAGATATTCCTTATGGCAGCCCCTGCTTCCCACTAAAAAAAATGTCAAGTCTGGATTCTCCACGATTTTCAACCCCCCTCCCACCAAGGCCGAACCTCATGCTCCTTTTTATGGTTTACAACCTAGCCAAGTGGCACGGTGGAAAACCTTTGGACTCGCGTTCGCGTTGACGTCGGTTCGAATCCCGGCCCGGCCATCCTGGTTTCAGTTTTCCACGATTTCTCGAAATCTGTCCAGGCGAGTGCTTGATTCCTTCTCCGTTCCTGATTCTCTAAACGACTTTCCGTGTCTAACGACCTAGGTGTACAAGATTTTAAGCACCTACCTACCTTTTTCCTTTTTTAACTATTTTAACAGTAACTTTTTTAACTTTTTAAAACCTACTTTTTAAGATTACATTTTTTTTTAACTTTTTTTACTTTGTATCCCTTGATTTATTGCCGATTTAAGCCTCAAAGAACAAATTTGGAAGGGAAAACGTTTTTGTGGTATATAACTTTACCCGTTACTTCATTGTGTATAGATCCAACTATTAACGTAAAATTATGTTGCAATGGACATACTTTAAATAATTTTCTTAGTTCATGTATATGCACTGAAATGCATTAACTAAAACAAATTAATTAAAAAATATAAATTAATTAAAAATAACTGTAGTTGATTTTTTTTAAAATTTTATTACAGCTTAACTATTAATTAAATAATACCATAATGCGAATAAAACAGTAATAAATAAATGTAATGTGGTGTACCTGTCGCCTTTCTAAACTTGATGAAAGAAATAATGTGTCTTGTATTTGAATCAGCAGTGGATATTAATGGACGGTTAAGATAAAGACATGGCTAGTGGTGTTACGCGGGGTGTTTGACAGCGCGCTCCGGAAACAGCTGCGAGGTGTAGTCGCCCGCAAGAAAAATGACGTACTTCTTCCCAGCTGTTACTAAATTAATAAAGTCAGTGGAAAACCTAATAACTTGATAACGCTAGAGTAACTATTATTTATGTTATGCCGCGAGAAAAATTTCGTTAAACCAATTTAAACGTAAGTTATGGTGAGATTAATTCTACTCAGGTTAGGAACGAGTTTTCTTATGGGGAGTTTGGCACAGGGAAAATTCCCGCCGCTAGGTGCGCAGTGTTCCAAAGAGGTCACTTTTAATTAAAATTAAGTGACGTGAATAATAAGAGATTTTACGTAGTCTAGTTATTTCGTGTTTGATATATGATTATTGCAATTATTTTGCTTTTTAACGTAGGAAATAGAGAAAGTCTGGTACACATGTGATACTAGCGCTTACCTAGTGGCGAAAATTTTTGGTTGCCAAACTTTTAACATTGATCTTCCCAATCTGAGTAGAAGTAACCTTAGTTATGGCGAAATATGGATAAATCCAAAATGGCGGAGACTGTGATCTACCTTAAGGCAGGAGGAGAATGATCTCCAATGGAGGGCAGCACCTGACTGTACAAGTAGTCTTTAAAAAAGCAGTACAACCACTACCAAAATCACCAGAAAAGTAAGATTTATACTGCATATGAAAGGAAGCATGTATTTTGTAACAATGTGAAATATTACGCTACAATAATCTTACTTGAATGTTTAAAAGAAATTAATTATAACAGTATGTTTTTAATCCATTTGAAGCGTATTTCCATTCTGCATGCTCCAGAAATAACGTTTTGCGAAAGAATCCTTTATCAGCAAGACCATTATTATAATTATTCTTGTTGTATATGTGACATCACATTGTCGCTGCCCGAATTCGCGGCAAGGGCACGGATGCATCCTTGAATGTCCCCTTCCACCAAGGATGCAAGCGACGGCCGGTTCACACGCTCTACACCATATTTTATTTTTCAGTTATTTTTAACATTTTTGCAGTTTCTTCCTAACATTTTCTGTACACAGTTGTTCGTAAGGAAACAGAAACGCAGTGAGAAAATACTT
>NQII01001732.1:673622-752145 GCA_002778355.1 Clitarchus hookeri
TATGCGTTACGATTGCAGGTAGCGAAACGAAGATGTGTTCGAAATTCACTTCGTCAGGAAGGGATCAAGGTCATGTGGAGAATTGTGAGTAGTGAAGGGATCTAGGGCAAGTTGCAGTGAATTCGGATACTACAGTCCTGATTTATCGACATTAATGGTGTGATGTGTGACTTAACTTCCAGTAGCCCATACATACTGCGTGCTCACGGTTGTCGGTGGCCTTGCGCGCTGAAGCGGTTTTCACAATAGTGTGACATGTTGCAATGATGCGATGCGATGCGATGTGTTCGACGCCGATGAGCGCCAACATATTTCACATATTCTACGTTCTAGTTGAGGTATTGCAATAATGCGTCGGTTTGTCGGCTGCAGACGCTACGCTGCCACCCGTTCTCGCAAAAGAAGTTTCATTTTTTTTTTTTTTGGCTTAGGATGTAGAACAATTGGCATTCAACAGCACTGCACGAGTTGGAGAGTAAACAAACACAGTAAACAGACAGACATTAAGAAATAATGCATGCCGAAGAATATGAGAGAGAGAGAGAGATAGAGAGAGATTACTACGAGTATGGGAGTTGTGCCGACAAAGAATTATTGTATTGCTTCTGGTAAGTAAAATAAATCACAGGCATTCGGGTGTGCAACCAATAAACAAGGTCAGAGCCCGACAGAGTGATAAAAATATCTAATCATGGAAAAGCGGCTGACATAGGGTGATTAGATTACTTGTTTTTTTTTTAAATGTCATTCAACCAGTTTGACGCACTTCTGCATGTTTAGTTACAATCTCTATTGTTTTTGTGTAATTGTTTGCACCTAATACTTTTATTTGATTGCGCCAAGTAACAATACTTGTTCCAATCTATCGCCGTCCGGCGCCGGCGAACGCAACGTAACAACCTCGTGCAATTCACGCGACGTCGTCGGTCGGCGACAGCCGGCTACTTTGCTCTAGTAGAGTAGAGTTGAGTAGAATGGCTCTTAACATCGAGGTCTTGAGAGCCGGTGAGGGTGAAGTGAGGTGAGTAAGGAGCAGCGTCGGAATGAAGGGATGGGGGAAACGGGAGATCCCCGAGAAAACCCGCCGACCGACAGCATCGCCCGGCACGATTCCTACATGCGGAAATCAGGAGTGACCCGTCCGGGGGTTGAACCCAGTTCGCCTTGGTGAGAGGCGAGTAGTCTAACCGCTCAGCCTCCGTGGCCCCGTGTGGCGAGGAGGTCTGGTTGCATGGTTCGCGCACATCCTCCTGCAAGACTCCAAATTTCTAAGTACCGAGTTGTTGTTATCCTTGACGGTTCGGAGCCCACTTCGATCAGGCGGGAATGGGACAGTTTGATGCATGTAAACGATTACACATTTCTTGTCCGCGTGCATCTTGTGTTGTCGAAGAAGTGTTTTGTTAGTATTCACCCTGCCAATTAGTTGGCCACTAAAAATTCAATCTTTGGGTGTTTACAAAAGGTGTGTTCACCAAAAAATGTTTGTCAGAGGGAATGCCAATACAACACTTTGCGGCCACCACAAAATATTTTTATTCCGTGATTTGTATCTTCCTGAAGTACTCAGAATTGAAAACCAGGCTATCCGTAAATACGCTTAAATTAATTAGATTTTTTAAAATAATTTCTTCTAAATTTTCTAGTGGATAAATTGCAGAACCCACGTTTGACTATTTAATTTAAGGAAAGTGCGTGCTCTGCCAGGCGTTGCCATTTCAAAACCGCCATGCGCCACAAAGAGGTCGTTTAACTTCTTCTTGTGAGGTTCCACGCAGTATCTAGTTAACGAAACTTCTGTGTATATAGAATATACGGAAGAAGCGTTGCGGCAACTGTGCACATCTTGGTGAGCTTCATGCAGGTATTTTTCAAACAGTTCACGAGGTGCACTTTAGGTAACGAAGTAGTGGGCTGCCACGTCCAGCAATTTCCGCAGACAGTGTGTGAAGTATTAAGCGGTAAACAATTCCTTTGCCCCTAATAGAAATGCAGTCGTGAAATGTCGTATAGTCGTAGCAATAACTAACTCTGAGCAAAAATATGTTTGCTAATGCCACTCAACACTAAACGTTTCCGGCCTTAACTATACATAATCAATTTTTGCACCGCTAATCCCGTTCTCAGTGTCATTTATATCCTATCTAATTTAAAATTTACTCGTGCATACTCCTCTCCCGCAATTACTTGTCAAATATATAATTTGCGATTTACTTTGAGCAGTTAACGAATCGTACAGCTGCAGAAATAAATATTTAGCTAAAATATGCACCATCGGCTACCTCAGTTCACACATGCTTGTACAAAAGTGTAGACATCGAATTCTGATTTATTTTAATTACATAAGAGTATTTCTGCATATTTATACGTGTGGTGTTCAACAAATTTTATAAAGCAACATTTTCTAATAAAACGTTAGGAAATTAATTGCGACAATACCTTTTATCTACCCACATTTAGTTTCTCTGACTGGGAATTTTTACGGTGTTTTTTATTTGTGCTATATAGCATCTGTAAAATTATGAATTTTAAGTCTAATTGAAAAATAATTATATATTGAAATGTGTACTTAAATGAAATTTAAAACGTTTTTTGCCTAACACAAGCATTGCAGTGGGTTTGAAATACAATGACTCCAGCTTAAAATAATTTTTCGTAAGTCACTAGAATAGTATGAAAAATACTTATTTTAAACTATTTTTTCCAACCTGTGGTTTTGTTTAAATTTTTCCGTTGACATTAAAAATTAATACACCCGAAAGTGAAAACCGTAAGACCAGGAGTGTCTAGTGTTGCATTTTAAAGAAACTTCGTTTTAACATTCCTATGATAGTTTTATTTTCATGGTCGAATTACATTATTATAACCACCTGCTAGAAGTAATATCTGCAGCGCGTAGCCCATGACGTATGGCCCGTAACGTGGGCTGGTGAAACGGGTATATAATGCGACCGACAGGCTGGCAGTACACAGTACGCTTCCTGTTGTCATGGATAAGGGAATCGATTTAACAGAATTTGCAAAAAGGGATGATCATCGGCTTTCGGGCCAAGGGAGGCAGCATTTTGGAAACAGCGGCGTTTGTAAAATGTTCACGTGACTCTGTGGTAAAGGTGTATCGTGAGTGGACGAATGTCACCGTTGGGAATAACTGTCTTAGAAATTGCGGAGCTTCACGCGCCATTGATGTCCGAGGTGAAGGCCAACTGACAGGCTACAGTGGATCAGCTCATCGTCCAAATGAACCAGGGGGCATCCAGACACCTGTCTACCGCAACAGTTCAGCGAACCCTTCTGCGAATGGGGTTCCGGAGTAGAGGGAGGGTGACTGCACCCATGCTAACACAGGTGCATCGACGAAAACTGCTGGAATTTGCTTGACAGTATGACTACAAGACCGCTGCTGATTGGCAACTGGTAGCCTTCTCCGACGAGTCACATTTCAGTTGCATAGATCGGATGGACGTCAGCGTGTCCGGCGAGAAACGTCGGAAAACCGACACCCTGCATCCATTGCTGGACGAACAAAAGGCTGTGGGGGCAGTATTATGGTCTAGCCCCGTTCTCAATCCAATTGAACATCTGTGGTACCACCTCGATCGTCGTGTTCGCAGTCTCTCTCCTCCCTCATGCACCCTTCAACATTTGCGGGACGCTCTGCGGACAGCATGGCTCCATATACCCGTGGAGACGTATCAGCACCTGACTGAGTCACTGCCAGCTCGTCTAGCTGCTGCCCGTGCTGCGAAGGGTGGTTACTCTGTATACTAGCAGGTGGTCATAATAATGTGATTCGACTGTGTGTGTGTGTGTATGTATATATATATATATATATATATATAGAGCCAAAACATTATGCTAAACTCTTTCTGTGAAGTTGGACGCGTTACACGAAAAACATGTTAAAATGTTAGAGGTGCTGGTTAGTTTTATTATTATTTTTCGTTATTAAATTACTTTATGAAATTACAGAAATATGAAATACAAGGGGTAAAAAGACTACTGAAACGCCACATGTCTCCGTGAGTACGTGAAGTTCTGCTTGAAGCACGTGACTGCGTGCCGCTCCGTGACGTGAATATGCCAACGATGCTCGGCGGAAGATGATAGCGCAACAGTAATCCTCTTCGCCTTCCCCCCCTCGACTTGCAGCTTGCAAACATGGAGGCGGGGTTTCCTGCCTCCAGACGCCATGCCTTTTTAATGATCAGCCCCGCGCTGACAATTATCCTTTCCCTTCAGACAGGCCTCTCGGGGACTTCCCCCCTCCACTCCCAATCCTTACAGCATCACTCTTCTGTGCGGTCGGATGAATAGAAACGACGATTCACTTGTTGGCGCTCCTCCCAACGCGCCTCTCGGTCCCCGCATAGAAAATCTTGATGTGGAAAACTTCGCGGGATAGAGATTTTTTTTTTTTTTTATTTTATTTTTTTACGTTCCATGCAGTATTTGGAATTACGCTCGGCGTTTCTTTTCACGAGGCAAACGTATGTACGTTGGACAATTTTCAACTATTCGTATTGAGTTCTGTATGTGCGAAATTTTTTTTCTCTCGGGTAAATCGTGTATTCCACTAATGCACGTGGTCTTTTATGGTTTCAGATGCCATGGTTTCTGTGCTGTGCCGCAATTTTTTTTTTCTGTTCATAATTTTAGTTTCTGAATTCCTGATAACGTGCACTCACCAGCCCAGACCGCTCTTACGGTTGGTTGTTTCAATCCCTGCGTGATTGCGTTCTGGACGTATGCTTCACCCGTTTCGCATTTTATTCGACCGAAGGAAATCTCGCGCTGTTTGCCTCTTTGAGGACTGGTTGATATGAGTTAGTCAGATGCCGACAGTCCTACCAGAAAACCAGCCTTTTCATTCTCCGCGAGCTTTGAAGAATGGAAGAGATGGAAATGGGATTTGGGAAAGAAATATTCCTTTTTATTATTATTATTATTATTGTTTTTCTTCCTGGCCCCAATATGTGCCTTCAAAGAAAATCCAATGGCTGCTTACTCACGGCCATACTAACGTTTTAGATATTTCGCCTGAAAGTGTTGTGACGTTTCCATTCTGAATATAATATTTACATTTCATCCTCGGGTACTCTTAAAATGTAGAATGTTGTGTACATGCATAAAGGTTCGTAAATAACACAAGGATATCAGTACGTAGTTACACACTTTAATAAATATGTATACATTTGTGTTTTCGATACTTATCTAAATTTCGTATTGAAATTACTGTATTTTATACCTTCAAAACTTTTCTGTTAAAAGTGCTACAGTAGGTAAACAGTTTTAAGGGGGGTGGGGGATGTCAGATCGTTCGTGTACAACTTTGATAATAGGAAAGTTGTATTATTCAAATTGGATGTATTCGTGTTTCGTATTACTGTAACTGAAATACTTGTGCAGAAATGACTTAAAAAAAAATATATTTTATTTTTTTCGTCACATTACTCCGAACATATTGAAACTGACGTGTCGTCTTACAGTTTTTCAGTGTACGGCTATCTTGAAATATCAGAGAAATATGTTTGATTTCAGCAAGACCTTATATTGTGCCCCATTTAATTTCTGTACTTGTGAAAGCGTTGTTTTGGAGAAAATTCGTAAAAAAAAAAAAAATTTCACTTATGTATGATAAGAAAACTTTGCGCACCTTTATGGTTGCACAGAAGGAAAGACGACTAATAAGTTAAATTTCTAGTCCTCCGAAGTAATTTGCTCGTTACTAAATTTTGTTGAATCATATTCGAGATGTTATAATAGATTTCTATTAGCAAAATATAGTTCATTCGCGATTACTTCAACTTTTCTGAAGCTCTGCTAAAATTCTCCTTCCAGTATATCCCTCCGCCTTATCCAAACAATGTTTAACGGAGTCTAGAGATTTACACCAAAAGGACAGCGCACCGTATTCGTCCGCACTCAGTTTAATAATATTTTGAATAACGACTATTTCTTACTAGATATTATAAACACACTTATTCCCTCACTGTTTAATTATATATATTATAAATATAAAAATTTAATTTATAAATAAAATATAAGTGAAAGTTAAATTTAATAAAAAATATGGAATTTTTATGTTAACTATAAAATTCTTGTGATATACGGCGTATCTAGGAAACAACAAAGAACGTAATACGTGGGGTGATTTTTCAAAGTTTTAATTCTAAAAGTGTGAAGAAACCATGGATAGATGACAGCCTTTCAACCGACCTCCCGTGGCGCAGTCTGTTGGTGCGCCGCCGGTCTGCGGTTCGGGTTCGAATCCTAGGTAAGGCACGGATGTTAGTTTAAGTTAGGTCATAAGTTAGTTTCTGAGCCGTGCCCTGATAAGACTAAGGCATAACGCCGGGGGACGTTAATGAGCCCTTTCCAATATATAGTACATTACTGTAGCCTCTCCGTGTCGTGGTGCAGGCTTCGGGTGCGGTGCAACTCGGCTTGCGCTTCCTGCCCCGTACGCTGTGGAGTTGCCGCGCGTGTTGCAACGCTGCCCTCGCCGAGCCCACACCGCGCGGCCGACGTTTTCTCGGAGAGATAAATCAGTGTCGGGCTTGTTTGGGCCGGGATGCTGCGCTCCGTGGACCAGTCGGCGATAATATCAGGCGCTCGCTGCAAGTAGGTCGGCGGCGACCGGCTGGCGCATTGTGCCGCGCCGACCATGCTGATGCCGCACCGTCCATTGTTCACGAGCGAGGCGGGCAAATTGTGGCCGGAGCAGGATTTCCCTTCGCGCCGTGGCGGAACCTTGCCATCCACTCCATCCACTAACATAATCGAGCTTTTCTCTATCTTAGCTGGATTCACAACTGAAAGCATAACAGTGACCATAGAATATAGGTCTCGTGTGAGATCCATTCACGGTTGCTTCCAACTTTTCTGAAGTACCTATGAAGTTATACTTTCAGGCTATTCTTCCGTCTCGCGAAAACGAAACTTTACCAAGTCTAGAAAATCACACCTAAGTGCCAACACACTGCATTTGTGCGCACTCGGTTTAATTTGCATGATAACTATTTCTTACTAGGCATTACCAACACACCTATTTTCTCCCTTTTTAATTCTTAGTTGAAATATTATAGATTATATATAAGTAAAAGTTCAATTTAACTAAAATAAGATAATTTTACGTTATCATAGGTAAAAACGCTTGTACAAAACATATTTAGGAAACAACCAAATACGTCATAAATGGGGTGATTTTCCAGAAGTTTGAATCCCAAAGCCTGAAGATTGTGCGAATAGACTATACAAGAATGGAGCGCTATGATACTAAAAGTATTCATTCACAACTGTGCATAACCGGTCTTGTGGACGAGAGGCCCTGACAGTGCATAAGGGGAATGGTTTTAATTCATTTTTTTTATGCAGGAGCATGGGGTCAACAGCCAATCAGAGCAGTGCAGAAAATTTTCGACGTTATACTGCAGAAACGAAGAAATGCGGCGTTATAAATTTAGAGGAAAAAACAGGCCACTCTGTAATTTCAGAAATTTTGAAAGGTTCTCCACATATTTACGATCGCAAAAGGAAAGATTTTAAAGAAAGCAAAATGCCAGCTGTTTTGCATCACTCACTGTCCATTTTCAGCACAATACCGCAATAAATTTGTTAATAAATCAATTTTATGTATGTAAAAACAGCAAAAAAACATTTATAACATTATTAACCAATACCGCAAACTGGAGTCATGACTCTTTGCAAAAGGTCAAAGTAAAAAATAAATACACAATTATTCAATTGTGAATCTATTTCGCACAAGTGTGTTGGTACGCACCGGAGTGATGAGCCAAGCGCTGAATCATAAAAGGTTGTGGGGAAGGAAAAAAACTCCCGTCACAACTAGTGCTGACGTCACGAGCTGCAGTAGATGAAGCATTACCTGTAGTAGATCGTTTCGTTGCATTGCGACCTTCTGCGTGGCGCAGCCGACAGGAGGTGATGTCCGGCCAGCTCGTGCCGCTGCCGTGTTACGAAACAAGGTTATCATCGGTGTTCATAGTCTCTGGGCTAGGCGATCTTTCACTCTAAGTTCTGCTCACTCGCTGATTACCTAAGTCTGTTTTCCCTATTCGATTTCCATTATGTATTTCGTGATTAACTTAAATCGGTGGACCATAGGGCATAGTTAATATTTTCTTTGAATTTCACATTTCGATTGCCATTCACATTTTTTATTTGAAATTTAGAAGTGAGTATATGACAGTCGTATTATAATTATTATTGCTTGTGTAATTACAAAAGTAATACAATATTACGAATCAGAAATTATAATAATTGGACGAGTCCAAAATAAAATCTCTGTATTGAAGTTGTGGCAAAAACGTCAGTAAATGTAAGAAGTCAAAGTCTAGGGAAGCTACGCAGATTCTGTTATGTAAAATTACACTATATAGGCCGTGGTGTGGGGTTTTTCTAGGGCTCCCTCCTCCCTTCCCACTCCCTCCTCCATTTTCATTCCACCGCTGCTCCATCTCAATCTCATTTTTCACCCCCGTCCATGCTCGCGGGCTGACTGGAGCGGTAGATCTGTCCCTCGGGTAGGGTAGCCGAGCCGGCTCAATCCTCCTCTCATTCATGTTGACCCTGCCTAAAGTTTGCAATAGCGTGAATATTTTCGTTTACGTTTTGTATTGATAACTGCAATTATTGGTATAGGCTGTTCGCGCTTAACTGAGAATTTTTGAAACCACTTGTTAACATCTAATTTTCCCCTCGTTTTGTATCCTTGAGCCATATGTAAAATGTACGTTTTCATGATCTTAATAACTTTATTCGTTTCTTTAAGTAAGAACGTAGAATTATTACGAATATTAACGTGTCACCAATGAGACAGTCCGTGCTGTGAATTGTACGGAAGAAACTCCAACTTCATGTGGCATCATTTTAAACATTACACTCGCAATAAATCGTTAAGTCTAAGAACTATTTTACCTAATTTGCTGCTAACTTAACTGGGAGCCTGCGTGAAGTGTGTACTTTAGCATACATGCAGTTACGGGCCGTGTTTTTTTTTTCAAAAGTGCCTACTATACCGTGAATAGCCTATAAGGTTTAATTGTTTTGTAATCGTCCGCCTTTTTTCATGTGCGGTAAGTAGTGAATCAAACTCATACTGTTGAATAATATGTGTTGTCGTAATTATATGAATTATGTTAATTTAACTGGCTGTAAAATTAATGGTTATTACAGTTTCCGTGCATTCTTCCTTAATATAAAATATTTATTTCGTTTACTTTTTTTTTTGTTCGAACTGTTTGAAGCGGTTAGATGTATGTTCTAAGTGCAATTTGTAACAACATAAAATAACTCCAAACTCTCAGCACTTTAATTTAATTTCCTCATGAAGTAATAAAGTTCCTCGGAACCCAGGGATTAGTTACGCCAAGATGTATGTTATATGACCAGACTGGCGAGATTTCGTACCGCTCACGGCAAATTGTAGTCTGGGTCACTCGGCTCGAGGAAAACTTCGAACTAGGGTACCAAGTTTTCGTGGAGTGTTAGAGGATGTGCAAGGTTCTTGCCAATAAGCTCTAATTCCTTAACCGTGGAACTCGAAGCTTGCCGCTTCAGTTACGTGATCATGCAGGCAGTGCGGCTGCTTAGCGCTGCCCCAGTTAAGTCTTTACATCAGCTATTTAGTCCGCTAAACTGCGAGGAGAAATAAAACTGTTTACTGTTTTTGAGTTATTTTCTATAAATAGTAATTTGAAATTAGCCGCCGGTCTGGGCTGCGGAAAGTTCTGAGCTCGAATCCCAGGTAAGACATGGGTGTTGATTTAAGTTACATTATACGTTAGTTTGTAAGCCGTCTCCTGATAAGCCTTTAGGCATAACACCAGGGGACATAAATAAGCCCTTTACAATACAATACAATGTTCGAAAATACGTATCTAATGTGCATGTTTTGAAACTGGAAATTACTTGTATGGGCGTTTTCACACTGATTTTTAGGCACTACATCTACATCTTAAGACCAGGATATTTAGATGTAGTGCAATGAGATGGAATGCGTCTTTTTCTGTATTATTACACCATTAAATGACAGAGTCACCGTTGAAAGGCCCGTAGAGGATATTGCTGAAGGAAATACTGCACGCCAGTTAAATAACATCCCGGCAGAAAGTATCCTTAGCCTACGCCTCTCCACCAGCTACCTCTGTGGCACAGGTGGTAATACGACTTCAGACCACGAGATCCCGTGCTCGAATCAGGATTAAGCTGTTGATTTGTGCGCCGGTTTTAGACGTTAGTTTAGTTTATATTGCAAGACGCATCCCGAGTACCCTTCCACCATAAAAGCAAAGTTAAAATTCCAGTAAAATAAAACTGCAGTGTCTTTATTCAGAGACTGGGCTGTATTTAAATAATGCCTCAGATTTATGATTATAATTCCGTGGTGGTAGTTTGACTTGAATGCTTTTCTTCACTGATAGGCGAAATGTTTATGTATACGAAACCTAACTGGTGGTTCTGTGCTCCGACATATTCGGTAGCTTGTTCGCTGTTTTTTTTTTCCAGTAAATTACGGTGACCCTCCAAAAACCTTTTGCCCCCTTAACATGCAGATTTTCGTCGCCCCCTCTCTTTCGCAGCTCTTAGGCTGGTACTAAATGAAATAAAGTGTGGTACTTCTGAGCTCATCACAACGTGCGTCAGACATCTTTTGTCGCTCGTACTGCGTTATTTTACTGCCCTTTAAGGAGAGGATGGCATTCGTCGATGCAGATATTTCATTCATCAGCCCGCATGCTTGTTTCTAAAGGAACCTACATTAACACACGCCTACCTTCTACCTGCGATTAAGTTTGTAGACCACGTACATATTATCGGCGTGTGTGTATAAAGTGAACCCATGTGTTGCGACAGATTATCACCTCCAGAGCGCTGCCCGTCTGCCAGGTATTTTAACTTTCAAGTGATCTTGATTCTCAAAATAATCCACAGTTCTGGGGTTTGTGGCGGCAACAGGAGACTCATATTTCCATCCCCCACCCCCCTACGTGGTGGTACTGATAAATAATCCTTCACCAGAATGTCAGTTACATTTGTGCGCTACAGAATCGAATGGAACAATCAGGATTGCTGCTAAAATTATTTTCAGGGAATAATTCGAATGCCGTTTCAGGTTTTGCAATGATGAGAGATTATGGATTAATTATATATATTATCTAGGCTTTTGTGCAGTCTTCTTGAAAATCGTGTCACCACAGCAGTAGCGTGTGGTGAACTGTTGCAAGGTAACCTGGCGTTAGTTCTGTGCTGTACCCTGTTGCTTGCTAGTTTACACTTCCACCACTAAAGCGTAGCTCGGCAGCTGACGCCACAGAAAGCGCGCAATGGGTCCCTCGCTGCTCGCGTGTGATTGGTCGGAATGCATTCAGTTCCCCTAGGCTGCACGGTGGTTTCTGGCTCCTGCAGCGTACACCGAGAATGTACAGGGGTGAGCAAGCACCAGCTTACCTTGCAACAGTTCACCACACGCCACTGTACCACAGTTTATGTTGACACGTGGTGACTTGGATTTGAATCAATAACTTCAGCTACAGTTTCATCACGAAAATAAAATATGTTGCAAATATTTAAAGAATTTTGATTCTTAAGGATGGTATACGCCTTTTAAGATAAAGATGTAACTTGTTTATTAAAAAAATATGTAGAAATTGTAAAATGAAATTCGGGCTTCGGAGTAAGGTGTAATCAAAAAAAGATATATTGATACTGCAGAATCTGTCGTTGCCGTTAAATTATTTCATAAAAATAATAATCATTGTTGTCGACCTAATTTTCAATTAAATTTAATGTTGCAGGAACATATATGTATATACGCATTATATATAAATTATTTGTTATTTACATTTAAAATAGAGAAAATAACACCTATTAATGTATGTATGTATGTAACATATTATGTATGTGTTTATGTATGTTTGGTATTATGTATCCGTTAATGTGTGTGTATTTTTCGTGTTTGTTCATGTATGCATGTATGTGTTACTGTGTGCCGGTTACATATTAATGTATGTATTAATATATGATATGCATTATGTATAGTATATGTTATGTATGTAATAACTTATGTATGTTAATGTATAATGTGTGTATTAACGTGTGTGGATTATCGTATGTGTGTTACATATTTTGTATGTACTAACATATGCACACTTAGAAGCCAACAGAATACCTACTTGTTTGTGTATGGCCAAATATATATTTATTAGCCCCAACATAATATTTTAGCGAATAAACAAAACTTCTGTGTTGGACCAACAAAACTAGACTGCCAACTAAATGTTTAATTGAATCAGCTGTATATATTTGCTTGGTCACCCATTTAGTTGCTTTCATTCGAAAATATAGCTCCAGAGTTTGTAATTGTTGTGACAATTCGTATAGTAACAGTGTTTGTTAGTGCATATATTGATGCTTAATAATGGTTTAACTATCCCAATAAAACGAGTTTAATAGGAAACTAAAATGTTAAGCTGTAAAACCTGAAATATTTATTTACATAAGTTGTATTGTTTTATGTATCTAAAAACATTTCTATTCAGTAGTTATTTCAGCTTGCGTTGTTAGGGCGCAGCGTTGCTGCGAAAATGATACCGGTCCGAAACTCTGTCCTGCTTTCATTTTTTTTAACAACAGAAGCCGTTTAATGTACGTAGAGCAATACAAATATTTAGTTGCATGGACCAAATCTTAAAGTTTAGGACAACATAATAACAAAAAAATATTGAACTACCTCTGTACAGACAATTAATTTGGTTGCGTTAAACGAAGTTTGTTTTATTCAACAAAACATTTTTCTTAGTATATGTTTAACGCATTTATGTTACGTATTATGCATTATGAACTAATGCGTGCATTTTACGCTATGTGTTATGTATGTATTAACGCGTGCATTTTATGTAATTATGTATGTATTAATGTGTGCATTTTACGCAATTATGTATGTAATGTAACTATATATGTAGTGTCTACTTTTGTCTTAACGTGCGGTCGGCAGAGGAAGGAGTCATTAAAGAAGGAGACCAGGTGCCTGGGCGACCAGTATAACTCTTGAAGCGATTTAGGAAATCCACGGAAAACAGAAATCTGAATTCTGGACAGATAATATAACCTGGGTCTTCCGGAAAACGATTCAAGCGTGTTTCCGCTGCGCCAACTCGCTTGAAAGAATATAACTTACTAAGTTCAGTTTCTCAATATACGAGTACGTTCATTAAACTGCTACGTCCTTGCATGGTTGGTAAAGTATTCGTAGGAGTTAACATCCATGGTTTCACCACTTTAACAACAATATGAGAATTAGTTCAAAAACTGTTAGAACCACCATAAATACTTAAATATAAAAATTGGCTGTAATTAGTAATTTGCTGCTCATAAATATTCCCAGTTGCGTGACTTTCTGCTTACTGTTCATGCTGGACTCTAATTTAATTAAATTTTTGTCCAAATAATACTGCACTCTCATCCATGGCTTCCCGGATTAATAACTCTTGTTTTCGTTAGTTCTTGTATTTGATGGAGAGACCGGAGGGGCAACGAATTATTATACTGTAGGGTCGTTAAATATGTACAACGCTGACAGCTTATTTTTAATTATTCTCTGCGGCGGAATTAAATTCGCGTAATGCGAAGTATCTAACGCAATTGGGCAACTGTGTTGTACAGCAGGATTAATTTAAAACGGAAGTAATAACCGGTTTGTTTTTATTTGCAGTGGTTGCTACAGCTGACTGTGTAACAAATGGGGGCTTTTATAATGGTCCTTCACAGGCGGATCGTGTGCTCCAAGGACCCCTCCCCTCCACTGCATCCCCTCTGCAGCACTAATTAATACCCCCAAATGGTTCTGTTCTCGGGGTAATGGCGCAGTTCATTCGACGTACCCTCCCCCCTCCCTACACTCTACCCCCTTCTACCACAGATCATCGTGGGCGCTAATGGCCCGCCGTGCAACCCGTGTCATTTAAACACTCCGCAGAGTTTCCAATACTTGATCGCACCTTGCTCCAAGGGCGCTGGCTGCCGAGGAGTCATTATACTCCTGTCACTCATTTTCTCCTCTCTTCATTATACAGTCTTCTTAGGGAAATACCTTTTACTAATCGTACATATTTCCTGTGTGCTGATTGAGTTTCTATAACCAAAATTTTGCTGATGAGATTTACTAAAAAAAATAATACAAATTTAGCTATGGCGATATGTACCTCAAGTAGTTAATAACGTTCAATGCTAGAAATAACTTAAATTTTTATATTCATTAACTACATGCATCGTAAGTAAAAAAAAATAAGAACAATATTTTTTAACATAGCTTAAATGTAATTTCGCACTCGCCTTAATACGTCATGATTTATTTTTCGAAAACGTTAGAGTTGGTGGAAATCAGATACGCAAGTCCCAAAAATGTAATATCGTTAGAACACACAGAGTTCGGTCACATATAAGAAAAGCATTACTAATCTCCCCCCCCCCCATATATTCTTGGGAATTTTGAGTAGAGTTTGCATATCAATAAACAGTAATGGCTCATTGTTTACATAAAGACATCTTGAAAAATTAGTACACTTCTAGATGTAAATGCAACTATACTTTACATTCCAAGGTGACAGCAGAGATTATATCGCCAATGACTTAAGTCGAAGCCATTGGTTGGCTGGCCGGGTAACACTATGACTGCCGTAGAAAATAGCCCCGGGGGTATTTTTTTTAGTTTTTAATGCCAAACTTTGCAAATTAAACTATTAGTTGCGTCTTTCAATACTCAGTAATTTATAATATTCTGTATTTTTTAATACTCTATGCTCAAGCAAAAGTACATGTGCGTGCAAATCAAGTCACCTGTGTTGTGCAAAACGGCGGACTCGGCGGAACGTGTCATGTATTAAAAAACACAAAAGAGTAATCCTTTACAAAGTAAACAGAAAATATCAATGATAAATATATTTAATACCAAAGATAGAGAACTCGCTACATTACGAGTACGTAACTGAAATAAACCTTGTTTGTGAAAGTAAGGAGGACGTGATGATTTTGAATGCTGACTTGTCTTGACGCATGTGTAGATGCCACATTGGATTGGTTATAGTATAGGATGTACTCAAGTTAGGCCAAATATTTTTTAAAATTAAAAACCGTGGTGTGGCTGTGTCGAGGACACGGCCGTGGGTTTTACATGGATGCGACTGCGTTAGCTGGTAATATTTTCTTTGGGATATGGGAATGCTATTATTAAAATAGCGAAGTGGAATGCTTGGCATTTAAGGCTTAAATCAACAGATCTACACGAGAGATTTCGCTTGGCAGCAAAATCAGCGCGCTGTCAAATCTGAGTCGGGAGATATTCTGATCGAAAATGTTCGCTCTCGCCCAAAATTGTCGCCGGACGCTGCGGACCCTCACTCGTGCCTCGCGCATACTCAGCACCAACTCAAGTTCATACTCGTATCGTATCGAGCGAGATCACATTTATTTCAATTGTGTTATTAGTCACGATGTTGTAATGTTCGAATGTAATGTATCACCCTGCAAACGTTACATCGCCGTTTCCGTTCTGATACCTCAAAACCCCATGCATCGATACGATTTTAAAGACGTATTCACGTTAAAAAAAAAAAAGCTTCTCTCGAACAAAATGCAAACATACATCTTCGTCACTGATTTGTAGGCAAATCGTGCACGTAGATATTGGGGCGCATGCGCAGAAGAGAGATCAGTCTACCTCATGTTCAGCCCGTGGTTGGTGCAGCTGAGAAGGCGGCGTTATTCGCGAAGTGCGCGGTGCATTGTTTGCCGTAATGGACGCGGAGAGGCGTGTTGCTGTGATTGCTGCGCGATGTGCATGTACTCGCGGCCTTGGAGCGTGCACGCAGGACAACGCTCGCTGCCAACTGCCACTCCCGCCTCCGGCTGCTGACGTCAGGGCCAGCGATGCCACGTCTCCGCCGCTAACATCGCGCATATACCATCTTGCCCCGCAATTTCCCTCTCATCATAGTGAGAGAGATCTGGCCCATAGAGTAATGATGAGGTAGACAGATTTTCGTTTTCTGCGCATGTCCTCAACATTCACTCACTCATCTTTAACTCATCTGACGATTACGTGCTCAGCGGTGATGAACGTATTTATGTCTGCATTTTCAACAAATCCAGCATTTTATATGTATAAAATATTTTGTCGAGCTTGCTTTTTTTTTTTTTTTTAGTTACACTAATATATGCTTATAAAATTCTAATATGTCGTCACTAAAAGCATTAGTTATCAGCATTTCTGGCACGAAATTTGAATTATTCCCGAAAAGGCGCAGCCGGGAATACACTACTCGCCATAATTACATTTTGAAAAAATCGTAATGCATACCTATGCCTATAAAAATCTGATATTACATAAATAGAGCGGCAGATATCGTGGGAGGTTTGGGTCGGCATTAACTGCGAAATAATGAGCGCCGGTGAGGGTGAAATGAAGGAAAGATGGAGAAGTGGTGGAATGCTAAGATGTGGGAAATATGAATCCCTGAGAAAACCCTCTGCCGATGACAACGTCCGCCATGTTTCTCATGCGTAATTCCTGGTGACCTCGTCAGGAATCGAACCTAGTATTGATTGGAAGGAACGGGCGATTGAATTGGTAATGAAAGACGTATTAGAAGTAGGGCAAAATGTGATACGTCTATAATTATATTTTAAAAACCCTTAATGCATATATGTAAATTCGACGTGGTGATGACCGTAGGTATGTAATCGCTAGTTGTGACTATAAATTGAAAAGTTAAAATAAAATTCTTAATTCAAAACTTCAATTTTAAACATACGAGTACTTCATTATCGTATTTTGCAATTTCTTGCAAATAAGCACGATCGCAGAACACATGCAATGCAATTGCAGCCAACTATGCCTTTAAAAATGGTTAAGGCATAATGCATTTTTTCATCTTGGTCAGACTTGTACCGGTCTTGTATGTTACGAATTTCATGCAGCATGAACACAATTTTATCCAGCATTTGATGAATGACGATCAACTATGCCTTTAGGTTCGTGGGTGTCCAACATAGACATAGCACGCTTAAAATGTTACTTGAGGAAAGGCCTTGTATTCGTGGCTCAGACTGGTTATGTAATTACTATAAATACTGAAGATCATGTTTATAGCTATCAAATTGAAAATTACGTCGAACACATTCGAATAATCCAAGTTCACATTTTAACCTTAGCATTCGACTTGAAAACATGGGTCCAAAAATATATATCACTTGTAATGTTTACTAACACAATTCTATGCTTATAAAATCCAATATGACGCTGTTCACTGTCATATAATCACATATTCTAACATAATCTGATTCTCCTTGGAAATACGTTCAACATAATTTTGTCCGTAAATTTCTAAAGTTAAAAAAACGTAACTTTTATTTAATAAACATATAAGTACTTAAAGTATTAGAAAGTTTCTTGGAAAAACATACCACCATAGACATGTTCTGTGCTGTAGAAACATTAGAAAACCATTAATGCATAGATATTACTATAAAATCCAATATGGTGTCAGATATATACGCATAATCATAGGTTATGATTTCATATTCCAATTCTTCTTAAAAATACGAGTTCGCAGACATGTCACACAAAATATACTTTTGTCTGTTCATTTTAAAAATTACGTACAATTTTAGTAAATTAAATATGTAACATTTATTTATAAAATTATGCTTCGCATAATTGATGTTTGTGACATAATATAATTCTCCTTGAAAATACGGATCCGTAGAGATATCGCTTTATAAATTTATTTTAAAAGTCTGTAATATTTGATTAAATATGTGTCTTTATGTATAAAATTATGCTTATCCATAATCGATGGTTACTGCATCATGATATAATCGAAGATGTCGGACGGCTCTGGCACCAGAAGTCTCAATTTTATTGGTTTCCAGGGATTTTGGTGATTTTGAGGCTTTAAGTGATTTTGCAGGTTTTTTTGCCATTTATTTAGCAACTCAACATCGCAGGGTTTTTAGGGAGCTGTAAATATGGCGAATACGCAGATGCAGTGGCGGGAAAACAAAAAATTAATTTATGTGAACCTTCTACTACTAGAGGGAAATTTCCAGATGTTTCAAGGGGAAAACAGTGCATTTTAAGTAGAAAATGTAACATTTTAAGGGGAAAAAGGAGAAAACAAGATGGCGGATGGAAAACAAAATCGCGGGTGGAAACAAGATTTCGACTGGAAACAAAAATGGCCGCCAGATCAAGGTCATGAACATCAAAAATGGCAGAATACAAGAAAGCGGACGGGACGAATCCTTACCCCTTAGCCCCTGTGCTAGCATCCCCCTTTTTCTACTACTGAGGCTGATTTCGTTTTTAAGATCTGATGTCCAGTGTGCTGTGTTGCGCGTTGGTATGTCGTTAGCTCACCAGTTTTACAGTTTCTGTGATAATTCGTTACTGACCACGTCTTCCTGGAGCTATTTGCTCTTTTCAGCACTTAAGGTATGGCACTTTAAAGGCCACTCTGATGGGAGCATTAAGTGGCGTTTGTCTACGTATTAAACGGGCGTGCACTCTTGCATTCATTCAGCCGTGAGACGGAGCAGTGACGATATCAGTTTATAACATAATAGTTAAGAAAGCGTGATATACGTACCTACTCTTATTGTGGCAAATATTTTTACTAAATTTTCCTGAAAACACTTGTTTTTAGCCATTTTGTCGCTCGGAAAACAAACAAACATGTGAACATTGTGCAACATTTCTGAAATGCTATACATAACTAAATCGTAGAGAAATAATGTTTTCAGTGATCTTCCATTAAGAAAAATAAACCTACACTTGTACATAGGTAAGGCGAATCCCAAAATAGAATCTTATCTAGGAAATAACCTACATAAAGTCAATATGCATACAGACAAACGCTCAATCTTTCTGCGTACGTGTCCCAAGATATCTGTATTCGCTACTTTGATACTTGTCCTACAAATGTGGAGTGATGTGTACTGTAACTTCGTAACAATAAGTGCCCTGTTCAACATCATGTCATCAAATAAATATTTGTGTTTGTAACGTGTAAGAAATTTTGTCCTTTTTTATCTGTGTTAATCTGTTGACGCTATCGAGCTACAACTGCTGCTCTTGAAATGTTTGCATTGCATAATGGGCACTTGGTAATCGATACCGGCATGCGAGCGTGTCACAGTCACGCCACGCCACTCGCTGTCGAGTGAGAAACCAGGAAGCAGGCAGTCTTGTTCCGGCAACCGCACATGGATGGCCTTGCAGCAGGAAGTGTAGCCGGTGAGGGGGAGAAGGGCGAGGGAGTCTCATCACGCTGCAGTAGACCGGATTTGTTTCGCCGGAGAGCGCTTTCGCCGACGTTGGCGATCAACTGCCCGTGACGGACTCATGCTGTCCTGTTCGTCGTCCGAATAGATGTTCACCTAGGAAGTGTTTTCTCGTGCGCCGGCCTGCCCGAATTTCCCTCTGAAGGTTTTTGTACAAAGAGGGAACGTCGGGTAGAAAGATTGAGTGTCTCGTCACAGAACGCCTTAAAAAAAAAAACTGATCTGTGAAAAACACGCAGCCTAGACTCTTAAATTAGCGTAGTGTTATAAAAAAATCGCCTTTGCAATTTTATTCCACTTCTCTGACAAAATTTTGTAATGCGCCTAGGTTATGAGTTTCAAATTACACAAAGTAGTTTTTTTTTGTAAGAGCGTGTTCTGTTGGAAATATATACGTGGAAAACTGCCCAAGTCACTGAGTAAATCACGTGAGTTTGACCGTCCTGCTGGCGATTCAGGGGTAAATGTTTGGGTGCATTTTCAGAAGATGAAAATCCGTCCCTGTTATCTTCAGTTTATGGTTGTACCCGAGTAACTAATTTTCTTTGTAGAGTCCTGTGAAGGTGTATTTGCTGGACACACCACGTCAGATCTTGGTTAACTGCCTAACTGCTGAGGAGCTCCGTTCATCTTCAAGGGAAGGTGGACATTAAATTTAGGGTTTTACTTCGCCCTCAGATTAATAGGAAGGCTTGAATCCGTTAGGCGCCTGATTGATCTGATGGGCACCTACGCAGTGCTTTTAAGTTCCATTTCATGTAGCGGTTAGGTCTCGAACCTTTACTGGCACTGCCTTGTTACACCATGGATATGGCAGTCTGTATAAATATGGGAAGTTCAAAATCGCGTTTCTGGCAGAAGACTGGACTTCACAGTTATGTTGATACTGTAGTCACCATCATCTTATTGGGGGTCGCGGTGGTGTAGTGGTTAGACTACTCTCCTCCCGGCGAGGTTGCCCCGGATTTTCGCATGTGGGAATCGTGCTGGACGGCGGGTTTTCTCTCGTATCCCCCCCCCCCCNTCTTTTTAATTCCGGCGCTGCTCCATACTCACCTCGCTTCACCCTCATAGGCTCTCAAGACCTCGCGGTTAAGAGTCGCGCAAGATCTCTTCATTCAGTCTTCTTATTAGTTTCGGTTTTAATTAAACTGCTTATAATTCGGTCCTACTCGTATGATGTGTTAATTTTTCACTTGAATTATCCAGAGGTTGTCGAATTAGTTTTGGTCGGAAGGTCGTGATATGTGTGGACATATGCGTGCTTAAATTATAGCCTGTGACGAATTAATAGCACAAAGTTAGCACGTCTTTATTGATCACGACTGCCAAGGAGCAAGCAAAGCGTGCTTGAAACTCCCAACATCACCACACCCCTTCCTCCCAACGGCACACCTTTCTGCCAAGAGTCTGTTCATTCCGGTTCATTTGTGGCGCCATATCACGTGATAAAAATATCGCCTGTTCCGATTTCACAAGCTCTGATCGTGCTTTTGAAACTGCCTCTCGTTGCAGTAGCTATTGCTATGTCCGCGCGCCAAAACTGGTTCCCTTGCGGCGCACGCAGTTTTTTTTACTACGTTTTCTAAAAGGTGTGTAACGACAGTGATTATCGTTGTTCACCGTTAGTGTTGCTGCCATAATGCCTGCCTCCCAATTGAGGCGCCAGATTTTCGTCCCCACCCCCGCAAGGTTCTGCAAGTTGGGCTGCAGGCCTTCTTTGCCCATGAAGTTTTGAGGTATTTAACGCGAACCCACTGCCTTTATCAGTTCTATATTTCTGGTGTCTTCGGTGACGTTCGTATATCGAAATGTGCGTTCACATTAGAAACGGTAACACATAACTTAGCGCTGAACCGTAACTGTGTGTACGGAACCAGTTACAAAAATTAGTTTCGGCGTTGGTCGGTTCGGGCTGACGGTATTTTGTGTCACGCCAAAGATAAGTTACGTTTAAGGCTCCAGTTAGTTTGGACGTGCATACGTGGCGTCCATCGGAGCCAGTCCTTCGGTGTGCCACGTGCACAGTGTAGAGGTTAGTTGTGTATTCTTCTGGAATTTCAAAGAGACAAATAAATGCGAACCACTTTACGCTCCCCTGCTTGATTATATATCTGCTAACTACTATCGTCGCGACTTTATCCTTCTAAGAAAACAGCATACAGAAACGTACACTGTTGTAGCCTCTTGCATATCCTTGTTACTCAGTCACCCTCGTAGATGTGACAGTAGAACGCCTTGTTATGTGATGTTGATAAGTTATGTCGTGAAGGAGCAGGTTATAAACTAACGTGATACAGTTAAAAGCTATGTAACGTGGTATGGGCCGCGTTGGAATTCACCAGCTGAGGGTCCTTACCTGGCTCCGTACCCTTGAAAAGTGCATCACGGATGTGACGTCACATTGTGGCTGCCCGAATTCGCACAATTCTCAGGATCACACATGTCACAAAAATACATACATACACCACTCGGTGTATTATCGTGTTTTGTTTGTTGATTAATTTGCTAGCGTAACTACTTTACGGCGCTAATTAGCACTACGACCATGCGTTTAAATACTAACGTTTAAATACTGCTGAACCTTAATTGGTTCAGAACTGATATTTCTTCTTAGTGAATCTTAGTTACTGTTGTTTTTTTATTGATCTCGGCTTTTGAAGAATTAAAAATCGTACAGTGAACAAGCTGCTTGTGAAAGTTTCATTTTATACAGTGGTAAAGTGAAGATAAAGAAACCCGCGCAAAGCGAAATGTCTCCATTTCCAGTGTGAGTTCATGCTTCTGAATAATAATTTCGTACCGGGCACTCGGGAAACTGCGAGAAACTTCGTAAAAGTAGACGAGCGGCTCTGAACTTTGTAAACACGAGTCGAGTACGCGTAAGCGTGTTCGTCCCGTCGACGTGAATATAAATGAAATCGAAGAAGTGCGGTAGGAGATTACGTAAGACATTAAAACTCGCGGAAATGTTCTTCCATAGCTTTGAAATTAAAATGCGGCGTAGAATGCGTGGCGAAGTCGAGTTTAGAGTACCTCCAGTTGACGAAAGAGGAAATGGAAGCCTTGGAGGTTGATAAAAGTAAATATTGATTTTCTGCAGTATTAAAAAGGAGCGCTGGAAGCCATCTTGGATTTATATAAATTTTTAAATTAGTAATATTTGAGATTAAATTTATAAAATGCGTCTTTCTAAGGGCATAACACATTATTTAATTAGATTTTAGAAACTATTTTAGTTTAATTTCTTGTACTGCTGTCGTTTCTTTAGTCATTCCAAGAAGGTAATCAATAATTAATTCCTAATTATACCACAAGGTAAACTAAGGTACTTAATTTATTTTTAAGTTATTCAGTTATGCGAGTGGATGTCTAGTCAAAGAAGAAATTTCTATAATAATGGTGAGTGCTTTCTATGGCACAAAAACCGGCAATACCACATCACCACAATGATTTCTATCTCCCTCTTAACAAAATGCTGTTAATTCAAAATAAACTACTTAAGTTTTTTTATCCATTAACGCTAACTAGGACCTAAATCTACTGGTCCAGGAATTTTAAAGAACTGTATCTGTCTTCATATGCAACGGAGTGGAGGAAAAAACCTTCCCCACTACTGGTGGACGCCATCGAGCCCGAGGTGTCCAGAATGCAAGTCAGGCACGGCACTGAGCAGATGTAAATAGCAACTGTATCGCCTAGTTATGAAAATAACAGAATTTTCATGTTAGTTACGTTGACAGCTCTTGAAAAACCTCCCTAATAAAAAAGTTTTAAAACGTCTCAAGATCACCTTTTGCTATAAGAAATTATTGTAAAGGCGATGGAAAATAAAATGAACCAGCTTAACGTGTTTTCTGTTTCGTCAGAAATTTAAGCGACTACTGCAGAGTTTTAATACAGCGATATGTTCGGGAAAGATATGGTGTTGTCGCTATAGTTTAAAAAAACTTTTACAGGAGAATAAATAACACGAACAAAGGGCTACTTCCATAGATTTGTGTTTCAATAATCAAATTTTATGAATTGGCAACAAAATATGGACTTTCATTTCCGTCCTTAAAAAAGATTTATGTTAAAATATTTTATAGTTTTTATAAATTATATTAGACACAACTGTTTACATGAGACCCGTATGCCAACTACGAGGCCCCTTAAGGCTGTTGACCGTAGTTTGAAAGTAGTAAGAATTTGATATAGGGAAAAATCCTTTTAATGAAATTCGGCTTTTTGGCGTTCCTGTTAAAGATATACCACCAGTAATTCTTGATCAGAAAAAATACGCGCTTTTTTGCTATCGAATTCTTTAGTAACATTAATGTATAGCCTGTTTCCTGGAAATATAAGAAAACTTAATAATAAAAATAAATACTGAAAAACAAATCGGTTATATTTGCGTCGATACAGAGCTTCAGAGTATCATTTCTCACACTTAGGTTTTAGTTCTAAGTTTATATCTTCAAATTGGTTTTAAAAAACCGAATTTCACTAGCATATATTTTCCTATACCAAATTCTCATTGCTTTCAAACCTGGCAAAAGCCTTAATGCCGCAGCGAATATGCTCCCCATAGCTTCATAGCACTAACTGTTAAATACCGATATCGTAGGTTTTTGGAAAGTGTCGTCCAGCGTGTTCACTATATTTTGAATTTGGTTTTCCAATTATTTTTCCCGATTGAAAGTGAGAGTAGTTACACGTTCCGCGCGGCCCTAATGCGCCGCACGTGCTGTCGGCAGTGTGATTGCGTCTCCCCAATCAGCGCCTTTGTGATCATGACAACGGGACTCTGTGTTTGCCCTTCCCTGATTGGCTGCCGGTTTGTTGTCTCTTCCCCGCCCCCTCGGCGGGCGTGACTATACGTCGTGTGCGTTGGGCGACAGGCCATACGCAAGCAGGTCGCCTTTTGTCGAGGTTAACTGTAGTACAGGTAAAGCGGCACTAGTTTGACAAGCACAATTACCTTTATGTGCTATTGCGCCACAAAAATTATGTTGGCAAGACTACCTGTGCCAGTAGAGACATTGCCGCAAAAATTTCCTTTTGGTTCTTTTGTAAAGTTATTGACTGCTTGCAATATTTAATTTTACAAATGGCATGAGTAAAGCACTGCTGTATGTGATTCCCGGTTAATTTACCACTTCTGAAAGCCTAATAAAAAAAAACACACATACACACATTGCCTTATAGCTACGAAAAATAAATTAGTATTGCCGTACACCTATTGAAGCTACAATTTGTAATTATTAGAACCATAATTATATTACTGTTACGGTATTTATTTGTGAAGTGAATGCAAAATTACTAACCAGTTATAGTCGGTACCAATTTACGCATGTCACTCGTAGGTATAGTGAGACTCTATGATAGAAATGTTTTGTCATTATTTGCCGCCAACGTTACTGTAAATAGCATACTCCAGTCAAGACACATCCACTTGCAGACAGGTTTTTTTATTCAAAGGTTAATTTGAAAAGTAAAAATTAATTGCAGTATTTTTTATTAATGTGTGGACAGTTGCATTGAGAGAGCGTATTCACACTTTTTGTATTTAGGGTGGAAAGAAACTTACACTGATTTCGTCTCCCTGAAGTTTTAAATCGGACAAACAATTGTCGCCTTTATTTCCTGACACCACAGGATTTTCGTGGTGAAATTGAGAAAACGAAAAAATAGCATTACGTCGGTAAGAAGAGTGTTTGAACACCCTGAATTGTGACCCTTCCTGTGACGAAGTTTTAATGCAACTTCGATTTGTGCACAATAATTTGTTGTAAAATCACGAGTAATTTCTAAAAAAGAAATTAAATGTTCAATTACTATTTGACTACGTGGTTTTGACACACTACGGGCAATTCTCGAGCCAATATTAACATGCGCACGAGACGAAAATCAGTCTACCTTACTGCATTATCAGTGGTCAACCGTGAACCAGCTGTGATGTTGTTTATCCGTAACCAAAGGCAATTGCTTTACCCTTAAGGTTCTGCTTCACCTAATATGCAGTAATCCTTCATTTTCGTGTTATAATTTCAGTTTCAGGGGTATTATTGGAAATGCTTGATTATAGAAAATTTGCAATTAACTGGTTGTTTAATTCCCCTGTATCTAATGTTTACATGAGTACTATTTCCTGCTTGCAAAATGTCAGACACTTATTGATAAAATATATATATGTTCGTGAGTTTTTGCAACTAGCAGATAACACGCAATGAAAATTAAGCACTAAATACTCAATTTCTCGTAAAATGTAAATTTTCTGTAATCTTACGTTGCAAGTAATTACTCTGAATCCGAAATTATGACACGAAAACGAAGAAATTTTGCAAAAGCGGTAAAGCGGGATGGTGCTGTCTGCGCCTCGCGAGAACGCCGCCATGTTTGGGCGTGGAAGCACGTACGCGGCCAAGAAGAATTTACGCGGTCGTGACATCGAACTGTTCGTTTCCCAGCGCTGGCTAATTTTTGTTTGGCAAAACTGAACCTACTGTTTCTTTTTTTCCCTCGCCGCTAAGCTCTGGCGTGTTCACGTCTTGCACTTCTCCTCAGAGTAAGGTTTTAATTCTCAAGCGCTTCGCGTCTCCGTGGGTAAATGATATATTAAATATGTGGTAGACTGAGCTTTTTCTTCTGCGAATGTCACCAATTGGCGCTCACAAATTGCCAGCATAAATGTTGAAATCACGTGATCAAAAATACTGGAGTATATTTGTCTATTAAATTTGGTTTTCCAACAAACCTATTCCTTTTTTTATTATTTTTTATTAATTTTTTTGCATCACACGAATATATACTAGTTGAAATTAAGCTTACTGTAATAAAATTAAAAATCAAGCATTAGCGGAAATAGTATACTGCTCCATTTGTCAAAACGCAATTGTCTATGTAGCTCAAGTGGCAGTAAAGCCGTTCAGTGTTGTGGCATACAATTACTTAGAGCTGACATACGCTCTCTACTCCTTATTATCTGTACGTGTTAAATCCCCTGCAGTTCCGTATTTGAAGAAGTCATTTGTTTTGAAGGAAACAAGGGGNATGGTAGTTGCACCCGACAGTGACTTTTTTTTTATAGATACATTAGAACCTCGCTTATCCGACCGTTGGTAACCAGGTGTTCCTGTTTATGCGGATTGACAGTTACGTTACAGTGCAATATTTTATTTACTTATTTGTTACATGAATTCGTACTTCACTGAATATCGTTGCCTTTACTGCTCGACGTGTGACATCGGCGTATACAAATTTCGTACAGGAACCTGCTGATTAGTACTCAAATTTGCGTTGTGCATTAAAATAACAGTATTTGTGTAAGAATTCGTATACTTTGTATACAGTATGTATATAATTTGTGTGATAGTTCTGAATTTTATGTTATACCTTTTAATTTACGAGTTGCAAGATTTTTCGTTGGTCCTAGTTAATCTGGATACACTATGGTCTGATTAGTATATATCGTAAATTAACTTTGAAGTTGTTTAGTAGAATTGTAATCAGTGCAGCAGACAGTAATGCCCACATAACAAAAATTGTAACCTGGATATATTCTGCCTTGTTACTGTTGAGCATTGTGCATGCTTTCAAGATATCGCTTATAAAAATGAACTTGACCGGTCCCTGCAATGTGTTTTGGAACTAAGTTGTGTTTTAATTTACATTCGAGCTAAATGGTCGTCCCAGACGACCGAGAATCAGCAGTCTGCGACTGTAGAAGAAATGAGTTTTGCAGTGCAGTTTCTTTCAGTCACGTCTTGTGCCGCTGCGCCAATATTTCACATTCGCCACCCGCCATTTGTAAAGTGCGTCACATGGCGCTGCTTCCGGCGCCCGGAGAGAGGAAGCAGCGCCATGCAAAGGCGGGGGAAGGTGTTTCTTACTTCTTTTTTCTGTACTTCCTCGGAAACTTGGTGCACGTATTGGAGAGGAGGAAGCCGTGAAGATTTATCAGCCTTGCGAAAGGGGGCAAGGGAGCAGGTTGCTGCAACCCTTCCCTCGCTGTACCTCTAACCCTTGGCTTGCATCGCTTTGTTCACCTCCTCTCCTCCTGTTCGTTATTTCTTGCTAGGTGTCTAGAGTTCTCTCACTCCACAACACCATCTTTCCCTCTTTGTGACGAGTGTTTGGTGTTTTTCTTTCCCCGGCACCAGTTTATCGTTTTTTTTTGTTCCCGCGAGCTCTTTTCCCCTCTAGACGCTGTTTGGGTTCCCTACCCTCTGCCGACATCTTGTCAAACTTTGGTCGATCCGTTACTTTTGCCCCTTCGGCTCTCTTTCACGTCGTCTTTCCCCGGTGCTCGAGAAATGACGTTGATGTTTGCTTGTTTAGAGCTAGCACATTCACGATAACCTCGTTTCTGGAAGGTGGTAACATGAAATATCGTTGTTTTGTGGCCTTAGCGGACGTCTGGGGCATCTCAATTGCAAACTGAAAGGGGCATTTCTTTCAGTACTTACGACAGTAACTTACGCAAATGCGCGCAACACATTTGTGTTGCACTTTACTCACATTTGAAAGTCAACTAGCTTAATAAGAGCGGTGGTACAGATCACTTTATACAGTCTTCACAAACAGTAACTTAGCGTGTTCTGAAATAATGTGTAGAACGTATTCGAAAGGAATAAAATCCCTGAGCAAATGACTATTCAAAATAGCATAAGTGAAATGGCGTTCTTTAATATTGCTTGGCGACAGTAACATCAAAAATTCTTTCAGTTGACAACAATTTAAACTAAATAATAACTTCATACTTCATCGATGTCCTTTTGTACTCTTTTATTAACCACGTATAGTTGAAGCTGTTGCCCAATGACCGATCATGGGTGGTTTTATTGTGTGGTTTGTTGGTCTTGTGTGTGGATTTCCTGATTTGGGAATGCACTGCAGTGAGTTTCCAGCACCTTGTGGATTAAATTAAATTTCAGATCATGTAGGCTACGCGCAGTACGCTTAAGCATTTTTCAAGTGCTCATAATTATTTTTGGAAATGAACTTGAAAAATATATTTTTGCATGGCAGTTGTATGATGTTAGTTTTCTATGCAGTAAACATATAGTCCATTCACGGTTACTTCAAACTTTTCTGAAGCGCAGATAAAGATCTACTTTCAGTATATACCTCCGCCTCAGCGAAACAAAGCTTAACCGAGTCTAGGGTATTACACCAAAAGGACAACGCACCGCATTCGTGCGCACTCCGTTCAGTATGTTTTACATAAGAACTATTTTTTACTAGGTATTACCAACACACCCATTTTCTTCCTCTTCTTAGTGATATTAATTACAAATTAATTATTATAATTTATAAATAAAATTACAATTTAACAAAAAATAAGGAATTTTAGTGCTGTGTTACATGGAATATTTAGGAAACGACTACACGCATACATTTCAAAGGTTCGATTTAAAAAGTGCGAAGAAACCGCAAATTGACTATAAACTTAGTGATTTGTTATAAAATCGAAAATTTTTGAAGAGTTATTTTATGCCCGTATATGTACTCTCTTGGAGATCGTCGCCGGGTGGAGTTGCTTGTGTAAAAGTGCATGCCTTATTGTCCGCTGCAGTCGTTTAGAAACTTTTCTGTTCCGTGTTCTCCATACGCAAGTTGCCCGGTTATCGGCTGCCGTGATATCGAAGCTCTTAAGCGAAGAGGCCGAAACGGTGACGATTCGAGCAAGACTCGCCCGTTGTATGTCTCGGAGTGTGAGCGCCGAAACGTTAGCTGGCAGTTTGGAACCCCTTATAATAGGGTTTCCCTTCCTCTTGTGGATTTTCTGCGTACGTCCTTGCGGCAGTGCAGTAGCCTGCAACCGGCATGTACAGTTGCAGTCGTTTCTGGAGTACGCGATTAATTAAAATTCACTTTCAGAAAATACATTTGCAGCGAATTAAAATGTCATGGGCTAAGTTTATTACATTTTTTCGTTAGTGGAATGTATGGACATTTTTTCCCTGTGTGCTTAAAATTTTTTTGTAGAATTAAATGTGTTAATAATTGGTTAAAATCAATTACGGCAGTACCTTCATACGCATATTGTTAAATTTATGTAAATAATACAAGGTTTTATATACTGTATGTTCCAAAAATAGTGACTTGACAATTGACTGTGCTAAGACTACACTCTAAGCCCGAATCAGTGATATGTTAGTGGATTAGCATTCACTGAAAGTCAGTGTTGACAAGCTACCGCCGACTGGGGAATCAAGCACATCAACTGGGAACAGTGACCTGTGGTGGTGAAAATCTCGACATTCAGTACGATTCACATAGGTTTAAATTGGTGGCAGTCAGCCATCATGTTAATGATTTATCTGGCACAGATTACCAGTGAGGCCATTTTCACTTATTTTCACTGTCGGGGCTCCATTTGTACTAGTTCGAGTTCAGGATGCACGAAACATTTTTATAGTGAAAATCACATGGGATGTGTAATGTCGGCCGGAATCGTTTGCTATCCACGGGTCCAAACACGTGTCCCTGGACGAGCACGTCCTTGGTGCCGCAATCCGGGACGACTGCCTCCGCCCTCCGCCACAAATCAATCACAAGGTATGCCGAGACGCACGTGGGCGCCACCTCGCCTTGTTCAGCTCGTCGCGGGCCATTGTCTGGTTGTGTGGCCGAGGAGCGACCATTGTGCATGTTGGGCAAGAGGCCGCCCTGCCTCCCTACCTTCCCTGCTAACGTCAATGTATATCCCCTCCACCGCTGGTCGGCGTTCCAAAACATTACTCCGAGAGTAGAGTAAAGTAACAGATGAGTGAGTGAGTGAAGAGATTTGGGCGGCTCTTAACATCGAGGTCTTGAGTGCCGATGAGAGTGAAACGAGGTATGGAGCAGCGCCGGAATGAAAGGGCGGGGGAAACGGGAGACCTCCGAGACAACGCGGCGACCAGCGGCATCGTCCGGCACGGTTCTCACGTGCGAAAACCCGGGGGCGCCATCACTTGGAATCGAACCCGGTTCGCCTTGGTGAAAGGCGAGTGGTCTAACCACTACACTACCGCGGCCTCTAACAGCTGAGGAAAGCAAGAGTAAACTGGTTTTTGGAACAAGCATTGTGGATATAGCATTATGTGTTTACAAATATCTACTGATTAAGCAACCAATGTAAATTCCAAAATATATGTATCACTTTCGCCATATTCTTTTCCAGAAAAAAATTGTTATTTACATAAACAGCTTTACTTACCATAAGTTTGACACCTGCCAAAGCTGAGGTTTGGACGTAGGTGTTGTAATCTGTTCTGTGGCGTGAGGCGCCAACACTTAATACTAGTCCTCAGTGATCGGGCGTAGGAATGCTTCGACACTGTTGTTTAATGGTCCAATTCACTAATAAATGAATACAGGATAATTCATATTTCACAAATCGAGGTTTTATTGTTGCATAAACATGTGAATTGATACATGAACCCTTGAGACAACTCCCTCCCTTTTCTACGTATGCTCCGTACAATTCGCGTCGTAAAAGGGGGGGTGGGGGATCTTCGTCGCACTTGTTGGATGATTCTAAAAGATCCTTCACACTGCGGGATAACTACTAAAGGTCCTTCACACTCGCTGGATGACTGTACTTATCTGGCTTGCTGTGCTGGTAGTTGTTCTTGCAGATGAGGTCCGGTGAGCTGGAACTGCTCTCGTCCTGTCACGGGCGCCTCGGTGACTCGTCTCGACGTCCCTCCTTCTCGGGTTGACGCAGGACTCTGTGTCTGATGGCGGCTGGCGGCCGTTCTCGTCTCCTGCGGAATCACTCCTCCCTCCCGGAATCTCGTCGGCCGACTGCCATGTTTCCTCGGACTCCTCCGGTTTTGTAGGCCTTCATTGCCATATTAAACTGCCCCGGTTTCTCCATGTAGCCGCGGACCGCCCCCCGGGGTAATCAACCGCGGGCGTGTACTCCAGCTCCATAGTCTGCTGTTTTGTTCTGGTTTACCAGTTTCAGCACTCCGTTCTGTCCGTGCGGAAATAATTGAAAGGGGCCTCTCGTTGCGTTCGTCCAAACGCTCTCTCGGTTTTTATTGTGGTCGAAAGCCTGGGACAAAGCACAGCCTGGCGAGGTCATAAATACGTCTCGCCGTTCCTGCCTGCTCGCGGAGTCTGGCGTCTGTCCTTCTATTCTAGCTGGAGGTTTGTTGTTTGTTCGGCGTTGTGGGAATACTTCGGGATCTCCCCCTGGCCGCTGCCTTCGTGTTCTTCCCGCTGTCACCTGATTCCACACCGTGACGCTATTCTCCCGCATGTCCGCCTTCCCATGCAAATGGTCGTCTTGTAGGGCCGATCTGGCGCCGTTCCCTTCGTCACGGCTGCCAGGCCCTAAATCCTGATTGATGTCGTTCGCCTGCGAGCTTCGTTAGAGCGTGGTACGGACGAATAAAATATAGGGACGCCGCAGGCGTCAAGTTAATAGTAAACATCATGTCTGAAAATGCAACCGCTAAACAAGTTAACTTTTAAATAAAAATTCGAATTTTGTCACTCGTCATTTGCAATTTTCCCATATGTATCTGTAACCAGAATGCCCACATTTCCTTTCAGTTTTATTTAATTCTACTAAACTTCCCGCCATTTTCAGTTTACCTTACGTTACTCGCCAAAATAATGCGTGTAGAAGTTTTACTCTGGCAATATGCTCAGAGTAATTACTCTGCAGTTTTGAGACACTGCCATGAGCTAGTAAAACATTTATTCAGTGAGCTATCTTCACACTTTTTGAATGAAATCTTTGAAAAATCACTCAATTTATGACTTGTTTGGTTGTTTACTAAATGTCACATCGCAGCGGTTTACACTTCTTGTAACAAGTATGTATATATTTTGGTTAAACTGATTTTTTTATAATTTATCCATAAATTATAATATTTCGTCTACAATTGATATCAGTAAAACAGTGAGAAATTAGCTTTGTTGCTAATGCGTAGTGCGAAAGAGTTCTCATGCAAAATATTATTGAACTGAGTGGGGGCACATACGGTGGATTGTCCCTTTTGGTGTCATTTTCGAGACTTATTTAAGCTTTGTTTGCATCAGGTGGAGGAATAACCTGAAATTGGAACTTAAGCAGGTCTTCTGAAAACTTCGATCGAAGTAACCAATGAATGGACTATAAATACACAGACGAAATGGCGTGACAGTTCTTTTGAATTTGGCGTAGGCCTAACCAGTCTCCTTTTCGGATTGGCTGCACGCGGCTCTAAGATCGGGCCTTGTGTCAGATTGGCTACTGCATGCTGACAAGTATGTTGCCTGGCGTTGATTGGCGAACGGCGTTCCTACCTGTTGATGGCCAGTGGCGCCATTTTGCTGGCGTGTACGGCGGAATTTCGCGGATTAAGCAGCTGTTTCACCTCTGTTTTCTCAAGTACGCTGTGTTCCAGAGTTCAGCTACTCTTTCGCCAACTGAGCTGCCAAAAGCCACGTGGCCTTGCCTCACGGTTACACGGGTTCATAGTTTGAGCACTCTCGAAATTTACCTTGAGAAAAAAAATTACTGGAAGTAACTGTATATAATTTGACATTAAAAATTAATGGATCTACTTGCAATAAATTTAGTGGCGAACCAACAAAAATAGTCATATTTTATAAGCCATAAAAATATGCAATTTTTAAGTTATAGGAAACTATAATATTTCTTTCTTTTTTATTAATATTTATCATTGGGAATGGCATTATAGTAATTATTTGTGTTGTTACAATTTGTCTCGCAATCGACTCAAGAATACAATTAGTTAGGTTTTTACATAGAAACTGGGGTAAAAGAGATTAGACAAGCAGGGCTCAAAGGTGTTCGGCTAACCGCAAGCCTTGTATACTACTCTCTGTACATAAATAACTTTCTTCGTAATTCCAGCACAAATGGTGATGCAACTATTGCACTTGTAGGATATCAGTTTATAACTTCTGACCTGTCTGCTAAAGAGTACCGTTTAAGATACTTTTCACTTCCTAATACTAGTTTCAGTTTTCGTTCCCGTCTCTGATGTTTTATTCTTTGACGGTTATAATGGCCAAACTCTCACTGTAGGCACGGGAACTCCGGTGATAATACCTTAACTGCGATACAAAAAATTAAAAAGTTTTATTATTATTATTATTATCTGATATCTCAATCATGATATCTCAACTGACTGAAAGGTTACATGAAGGTCACAAGCACCTAGGAGGAGGAGGAGAGAGGGAAATATTCACAAAGAAACTTCCGCCTGGGTCGGATCCGACCCGATCGTAGTAGAGAAGGGCTAAGGAAGTTATCCAGAAAATTTGTTTACAGTGATAGTAGACGGGGAGGCTGCGTATATGTTTAGTGGCTTGTGCGTAGAGGCTATCACTGGAAACAAATTTTCTGGTTAACTTCCTTAGCCCTTCTCTACTACGGTCGGATCCGACCCGCGCGGAAGTTTCTTTGTAAATATTTCCCTCTCCCCTCCTCCTAGGTGCTTGTGACCTTCATGTAACCTATCGGTCAGTTGAGAAGTAGATGCCCGCCAATCCGCAGCTCTTAGGTATGTGCCATTTTTTCCCAGTAGCCTTTTATTGTATAGCGGGGTCGGATTTGACCCACTGTAGAAAAAATGTTATGGGTCACATCCGACCCAGTGTAGCATGTACGTACACAAAATATAGTGTTGTTTAAAAATTGTATACACCTCAAATGTTGTCAATTTGACCAAATGTTCACCTTCTTCTATTTTCATTCATTTGGAAGGGGTGGGGGAATGAAGTACACACTAAATGACTCGCCCTTATCTGATCTTTTCAGGACAATGGCGTTCAACAAAAAATTGAGAACTCCCGAGGAAATACGCTGAATTGAATCATCAAATGCTTTTTAGTGGTTCTGACGATGAAGATCTGGCAGACGATAACGGATTAGAACCAGATATTTGATCAAACAGTGATGATGGCGAAGACGTTTTCGACTGCGATAGCGACGAGGATGGTAATTTTTCCTTTGATGAGAGTGAAGAAAGGAACTTTGAGCTTGGGAAAGACGGTGTAACCAAATGGACTGACAAATTACTATGTTCCTTAATTGCAAGAACTCCAACTGTCAACGTAGTCACGCGGTTACCAGAACCAAAGGGAGGGGCGCAAGAAATAACCGGTGAGTTGGAATTGTTCTTGTTATTCTTCACAGAAGAAATTATATTTGATATAGTTTGTCATACCAACGCAAAGATCGACCAAGCTCGGCTAAACTACAACAGAGATGTGTCATTCATTTCAAATACTGACGAGGTTGAATTCAAACCCTCTAGGGACTTATTTTCATGAGCGGTGTTTTGAAGAATTCTGGATTGAACACCAAAGACATGTTCTCAAAAACCTTTGGACCACCTATTTTTCGCTGCACAATGTCCCTTGCAAGAGTTCAGTTTCTTTTGACAACCATTCGCTTTGATTACCTTACAACGAGGGAGGAACGCAAAGCAAGTGATAAATTCGCAGCTTTCAGAGAGATTTGGGATAAATTCAACACCAATTGTTCCATATACTTTTATCCCTCTCAGTATGTGACAATATATGAAACAATGCTCGGATTCCTAGGACGTTGCCCATTTAGAATGTATCTCCCATCAAAGCCGGACAAGTATGGGTTGAAAATAATATCGCTCTGTGATGCACGAAATTTTTATTTTTGCGGAGGGATACCTTATGTAGGAAAGGAAATGAACAAGAAGAAAGGGGACTTTTCTTTACCAACTCAGTATGTACTGAAACTTACTGAGTCTTTGAAAGGCAGTAACCGTAATGTTACAGCTGATAATTGGTTTTCCTCACTAGAAGTGACAAAAGAACTTCTGAAAAGACAAATCACTTTCGTCAGTACTTTGAGGAAAAACAAACCACAGATTCCAACATCTCTGTTATCTGCAGCCCCCGAATCTTCGTCTCGATTTATGTACAAGGACGATAAAATGCTGGTATCCTACACTCCAAAGAAAAACAAAAGAGCGGTGCTTATCTCTCCGATGCATTTTTCAGGAGAAGTAAACGAGACATCGAAAAGCCAGGTATAATTGAATTTTAAAACATGATGAAAGGGGACGTAGACGTGATGGATAAGTTGTGTCATGCTTACACAAATTCTCGCAAAACAAGACGCTGGCCTCTGCGGTATTTGTTTGGAGTGTTGGATATAGCAGCAATCAACGCTTTCGTACTATACAAGTGGAACGTTGACAAAGAGTCCTACCCAAACGATGTACGCTCCACCTTCCTGATGAATCTGGTTTTTGCCTCCACAAAACCTATGATGGAGAAAAGATTCCAGAATAAGCATATTCCGAAAAGTTTGCGCAACACGATTGGCCAATTGCTAGAGAAAAAAACATTCTGGTCCGACAAGTAGGAAGACGCCAGGCAAAAGAAAAAGATGCGACTACTGTGACCCTTCAGAGAACAGAAAAGGAAGTTCCTGTTGTGCTAAATGTTTTGTTTTCTTCTCATGTTGTTACTTATATGTGTCTGTTACTTAAGTCATTATGTCGTTTTTAGCAAGCCTGTAATTTTTTTCTACCTAAGATTTTGAAAAAATGCTTAAAGAAAATACTGATTTTTTAAAGCAATAAGTAGACTGTAAAATTGTGTTCCTCTATTATATATTTTTATTATTAAATTTGATGTTATTTTAATAAAAAAACTATTCTCTGAAGGATTTCATTTCATTCTACCCAAATAATGCCTTTATTTACAGTAAAATGAGGTAAGGAATTCACTTTGCTCAAATCCGACCCACTGTAGTGTTAACGTCAGGCGAAGACTCGGTAGTAGACGAGGGATTTAACTGTAATGGAAGTTTTTAAACTATACATAGTATGGAAATAATACTACATGTCAGACTGTAAATATAGGAATGTTTAGCGTCGTTACTATACAAGGTTGGGGACTTCCCTACGCATTTGACTGTTTTGTGAGCGAATATAGGAACGGTACCATGGATGTATGGGAAAATACTATACAATTCGCCCTTCCTCGCTATTCGTATACATTGATATGGTAATTTTACGAATAATTTCTTAGGGGCTATGGGGCATATGGTGTGCTATATGCGGGTCGTTCTTAGCGCTCTCGCTCTTTTAGTCCCCAGACTCGCAGTGGACCACGTCTTTCAGCGTCCCTCGCAGTTGAACCCCCCCCCCTCCAAATTCACCCATATTTGTCACCATATACTAAATATGAGGTAGACCGATCTCGCTGACTGCGCATAAACAATCTCCGTGTGCCAACATTGAACAACTTTTCTACCAATAAGACTTGCAAAAACGGCGTGGATTGGGCTTGAAGTTAAAATAGTATTTCGTAAACAAGTGCTTTAAGATGTTTTTAGACTTCCTCTAACCAATTTGTAACGTAGTTTGATGAAATTCAAATTGGTAAAAGTAATTTATTATTATAATATTGCGTGCCATTTAAAAATTAAGATATAAACAAACGCGTTCATCGCTGTTGACCATGTGACCTTGACAGTTGTTCCTTTGGGATAGGCCAATGTGGGGTACATGCGCAGAAGACTAATAAGCGGTCTACCTCATGTTTAGTGTGTGGTTGACATCACCAGGGGCTCCGGGACAGACTGGTGCCCACACGGTGCTCGAATTCTGTTCTGAGTCGTGCAGTGGGCGGGCCCAGAACCTATTCCCCAACATGAGCGTGACGCATTGGCGGTCACGACAGTCGATGGCTATCGAAGCAGTTTTTGCCAACATTCCGTGCATTGCTCACTTCGGGGATCGTTTCTGATATAGGCTGTTCGCGGTTATTTGATCACTTTTGAAATCAGCCTTTAAAAAATGTCACTCCCCTACCTGCAAATATTCTAACTAGCACACGGACTATCATGCGCCCAATAAAGTTGGTAATGGCGGAGGGGAAATACAGGATGTCAGGTAATTCCCTTATAAGGGCTGCACCACACGAATCTGTGATCAAAACTAAGTAGAAAATACTCTTTCGTAAAAATGCGTAAGACCCTTCGTTTACGAGAAAAAATGTATGGAAGGTCCAAAAACCACTGTAGCAAACATGTGGCATTCCAATTAAAGATGAGGTGGTGTGGCAATGCTGCAATGCTGCTAGGGAACGAGTCTAGCTGAGTAGTGCGAAAGAGGCCATGAAGTTCACATGCAGTGAGTACTGGGGCATGGCAATGGCCACGGGTGCACCCGGTGGCCAAGCTCCATGCATGCTGCATGCATCCAACGTGCGGAAAACTGCATTGCTATGGGCAGACCAAACTTCGAACACCTGTTATCACGTTTCGGCGATTTATATGTTGTTGCTGCATGCTGTGTTTTACGTGCAATAAAGTCTTTTTATTTATTTTAATATCGTTTTTCTCGTAAACTAAGGGCGCCTTTTTACAGAAGAATATTTCCTACTTAGTTTTGATCACAGATTCGTGTGGTGGTGTCCGTATCCGCGAATTACCTGACATTCTGCATTTCCATTTTTTAAGGTTGCATTAAAAGCGTTTGGTAAACATTCGTGAATACTGAAATGATTTATTTTGTGGCATGTAAGAATTAGCAAATTGGTAAAACAGTTACTTTTATAATAATTTCAGAGTTTAACTTGACCGACGCATGAATAAAGTGATCAGGCCCATGGCAGTGGTAATTGTACATATGGTGGAAGGATATTAAATGTGCATACCAGTAGATTTAAGAGTGCTTTCAAAACTGCTCAGTTTACCCTGAACAGCCTGTAATATCACTCTCCCCCCCCCCTTCACATATTGTTTTTTAACTGCGCAGTAAAATTATATCTAAAAGAAAGTGCTTAGATTTTCAGACAATAGACATTAATCACAGCTTAATTATTATCAAAGCATTAAATTATAATTTTCATTTACTTCAGTATTGAAAAATTGCTTCGTCCGCAAGTCATTCTAGAGGTATCGTTGCCAAGAAAATCACAAAGGAAGAGATTAAAGCAATACACACGAAAACAAGCCAAGTTAGCCGTTGTCAACAGATACGTAAAAATAATTTTATAATCCCACAAGGAATTAATTTAAAAGTCTTGACTGATTTCCTTGTGGAATTATTTTTATGTTGACAACATTTATAGTCTTGGCTTGTTTTCGTGTGTGTTTTAATCTCATCTTCTGCGTTTCCCTTGGCGAGATAGCTCTGCAATAGTGTATGTCAGAAGTTTTTTTTCCCTCTAATTAATTACTTAGGCCGTGTTCGAAATGGCTATTTGGCAATTTTGTGATTTTTCGATTTCGTATCGTTCAATTCGAACATATTCTCTATTCAGTTGTTCAGGACTGTGATGCTACCTATAGGACTTTATTATAACAGACCTACTATAATTTTTTATACTAAGTAATTTAATTTTTTATCTCGTTATTTAATTTTTTTATGATTTAGGTAAATAGCAAACCTCAGATTGTTTATATTTTAATGGTTTCTTTTGGAAATGTATAACATTACACAAACGTGCTACGGGTAATTTACGACTGGTAATATTTTAATATTGCTTTACGTATGCTGTATTGTCGTATCTCGGTTTTCTCTTAAGGTATGTAAAGTACGACACCACCCCTCAATTTTTATTTCTGCCGCTTCAGGTTGTAAACATATATGTTGGTGATTAGGCGATTTTGTAATTTTGTATCGATCCCTTAAATACGAGAAACGAGAAATACCAAATCAAAATACGTCATTTTTGTATACAAAAATCGGGTCACCTGACCATTTTGTCAACAAAATCGGCCAATTCAGACACGGCCTTGCTTCCATTGCAAGTAACATTCAAAGAACATTCTAGTTTTAGTGTTAAATTTTTCCGCGTTCATTGCCAATATAGCAACATACGTCCAGGAACAAATTTCCACATGATACACTGTTTTTCAAATGCAGATTCTCCCTTCTCACGTTATGGGCGAGATCGTTACCGACGTGCCGTGCTGTCCGAGCGTCGGGCGGCGAGGTAATGCCCGTGGTTACGGTCGGTCGACGTTTCGCCGCCATTGAAAACAAGTCTTGCGAGTCTCCATGCGATGCAAACCCGGGATTTACGTTTGGTGTCCCCCCCCCCCNAGGGGTGCGGCTGGTGAGGCAGTGGTTTGGCGACCCAGGTCTTGCAGACCGGCGAGGTCGCGACCGCCCGTGGTTTCACTTCTCCTGCCGAGCCCATTTCCCAGAGCTCCGTCCTCGCCTGTCTTCTATGTAACAAAATTGACCAGAATCTTAATAATACAATGGGCGGGTAAGTAACTGTATCGGCATTTGTCTGTCAAAGGAATGAAATCCCCATGGGAGGGACCACCATCCCGATATAGTGTGCCTGGATCGACCCCACGACCTTCCGAATGCGTGCAAAGAGTATTACCGCATTGAAAAAAACCGCCAGGTCCTTTGTTATAAAAACTCCTCAGTGTGTTGTTTACAGTTAAACATTTTTTAGAGTAAAATTAAGGTCTTAGAGGTTCTACGTGACACAGTTATACATAGACACGCTAAGAAAGCCATCGGAACAAGTGCTTGCTGACCCGGTGCTCACACTCACTGCCAAAGTTTAATGGGCGATGATTTGATAAGATTGATACTAAAGTAAGTGTGTGTGTGCATTCATTTGGGAAGTGGATTAAAATTCACATGGGCCAAAGTACGTAGTTATAAAATGGGGGTTCTGCGCCACCTGGCGGGGAGAAAGGGAAAGACGGTGGCCATATTGGATAACGTTACGCTGCAACCTCCTCTGTCATTCCTCGCAAAAGGCGGCTATTTTCCCTTTTTTTCCTTGGAATTCCCCCTCTTTCCCTCAAAAACGCCCAAATATTCCCGAATTTCTCTTAACCAAAATAATTTCCAGCAGAAATTTTCTTTACCAAAATTCATTTGAGTCACTCAGTCCGAAAATAGCATGACTCCACAATGTGGCTAAGTGACTCCTTTTTGGGAGTGAGGAGTGTTGGAGTTAATTGCCTTATCATGCAACTTCTCTCATCATACTCTGTCATTCCACCATGGTTTTCTCATATTCTTTCTGGTCACCTTTCACCTGGCATCCTGGCAGGGATGAGTCTCATGCTCTGTCGTTCCACTTTAGTTTTCTGATATTCCTTCTAGGCTCCTTTCACCTGGCATCCTGGTGGGGAAATCTCCTGCTCTGTAATTACACCTGCGCGACACGCAGCGAAGCCTGCCCACACATGCTATTCTAGTGTCGCACTGCGCGCACGCATCAAGTATACGCCCTAAGCTCACTTATATACATAGTTGGCTATAATTTCCATACCGTTTAAGATAGTTACTAAATGTATAACATAGGCGTGTCGCCCCCGACAACGAATAGGGCCGCAGAGTCAAGTTTGCCCTAAACATATTTCGTGTCTGTAATTATCTGTCGGGACATGAAAACTTCGCTTTTTTAATTACGTGTAGGATAGGCTCTGCAGTCCTACGTATGTGTTTTCGAGCCTCAGTTTTTTGTTCAATAGCTGTAGTCCCAGTGTGTAGCCAGTTTTACCTCTAGGGTGGACAGAAGCGATATCCTCTATCAACACCAGTTTATTTGAGGCGATATTTTAAAGAAATGTACTAATATTCACAACTTGATGTATTCAAACGAAATAAATTGTTATCTTGTACTGTATAACTGAATTCCTCTCGTGAAGATACATGCATGTGTAATATGTGATTGCGATGGTTAGTAAGTGCTCATAACTATTTTCCTTATAAATTAATTTATATATCAGTGTGTAGCAGTGTTAGCCTTATCATTCCCGCATTTCACAATGGAAATTTTTTCGCCTAACATAACGTACAGCATTCGATGCTCGCGCATTATGCATTTGTTGGTAAATGCGTGTAACTCTTTGCTTTTATAATTATTTTATATATATGTTTGCGTCAGCGCGTAGCAGTGATGTCTCTTTTGCACGACTAATGGTTTAAAATATATGTGGTTTTGCAGCAAGCAAAGTAACACAGTCTTTACAAGTCGTGTAATGTGTATCGCACTTGACGCATTGTAGTCATTTTTGCTGTTGGCCCTTGTGATCATTCGTTCTCCCTCATTTCGCCGGGCATTCTAGCTTTAACTAAACTTCTTGGCGTGAAAGCAACACTGCTATCACTATTATACACTGTGGCTCCGTCGGGTATTTTTTATATATTGTGACTCGTTATGACATCATGCTTGTGATGTACTTTCCTATATGCCAGTTCTTTATTGTTTGTTGCGTGAATGGTTTTTCATGTGTAGGGTTTCATATCTTTTGCACTTGGTTTCCCCGACCCTTGTGTTAAGCTGACGGCGTTTATTTATATTAACACGTACATTTTTTAGTGTAATATGAGACTACGTATGTCGTATTATCGGTACAATTGTGTATTGCTTTATTTTTTCAGTAAATGACTGGTTGTTAAGATTTACCCTGGCTAACGATGACTTGGACCATCGGTCCTTGTGTTGTATTGATGGTGTTAGTCGTACACATCATAGTCGATTTCGCAGTACTGACCCCTCAGTGCTGACACTTCACTGCTGACACTTCACTGCCGACCCCTCACTGCTGACTCCTCTGTACCGACCCCTCACTGCTGTCTCCTCACTGCTGACCCCTATGTCTCGACCCCACTGTGCCAACCTCTCAGTGCTGTCTCCTCACTGCTGACCCCTATGTCTCGACCCCACTGTGCCAACCTCTCAGTGCTGCCTTCATGCAGTATCGACGCCGATCAGTTATATTTAACAACCAGTCAGTGATCTATGGTTGCAACAATTTATATCACCATTCAACCGGTCGAATACAAAGCTATGTTGTAATTCTCTCTGTAGTGTGGTGGAAGAAAATCAGTTTGCACCTATTTGCTAGAAGAGTGTGTTCAGGCCAATGCATATGAGTGTGCTATTTCAGACCCTACACTCCTACATGCAACTGTAACTTTGCGACGCGCCTGTATGTATACCTTTATTTTTTTTACATGCGTGGACGGTTGTTACATGTTCCCCTACTTCAAAGGTTTGGAAATGCTGACCAACTATGCTTGTAACAGGGCTTAAGGTCTACTTTCCCTTATCTCCTCGATTGCAGTCTGAAGTGATGAATATGATAAGAATTTTGTGGTCGTCACTTCGGTGGGTGGGATACTTTGGGCAACTATACTAATAAGAGGGCTTAAGGTGTACTTGTCCCTGCCACCTTTGGTATCGGATGTGATGCCTATGATATGAATTTGGTGACTATAGCTTCTGTGGGTGGGAAATAGTATCCAACTATGCTAATACGAAGGTCTAAGGTGTACTTGACCCTGCGGTCCTTTTCGTCGTCGGAAGTGATGCCTATGATATGGATTTGCTAATATAACCCCTGTGGGTGGGTAATGGTAGCCCACTATGCTTATACGAGGGCTTAGGGCTTACTTGACACTAACATCATGTTCGTTGTCGTCGGCGATGCCTGTGTTATGAATTGGGCGGCTATAGCTTTGGTGGACAGGAAATGTCGGTCGACTTTGCTTATAAGGCACCTTAATTTTACTTGGCCCTACCACCCTGTTCTTCATCAGAGGAGCTGTTTATGATATTAATTTGATGTTATAGTTTCGGTGGGTGGGAAATAGTGGTCAACTAAGCTTATAAGTGGTCTTAGGGCAAGCTTAACCCTGCTGCCCTGTTCATCGTAGGGGGCTCTGACTATGTTATGAATTTGGTGGTTGTATCTTAAACAGTTCGGAAATTATAGCCAACTATGCTTTTAAGTGAGTTTAGGGCATACTTTACGCATGCGCGGTGTGACTCTTGACTAGCATGTGTGGGCAGACTTCGCTCCGTGTTTCGCGCAGGTGGAATGACAGAGCATCAGACTAATCCCCACCAGGGCTCCAGGTAGAAGGAGACCAAAAGGAATGTGAGAAAACCAAGGTGGAATGATGGAGCATGAGACTCGCCCCCGCCAGGATGCTAGGTAAAAGGATATCAGAAGGAATATGAGAAAACCGAGGTGGAATGAAAGAGTATGAGACTCGTCCCCGTCAGGACTCCAGGTTAAAGGAGACCACAAGTAATGTGAGAAAACCGTGTTGGAATGACAGAACATGATGAAAGAAGTTGCTTGATGGGGCAATGAACTCGAACATTCTTCAGGCAAAATGGATGGTGCTGGCATGGAATGATAGAGCATGGATGTCAGGAGAGCATGGATGTCAGGGTATGCTCTGCATTCCTCATTCCCAAAAAGGAGTCACTTAACCACATTGTGGAGTTATGCTATTTTCTGACTGAGTGACTCATATAAATTTTGGTAAGGAAAATTTGTACGGGAAATTTTTCTGGTTTTAAGGGAAATTGAGGAAATTTTTGCATTTTTCAGGGAAAAAGTGTAATTCGTAGGAAAAAAGGAAAATGGCCGCCTTTGGCGAGGAATGATAGAGCAGGTGGTTTCTGCTTGACGTCATCTAAGATGGCTGCTAGCTTGTCCCGTTGTCCCCGCCAGGACGCCAGGTGGCGCAGAACCCCCATTTTATAACTACTGGCCAAAATGTTTCAGTTGCATCCGACCGGAATTGAACAGACGACCTCCTGAATCGATTCGGAGATGCTACTGCTCGAACCAGCTACACTCGTTGACTCGTTTCACATAAACCTGAGTCGTGCAAGGGTATTGAGCACTTTCTTCCCTCTACACGAGTGGTAACTTTAAGCAGTAGGTGACCACCAGGTTCTTGCAATGCGAAATATCCAATGAAACGTGATACCGTGGGAAGGAAACAGTAACAAAAGTATGGGGTTTAGGAGACATCTCAGGCTCGCACAGTGGGCAAACAACAAACAATATTCGTAGTAAAACTTTATACACTACTTTTACTTTAATTTATAAACGGCTGTTGCTTAAAAAAAACTGCTATCGCTAAGAGTTAGTGAATACCTTCAATTAAAGGGGCCGCGGTAGTGTAATGGTCAAACTTCTCACCTCCCACCTAGGCGAACCGGCGCGGTCGCTCCCGGATTTTCGCACTTGGGAATCGTGTCGGCCTATTTTCTCGGGTCTTTCCCGTTTTTCCCGCCCTTGCATTCCGGCGCTGCTTATTTGCACATGCACATGCCTTACTTCACTCTCATCGACTATCGAGGCCTCGATTTTAAGAACCGCCCAAATCTCTCCACTCACCTTCAAATAACCTCGCATATCCCAGCATATCAAATTTTAATTTCTACCTCGCTGGGGTTTTTACTAAACCGGAACGGGACAGAGAGCATCCACAGGTCATATTCTTTATGGCAGAGCTGCAGCATCTTCGCGCTGTCGAAATATCAGTATTTCAAAATTCAATAGCGCATGGAGATTAGATGGGAGTTATCATCAATAATAGCTTAAAAGTGTGACTATGTGTAGGCCTACACGTTATTTATTCTCGTTCAAATCGATGAATACGGCAGGCGCTTCAGTAAAGCTAAAATCGCTCAAAACATCATTATAATTTTCTTTAGTTAGTAATTTTTATTTATTTAAGTGTTTTGTATTGTCGTAGGTATTATAATTTGAAATACTTTAATGTAAAAAAAATGTAGCTGTATCTTGTGAAGCTACAATTACAATGTCTCAACTTGGTAATAATTTATTTTTGATATTGACAGAATCCACACTGTTTAGTAACGGCTCGGTTTTACATAAGCGCATTGCATACAAATGATTTTTATTTACTTTTATAACTTACTGTAAAAATGTGCCGGTTGGTTTTCCAACATATTTCATGAATACTGGCATTTTAAGCTATTTCTGCTATGGTAGAAAGATCATAGAGATATTTTATATGCCTTCTTGCGTTTTAGGTTATTCATTTCTGTACGTGTGTATATTTTCTTCGTTGCATAACGACTGTGAACTTAAACAGGAAGTGACTTATAAAAGTTTTGAAAACTTTTACAGTGTTGCTTAATAATTGCATATTCGACAAACGCCAGCGTAATCTTTTACGTCTAACAGCATTCGTTAAACGCCTCTGAAATAGCACTCATTAAAGCAATGAGATTTGTTTTCAGTCAATATTGTGAGTATTAAACTTTCCACTAACATCATGTGCCAGCTCCCTAAATACAGACGTACTGCATTTTTATTTGTAAACTCAGTGCAGAAGCGCGTCTCATGTCTAGTCGACATACTGCCAGAATTCTACGAGGTGATCCAAGTTTGGGAATTATATTTTCGGGATAATTGATCAAAGATCGCGGGTGGTGGTCAGACGAAAATCCAGACTGGATGTAGGCGGACAAGAGGCTTGCCAGGCAAGGTCGTGGTGGCGGGTAGGTTATGGATCATAGAAGTGGTTGGCCCTGAGTTTGCAGCAGTATTGCGTACTCCTAGGACTGATATCCCCGTATTGTTCGTCGTGTTAAGTGACAGCCCAGATCACTGGACTTGATCGCGTTAGGCTTTCCAAATTGGTACCGAGTGTGTTTGGCAGTGGGCTTGACCCCAAGAGGCTGTTACATGGGTGGGCTCAATACAACATTATAGAAATCGACCATTGTCAAATTTTTTATTATGGCGAATATGAAATATAAATATTTTGCACTGTTGACAAAAAGGACAGTGGTAACAGTATAGATACACTTTTTATAAAAAAAATCACAGTTCAGTGATCACCACAGAATTATTCTGTAGACAAGGACGTGAAGGTTTTATTTTCTCACATTGGAGAACAAGTGACACAATTTCGAAAGCTATGAAAATATACGCATATCGATGTGTGTCATACTCCACTGATTTTAGTCCGGCTAATCAAGCGCTTGAATTGAGACAGGCCCGGCCTTCTCGCTTCGTGAGCATGACGTCCTAGCGATCACTGCCATGAAGGACCACACTGTAAAGGTAACTTTCTGACTATTTCAGGGAAGGCTGTATCCAAAACGGAATTTGAATTTAAGGATTATTGTGGTTGTCATGAACATTTGTATATTTGTAATTTTACGAGTGCGAAATAAGTGATTGCCAGCTGTATCGAAGTTCGAACTCGACGTACACTCTAAAAATTTGTTTTGTCCTTTTACAAGAAAAACCCTTGGAAACTCAGTTGCCAAGAAAATCCTTTGTAAAACTACGAACAGTTTTCTTGTAAAATCTGCAAAACATATATTTGTAATATTACAAATGATAGCCTTGTATTACAACTTACATCATTGAAAAGTGTACACGCAATATATTTTTTATTTCTATAAACCATCTGTGATTAATTAATAACAGAGAATATCTAAAAAAAAAATATTTCAAATTATAATTTTAGAAAAAAAAATTATTCGCCAGCACGATGACTTGGACCCACACCCCTTGTATTACCAGCCCGCAACCTTAACCACAAGACCAACTTGACTTACGAACTTAAAACTTATTTTTATATTAAATATACCTTCAAGTACTTTAATTTGTTAATGAAGTTACTTGATTTTAAAGAATATATTTATATCATTTTGAAGAGTTCTGTGTAACAAGGTAACATTAACAGATAATTAATAATAACGTCACGTTTTATTGAAATTGTTTTATTATGATTATTTGAGTTGTTTTATGTTATTAAAACTTGCAATACATTTCTGATAAATACATACATTTATTTTTGCACGCAAGTATACTTACATCACCCATAGGTTTTGCACAAACAGCTATATGCGGTTTTATGTTGTTGAGTGTCCGTATTTTGCTGAAGCTCGTGGATACGGGTCAGTATGGTACAAACATTTCTTGAGGTCTATTAAGACACGGCCCTTGTAGTTTTACAAGAGAAATATTTGTACTGTTACAAGCATTTGTAAAATTACAAACAATTTCTCAGTAAAAATTACAATTTTTTTTTACAGTAATATGACAATGCGATTATTTTCGCTTCCAAACTGATTCTCCCCCAAATTTGTTGCAGTAGCCAGCATTTCGCCGCACATTGCAGCTAGCGTATTCAGAGTGATAAATTGAAAACGTAGGACGATACCGAATTCTTGTTTAGCATTCCGTTAGCTTTTATTACAATTAGCAATTCGTGTTCTTGAATATGGCGCGACGCCACTTCAAATTTGGTTGGTTTATTGGGCTGGTTGCAAGAGTGCATCTACGTGTATAGTTTGGCACTGACTGTAGAATTCAAAAACCTCTTACATGAGAGGCACGAAGAGGCCTTTTACCTGTGTTTAGTTGCTTAATCCTTAACAAGCACTTTTAACGAGGAGCTAGGATGTTAAGTGACTGTTAACTTTCACAAATAAAATATAAAAACGTCATTGCGACAACCATAAATAAGTTATACAAATAAAAAATTTTTTTTTTTTTGGGAATGGTGAGAAAATTTGCTTGAATGACGTGGTACCTCAGATACTTGCCCGATGCATATCTAATTTCAGTTGTTACAATGTAGGACTGTACCAGAACCCGCATGGCATGTCTACTCGTGGCTTAGTGAACTATTTCATAGGGAGAATAGAAATATAGTGTGTTTCAGAATGTGACATACACGCAAGCTAAAATTAACGAAATCATCTTGGTCAGCAGTGGACCGACATGTTGCCGCATTGATCCAACACGGTTTTTTCCCCCTTGTTTTAACAGCCATCGCATTTGAACGTCGGTGCTGATATTTCCGTCCCACAGAGCCCAGCTGGGAATGCTGAACAGTGCGGACCACTGCACCTCTTGTCTAAAGCTCTCCGCTGTTCTTTGTTATCCACTATTGGAATCACTTCAGGCGCGCTCAGGAGGGCGGGGGAGAGGTTAGAGGAGCATGTCAGGCGGTAATATTCGTGACTCGGGGAAAGTACGTACACCGTCTGCTCAGAGAGAGATCGAGAGAAAAAAAAGAGAGAAATAACCCTCTGCCCCTTTGCGAGGCACCGTATTTCAAGAAAGTTTTCTCTTCCGGGTTCGAATCCCGGGCAAGTCGTGTGTGTGTGTGTGTGTGTGTGTGTGTGTTGTTTTCAGGTTGGGTTAAGGTTGGTTAAGCACGTAAGTTACCCCTCCTCTTTTCGCTCTTCCATCAAACTACCGGCATGAAAGCGGATGGAGTTAATACATCCTAATGGCTCCATTTTACTTTTTTTTGCAAACGTTTTAAAAGTATCTGCATAGCTAGCTCGCGGTTAATAGAGCACTTCTGAAGCAAACCTTCTAGAAAATTCTGTGCCATTTATCGGTATAAATTAACGACTGCACGATACAGATACGGAAATTTTGAAACCTAGTTGGGACGTGTAGTGTTCAGATTAGTGGCAGTTGAAACTACATTTTGTTTGGCGTGACGGGCGCATGAATATTCGCCAGGTGCATAGCAGAATTAATTTTTACAGGAGGCCGGGGACTTGACAAGGGGGGACTAGACAGGACCAAAAGGGAGAAACAAGTAGGATTTTAGAAAGTGCTCAGCTAATCGGGAACCAGTTCTAAACAACCTTCTTAAAATGGAGTTTAGGACGGTCATTGGCGGATCCAGACCCAGCCTTGGCATCGCTCGTAGCTGACCACCAAGCTGGTTATAGCGAACTTTGGTTCTTATGTGCATAACCGTAGTGCTTAAAATATGCATTTCACAACATCTGCGGTAAGAAATATTATGATTAATATTGTGGTTATTTTCGCTCTTTTCTTCCTTTACTTTAAATCCAGTTTCGTAATTTCGTTGTAAATGTTAAATCAGTCTGTATGTTCAGTGCAGGCTTCATTCCGGTACACCATGTATTTCCCTTCATAAAATTGTTATTGTTTTTATTGGGAACTACTTTATCAGCGATACTCCCGTACTTAGGTAGAACCAGTCATGTTTTGATTGCGTTCTTGTATTTACTCAAGCGAGTCATTACTGCCTTGAAAAAAAGTTATTGTCGCCTTGTTATGATAAACGACAAACACCGCCGATGACAGTGCTGTTAAAAAAAAACTGCAATAGTACGAAGCAACTTAATATGTTTCCGGCAATCTGCCCATCGCGTATATTTGTCGCAGCTTCAAACCTTCGGCATGATTTTTCCCATGTGATCTAGTGGAAAACGTGACGGATATGTATCATGCATACGCCCGGTTGTAGTTTTGTTACGGAATTTTGTGATTAAAATTCTGTCGCCGCTTCCCGGGCTTGATCAAGTCTCGGAGTTAGTTTTCCTTTGAGAGTTCTGGGAGAGTACGGAGAAGTAGTTGGTTCAGGTGCGGACATTTTTGAATGAGGGGGGAGTGGTAGTGGCTGTGCCTTTGCCGACAGTGCTTCCACCGTGATCACAGCATTCTGGGAACGAGACTCAGGGCCGCCCCGCCCCGTCTTCCAGGAATGATGATCGCCCGCCCGGTCAGGACAAGGTCAGGACATGTGACTGCTCATGGTCACCGCGGTCGTGGTTCCTTTGTTTATTTACATGTTAGTAGAACGAGACAGGCAGGAAGGAGACCGGGAGGAATCTGAGAAAATCTAGGGGTGGGAGACTGGGGAGGGGAATAGGAGGTGGGTGACGATGAGAGATAGGATGGGGCGAGAGAGGTAGGAAGGAGACTGGGAGAACACGGAGAGGAGAGAAAGCGAAATAAAGCGAGAACTATGAGAAAACCCTGGGGTGGTAAGGCCGAGAGAGAACAGGAAGCATATGCGAAAAATATTTTATGGATAGAAGGTGGGGGACGAGAGAGACTGGCAGGAATATGAGGGAATGCAAGGGCATGATGTGCTGATGTGGAGTGATGGAGCAGGAGGGAAAAAAGGGAAATTCAAGATGACCGCTGCTGGCGAGGAATGACAGAGCAGGAGATTGCCTCGTGACGTCATCCAAGATGACGGTTGGCTTGTCCCTTGTCCCCATCCCCTTCATCAGAACGAACTTTTTCCTACTACTCGTGTTCACGGCCTTGGCGAGCCGATTGTCCTGCTCTCTTTCTGCTTCTGCTTGTGTGGCCAGCAAACACTTCCCTGCGTAATGTAACATTTTGGCAGGAACATTTTATATTATTTTGTGAATTTCATATTACTAATAGTCCCCTGCGTAGTTTCAAATTTAGGCGTGCAAATTTTATGTTATTTAATGAACTTCGTATTACAAATATACCGATACATATTGGGATTACGCCCTTGTATGGTTTTAAATGTCTACCAGTTCATCGCAAATTGGAAGTCAAGCTAACTGTAGTGAACTAAACAATTTCAGACACACAAAAAAAATTTAATTTTAGGCGTTGCAACGATCAAAATTTTTGTTCTAAACTATACAAGTATTAGTATAAAATTGTCATGTGTCGAGACCATAGACTAATGATGAGGTAGACCGATCTCGGTACTGTTTTTCTGCCAATACGACCAGCAAAAAACAGCGCGGATAGGATTTGAGATTAGAAAACTGTCTAGTAAACAAATAATTTGAGATGTCTGTATACTTCCTCTGACCAATTTGAAATGCAGTTAGATTAAATTCAAATTTGCGAAAGTATTTTATTCATATAAAAGTGCTTGTTTTTTTTTAAAATTAGGTATAAACAAACACTTTCGTCATTGTTAACCATGTGACTATGGCAGTTGTGTTCCTTTTGGGTTCGTCAGTGTTGGGTACATGCTCAGAAGACGAATAAGCGGTCTACCTCATCTTTAGTCTATGGTCTGGACCAATAAAAATATGTTCGTGCTTGGTGTTATTGGCAGGAGTTATTTATGCTACTGCGGAATATAGTCTAAACAATAAATAATGTATCCCAATACGTGAGGTCATTCTTATTTGGTGCAGTTTTCTATTACGTACAGTGTACATAATTTAATCAACGTTCTGTACAGCGTCCAGTGTGCCGTAGACATACAGGATGTTCGGAAATCAAACGCCCAAAGTGCTGGAGGTTATTCCTTATGAAAAGTAAAGTCGAAAATATACAGGACACCGTATACCTAAACAGAATATTAAAGGCGATATGAGTGTGTGAAAATTGGGTTTTGAAAACGTATTTTCGCCGAATGCGTTGTAATTTCTGTCAGCGGTAGGTATGGCGGCGATTTACCGACAGTGCGTTCCACACGGTCGAATGGGACACGCCCATTTGGCGCGCTATGCAGCGTGTACTAGGGCATGTCGATGTGCTGACTTATCACTTCCTCAAGCCGAACAGTGCGCACAGACAGAGGACGGCCAGCATTACGCATGTGTCTCTACTATATGGGAAGCATAAGTCACCTTTTTGCTGCGGACTTTGTAGGCGTCGTACGATAGTCCAGTCAAATAGGGATTTATCCTCGGAATAAAAGTTAGAATGCCGAAAATTTGCATACATCTTTGTTTTCACATTCTAAAGGTTAGCTCAAAAGACTCGTAGAATCTCGTGTCCGCGTGTCAAGATATTCAATGTCAAAGGTCGCGAAAATAGTTTTTTTTTGTAAATATCTTGTTTCCTATGCTTCAGAGGATGTTTGAAATTATTACAAAACTCTTAGAGCATAAAATTCTCTACAAAGTTGGTCTTAGGCCATATTTTATATAATTAACCGTTCTCGATATAGAGCGCGAAGAGCGGGAAGCGATAACGTTATGTCAACTGTGGAATTCAATGCATAGTACAGTTTATAAATTATTTACTGAAAATATTATAATTATGGAGGAACGTAAATTATTTACTTATTTATAACTAATATTTATAAATATTATTCGTAAATAAGACATCCGTTTGTTAATATTTAGATAATTTATATTAATAATAAGATATTAAAATGAAATATTTTAAATACATTGTAATTACATATTTATTATAAGTTTATCGTAAATCTATTACAATTTATTTAAGTTTAAATGTAATGCGAATTAGTTTTTGTTACTCTGATTATCAATAGCAAGCATGCAGCTTAATATTTCTCTTCTTCATCATCATCTTCCTCTTTTGGTCGCCCAAATTGAATTTCCAGTTCGTTATCATCATGCTCGTTGTCTGTTATATTCGGCTCTAAAGCTTCAAGGATCCCAGGTACATATTTACTTTCTTCATCAAGATCATTTGGATATGATGAGACGTTGAGGCATGCTTGTCCGTTACACTGCCCACACACTGAGGAGGATTGCAACCCTATTTTTCTACATCCACAACTCGCACCACAGCCTTTCTTGCAATTGCAGAAGATCGTATTGAGTAGTTCTTCTGGTGCTGGTGGTGATAATTTTGTTGTGGTTTCCAGGATTTAATTTTGCAATATCCACCCGTATTCCTCGAGTTCTAATTCTTTCCCTAACCAAGTTTGGATCTGGTAGTAGACACGATATATAAGCTGTCGAGCTGCTGCACCTGTCTTAACAGTTGAACATCTGCCCCAACTTACTTTTATATAAATAGAATTGGTCGTGTTAGGGGCCCCGTTTCGAGTAATAATATAGGTAGGTATATCCAAGCACTTGCACTGTTCGAAAAATAAATACTTAATCTCTTTCCTACTTATTATTAATATAAATTAACTAAATATTATCAAACGGATGTCTTATTTATGAATAATATTTATAAATATTATTTATAACTAAGTAAATAATTGATTTTATAAACTGTGCTATTCATTGGATTCCACTGTTGACAAAACGTTATCCTATATACGGATAGGCGCTTCCCACTCTTCGCGCTCTATCTCGAGAACGGTTAATATATAAAATATCGCCTGAGACCAAATTTGTAGAGTATTTTATGCTCTACAAGGTTTGTAACAACTTCAAACATCATTTAAAGCATAGGAAACAAGATATTTATAAAAAACCGAGTTTCGCGACCTTTGACCTTGAATATCTTGACACGCGGACACGAGATTCTATGAGACTTTTGAGCTAACTTTTAGAATATCAGAACGAAGATGTATGCACATTTTCAGCTTTCTAACTTTCATTCCTAGGTTTACCCCTTTTTTCACCTTATTTGGTTGTACTACAAGGCATTCGGCAGAAATACGTCTTCAAAATCCAATTTTCATAGGCTCATAACTCCTTAAATATTCCGTTCAGGTATATAGTGTCCTATATATGTTAGACTTTATTTTTCATAAGGAATCACCTCCCGCAGTTTCGGCGTTTAATTTCCGAACAATCTGTATATACATACATACCACCATGCCTGAAAGGGTTATTGACACCCAATTATATGTACGATAACTGCAAAGAATTAATCATACTTTCTGCTGCACTACGTAGCTTTGAAGGAAGGGAAATTTGGTATAATTATATATACCTAAACATTTTGAAATTGCGATCATATTCCTCACTTAGGTCTTATTCGAAGTGATCAGTTGAAGTCTTATTCGAATTGATGAATTAGTTTGTGGTAATTTACTTTTGGTGGGTTTCCGTTTCGGATGCTGTCGGCATTCACGTGTTTAGCTCTCGTAACACCACGTCGAAAACCAAAAAATTTGTAAAACTTATGTACGGGTATGCAATGCTTAAAAATTAATAAAATATTTATTTAGGTCATAAATACCAAATATACAGACGTTACAATGTCCAAAATGTTATAATTATTATAATTATATTTTACTATAAAGTAATTATTGTGAAAAACATAATAAAAGTTCCTCTCGTTGTTAAGATTTGTAACATTACTTTTAATTTAGGTAACCTCGTTTAATTTATAAAGAACAAATCTAAAAATGTGAAGCATGTTTAAAGCAGCGGCTATAAACAAGTTTTCATGTCTACGCGTCTATGCATCAGTTTAAGTATTAGTTCGTAGCTCCTCTCCTCTTTTTCCCGGCCATTTCTTTTATTTCCTCGTACCTTTCGGAGGCGAAAACGTCCACCATTTTCTCCTGCGATTATTTCTTCACACACTTCCCCCCGTCCAGCGTTAGCATTTCCTCCTGTCGCAGTTATGTTATCAGTAATGACCCGATGCCATCCAAATTGTGTGCGCGTGCGTCATCGAGTGGCAATGCTTTCTTGATCGCAGATGTAGGTTGTTCCCGGGTCTTTGGCCTGAGACGAGGTCCCCGACCAAGCCCAGGATGGCGCACTGGTTCACTCTCGCCGTGTGGCCAACAAAGAACACGCTGGGGACTAATACAGCGCAGCTCTTGGTGAATAACGCTAGAAAAAATATGGGAAATAACCTAGCGGTGAGAGATGTCTACAATCAATGCTGGGGTTTGGCAGTGAATCTTTAAATAACGTGTATTTATCATTTTGGTGTACAGTTTTTGTCTTTGAATACATTTGTCAAATTTTTTTTGTCATATTTTTTAGCCATTGTCTAAAATGCACAGGAAAAATCAAGTTAAGAGTAGAGGGTCATTATATTGATGTCTTTAACTTAAATTAAATGCATCACTGAATATAAGTGCTTCCATCTGTTTGTTGGCGGCGACAGCACCACCGTATTTTCTCACAGAAATCTCCAAGCTGTTCGGTGTTGAGGTTGCGTTGTTAATAGAGTAATTTTGAAATCAACTTAACAGTCCCTGTCAAGTAACGGCAGATATTTTAACGGGCACACTGACCGGCTTAACCCAGTTAAGTTGGCAGTAGTTTAGGACGATTAGACGCATGTCTTTACGTCGTATCAGCGTGACTTTTAAAATTTGTGGACCCTGTGGTGGTGTTTAAGTTTTGTATTGTCATTATCAGTTATATTTCCATTATATTTACATTTCTAGCATTTTGACAGCTTCCTTTAATCGACACAGTAATACAGTGATCAAGTCCTTTACAATGTTGATTTTACATATGGTGGAAGCGGACGGATACAAAATAACCAGGAAAGTAGATCTTAGCAGGGCTTTCAAAAGTACTGAATTAACCATGAACAGCCTATAATATTTTATGTAATTAGTTTATAGACTGTTTCCTTTCCAAATTTTGACCCCAATGATGTTATTGAACTAGCTTCATCGTTGAAAAGTTTTAATTAACGTTAATTGTTGTGGCCGTGTCTATTTACGGGGAAAACTAATTGAGGTTAGCGTACTTTACAAATCGGGACGAACGGAACGACTTTTTATCGTACCTGCTGTCACTCCAAGTTATTTAACTAGAATTTTACGCTGTTAAATATTTATTGCTGTAAATTTGTTCGTGGGTGTTTATATGACCAAGCAAATGACTCACGGGTGGTCACACCCGTTTCTTTACGCTTGCTTGGCGCAAATTATAGTGTTGGCAGCGCGATTACTATCTCCGCGTAAATCTTCTTTTATCGTTATTTTCCTCTAGTACGCCATACCCTCGCATGGCTGGCTCGATTGTCCGATATCCTTGCTTCCAGAAAGCAGTAGGAGTTACATTCCTTCCCCATCCCTTATTCTTTCGTTATACAAGACGTAAGTTCTTTGTATTACTTCCTGCAGTTCCTTTTTATTTTGCTTCAGTTTGCTTCATTTTCTTCCTTTCTCTCTTTCTCTCTCTGTATATATGCATACACACACACGTCGCGTCGACTTACGAAATTACGCCAGAGTAAATTGGCCAGGAGAGCGATATAAACTGATTTGGAAAAAATACGAAATTTCGTTGCTTTAAAAACAAAACACCGTGGCGTAGAATATACGTAAGAGGTTTTATCAGAAAAAGCGCATTGAAAATGTATACAAAAGAATTCAACATTGGGGTAAAATTAGACTTGACTATGTTTTAGAAGAAAGCTGGTGAAATTCCTATGCTCATATACTTATACACACATTTCTTTTAAGACATATTCAACACACTCGCACATTTCTTTCAGTTTATAATTCTGCAAAATACAACTTATTTAATGTTTTATTTATTAGCATGATTTGAACCCCAAGACCCATCGCACCTTAAAGAAGGCGTGAAACAAATTATGGTACGCCATAAAGTCATAAATTCACATAATTGATAATGTATTGGATATCAGAATTCTGTATTGCATGGGGCCTTATCAGCAGCATAAAAGATAAACTTGTAATTGCACGCTTAAATATTATGGGCCCTTAATGGGAGGCTTCGCAGAACATGAAATAAATACAAACAGGTTTTAATAGTTCCTCTCTTTTCTCCGTTCTTCGTTTCTCATTTGTGCTAGGAACTTTATACTCTCGCATGCGAGTTTTGCTATAAAACTTTACCATTGAAGAATTAACTGCCTGAAACCGTTTTAACGTATTGTTAACGAGGTTGTATTTTAACGTAAATTCGGACGTGATTACTTNGAATTAACTGCCTGAAACCGTTTTAACGTATTGTTAACGAGGTTGTATTTTAACGTAAATTCGGACGTGATTACTTCGCGATAACATAGAATTAAGAAAAGTGGCCCCTAATTTTAATATCGCATTTAAGTGCAACGTTTGTTTGTGACTATTGAATTTGTTATAATAATAATTTTTTTCGTATTAACAGGAAGAATGGACATCCTAATAACAAATGNTTTGTGACTATTGAATTTGTTATAATAATAATTTTTTTCGTATTAACAGGAAGAATGGACATCCTAATAACAAATGTACGTCCCTTACAGTTTCAAGTTTCACGTAATCGACGCATGAATAAAGTGATCAGTTCCAAGGCAATGTTAACTTTACGCATGGCGGAGGAATACAAACGGCCAGAAAATTAGATCCTAGGTAGGACTTTCAGGATTACCCAACAGCGAGCAGTTTATGGTTTCGTGCCTTATGGACTTGTTAAAAGTGGCGGGNAGGTAGGACTTTCAGGATTACCCAACAGCGAGCAGTTTATGGTTTCGTGCCTTATGGACTTGTTAAAAGTGGCGGGAACTTACATTAGCTTATTTTGTCTACGCTCTAAATCTGAATCGGAGATTTCTATCAGTTCAATTATTTTACCAAATCTTTAGTTAATGAGTTATTATCTATTGAAGAATCATTGTAATGCACTGAGGTTCTACTACCAGGCGAGTGCGGTACACTAGGAATCAGTAAAAACCACTGTTTATAATTAGTGTATACCAGCAACTTAATTGATCAGTATAATTTGACTGATTCAAGCGGAGCAGTTTCGACAGATCTGCAGTCAAATTCGTTGATTTGGAGCAGCTATAACTGTTTCAATTTTAGAACGTATGTGTGTGTTACGTGTTAACGTACTGGTGTAGTCGTAACGATATTGGGCTCTTGGTCGTGGCAAGGATGCTATGTCACTACGTGTACGGCAGTGTTGATGTTCGCATGTGCCCATGTAAGATTGCGCAGAGGGCAGAAAGAAGGAACTAAGTAGGACTTCTAGAAGTATTCCAGTTCACGGTGATTCAATCGGCTATACGTGGAGGGTGATTGGCCTGTAACTAGGCACGTGGCTTGGCGTTACGTGTGTGCCGACAAGCGGTAGGCGTGGCCACGCAGCGCGAAGACGTGTGCGTTCCTCCCAGCCTGTGCTGTAGGTTAGTTGTTCTCGTTTCTCGCCGAATGCTGGATTCACAATAGCGCCACAGAGTAATAAGTATAGAGAGGTTAAACAGCCGCTTATTTCGCGAGCTCCAACAGCACACTCCAGCAAAATGGCGCCACCAGCCAACAACATGTCGGAACCATATACTAAAGATGAGGTAGACCGATCTCGCTGGCTGCGCACAACCAATCACCGTATTCCAAAATTGAACTGCTTTTCTGCCAACACGTCTTGTGAAAACGGCATGGTTTGGATGTTGGGTTAGAAAACTGATTTGTAAACAAATGTTTTGAGATGTTTGTATACTTCGTCTAACAGTTTTGCAATACAGTTTGATTAAATTAAAATTGGTAAAAGTATTTTATACATATAGTGCTTGTCATTTAAAATTAAGATATAAACAAACACTTTCATTACTGTTGACTANGGGATATATGCGCAGAAGACGAATAATAGGTCTAACTTATATTTAGTCTATGGTCGGAACGCCGTTCGCCAATCAGCGCCTGCTAACTTACTTGCCAGTAGGCAGTATTACAAACAGGGAGGATTTCGCAGCACGCGGTGACCAATTAGACTGAAGGCCTATTTCCAGAGCGTCGCATAATCAATCAGCGAATGGGTACGCCTACGTCAAAGGCCATGCTATTTGGTCTCTGTGCATTTATGCAAAAAATAAATGGCGTTTGGGGAGTGCACCCAGGGCATGGCAACACCCTCAGNACCCAGGGCAAGGCAACACCCTCCGAGTGACGGTCTTTCCAGCTGGGACCCGTAGGTGACCGTCATCCCCGGGCATGGCAGAAATGAGACCCTGGAATGGAGCGGCGCTGGAATGCAAGGGGAAACAGGAGTACCCCGAGAAAACCCGCTGGCAAGCTGCATCGTCCAGCACGATTCCCACATGCAAAAATCCGGGAGTGAACCCGCCGGGGATCGAACCCGGATCGCCGTGGTGGGAAGCGAGCGCCCTGGACACTACGCCACCGCTGCCCCAGCGCCACAAGGGTGACGCGAGAAAGAAAATTAGTCTTATCTAAGACCGTGTTCCAATTCGTTTTAAGTTTGGATTTATTTTATTTACCATTTTGCAAGGTTTAATTCTGAACACGATACCATTCAACTGTCTTAGCTTGCCATGTTTCTAATATTTTGATGCATCATGATTTGAAAATTAAAACTCATGAAGTCTTCAACAGTAATTATTCCTGACAGTTGTAGTAAGAGGACCGTTTAAAATTTAAAATCAACAAAATAAAAGAATTATGACGTGAAGTTTTTTCTTAAAGAAGATAGTGTAATAAAAAAAAACACCAATTTCAAGATTTTTTTCAGCAATTTGCTTTGTGGAATAATTATTGTGAGCACGATACATATATATTTATTCCAATAACCTCACTTGTATGCATATTTAAACCGTTCCAATAGGCAAAACTAATATGGCGGCGATTTGGTGATTTGTCAGCTTCGAAGCTGACAAAACCCAAATTACGAAAATATGAAAACTTACAAAACGCATACTACAAATATACGTGATCTATTTGGTTGAAAAAATCGGGACGTGTGATCATTTTGTTAACAAAAAGTGCCAGTTGGATCACGGTTTGAACGGAGAGGTTCGACAGGCACGAAAATGACCAACTTCAACCAGGTTATTTTCTCGTTTTTTGTATTGATGATTTTTCATATTTTACCAACGATGTTTATTTTGAAATACCAATAAACTTAGGTAACAATTTAACAGTGTGATCAGTGTTTTCGAACTTATAAAAGTGTTCCCGGTTTGTCGCGTCCGCGACTCGAAAAGATTGTAAATATTTTCTAACCTGGAATTGTGTTGCATTGGCCGTGTTTGTCGCATCCACGGCTAAATGATCTTGCTACCCATTGGCCGACAATCTGTCGCGTCGCGCCTGTTGCACTATTGTGAATCCAGGACGAGGCCCACAACTCCCTACACTTTCACGTCTTGCAATGGAACTACTATGAATTTGCTTTAGGTGCCAGTCTATCTGAGGATATTTCCCACTTTTAAGTCACAAAAGCAAGGAGGCGATAAGGGAGACAGTGGCATGCTCATTGAGTGCTCCCGTCGTCGCTAAACGCAATACTCCACACTGACGTATAGGCTTTCCGTACTGCTCAATTTGCTATGGGTCTTCAAGGTTACTAGTTGAAAGTTTGTAGCAAAGTTCAATGCAGTGCTCAATACTGTTCGCATGTATTCGCCCAGAATATCTTAAGCTATATAGCAGTATGAAACTGCCGTTTTTGGCCATGTTGCGTTTCAAAATAACGTTGGCATGAAACGTGATATTCTGAAAGTTGTATTCTGCCATAGTCTTAAATGTTATTTCTTTTCGCGTGGAAACATATTAGGAACATGTGAGCTATTTTACTTCAAAAACTTGTACTACAAATTTACTGCAACCCAGTTCGCGCACTAGGTAGGCAGGCTCCTTCAGGAGGATCAGTCCGCGCCATCTTGGTTTTATGTAATCTTCGCCGTAGCCAGCACTTCAGTGTATACTTTGTCATAGGACTCCTCAAAGCCAAAATCTGCATCTTATTTTGCTTTTTTAAAGCAGTCGTTGCTTAACTGCTGCTGTTAGTATCGTTATCGCTCGCAAGAAATAGTTTTTTCTTCTAGGACGTCACCGGTTAAAAACTAGTAAAGCAGAGAATATTTAACCATTTAATAAAGTTCGAGAAGCTGCTGATTATGGTCTGTTGAGAAAAAGAAAACCTTCCAAACTTTTCGTTGTAGAACTTACCGTCAAAAAATTCATAATTCCAAGATGGCGGGGACTGGGCCCCGTAGTGTGAGTTTCGTGGAAATGAATGATTTATGAGATGCGTGGCCATCGGGATTTCCCGTTCCCGCCCACTCAAATTGCGAGTTTGCGAGAGGTAGGTAGGTGGGGCTTAACGTCTCGTCGACAGCGAGGTCATTAGAGAAGGAGCAAGTTGCTCAAAAGCAGGGACGGGGAAGCAATCGGCCATGGCTTGTAGTAAGTATCCAACACTGAGTTCTCTTGGAGTGATCTCGGAAAACCGAAATCAGACTGGCCAGACCGGAAATCGAGCCTGGGTCCTCCCGATTGCGAGGCCAATGTGTTGGTTACAACTGCACCAACTCTATCAGTAGTTTTCGAAAGGTTTGTTGAGGCTGGAGCATCCTTAGAACACCTCCGGGTACCTTGCCGACGTCACGGGAGGTGCCAGCCAGAGGATGGATGGATGGATGGATGGATGGCTTTGAGGGGCGCACGACGAGGTCATTAGCGCCTACAGGAAATTAAAAGGGAAAACATGCTTAAAGCCTCCATCAACTCACAACAAATAGAAAAGACTGGTCGCACGTAAAAATGGGAGTACGCTGCTCACAGAAGTACTCCCATCGCCAAGAACGTGACCGAGGTCACCACCAAGAGTAAAAGTACGACAGACCGCAAACAACCTAGGACAATCCCGTAATAAGTGACGTACGGTCAGAGGAACTTCACAGGTACCACAAACAGAGGAATTTTGCATTCGTGCGACAGCATCTCTGTCATTCAATAATAACACACTGGGCTCGCATTCGGGAAGACACTCGCTCGATTACCTGTCGGGCCTTCGTGATTTAGGTTGTGTCCTAATTCACCTAAGTACATACTTGTGCGTACCTGTCCTGGGAAGTGACATTGTACGAATTGCAAGTGAAGTATGCAAGTATACAAGAACACGAAGATGTATACTTCTTGCGTACTTGCGATACATGCTGCCTTTTGAGAAGCAATTTGTAGGTTACAAATGATTTTCGACATTAGAGATTAGTAGGGCAACATTACTATTGCGCAGCATAACATTTTGATCTGAGTTGACAATAATCACTAGGTGCACCTTAAAAAATGGTCTAAACAATACATTAGAATAAGGCCTTTGTTCATAAACTGCAAAAGCTGTGGTAAAACAAACAATAAAAATTACAAACTCGCGTACAATCGGCAAGACAATAGATGTTATGTAAATCAGATTTAAATATTATTTAAGGCTTGACTTATTCCTGTTATTTTCGGTAATTAAGTTCTTCGTAGGAATACACAATCATTAAAAGTTATTAGCTTGCTAACAACTGTTCCCAAAGACAACAAGACTGCCTGTCCGAATTCATAAAGTTTGTTGCCAAGGGTAAGTAAGCACGCAAGTACACCAGTATATACCTGAATTCGGACACGGCCCTAGGTTTGCCGTGTTCTCCCTGAAATCATTCCAGAGTATTCTGTACTACAAAACGTGACCGATTCCCACCCCGTAGGGCACGTGGTCTCATTTCTGAAGACCCTGCTTATTGACGACACGTTAAGTCATAATCATATCAAATAGTACCTTGCCACGTCCCTTCGCTAACTAGCCCACTCTTTTGTAGGCCTGTGCCGTGCTTTCAACTAGCCCGGCGATTTGGCTCCAGCCATACGGCTTTGTGGGGGCGTTGAGTGTTCTTCGCCCTTCCAGGATTTTAGAACACTCGCCAGGGAGCAGTCCCAAAGCACACTAAAGCTTGTAGAGTTCTTAAAGCCCGCCCCAGTGGCCTTTCTCGATAGTTGAACATTATTAGTATACGTGCGTGCAGCCTGGATTCTCAGAGGCCTTCACGGGGCCGCGGTGGCGTAGTTGTTAGACGACTCGTCTCCCACCAAGGCGAACCTGGTTTGATTCCCGACGGGGTCGCCCTCGGATTTTCGCACGTGGGAATCGTGCCGGATGATGCCGCTGGTCGGCGGGTTTCCTCGGAGATCTCCCGTTTACCCGCCCCCTTGCATTACGGCGCTGCTCCATACTCTCATCGCCCTCACCCTCACCGGCTCTCAAGACCTCGATGTTAAGAGCCGTCCAAATCTCTTCCCTCACTCTGAGGCCTTCCTAGGGTGTATATGGGTCTAGGAGTGCTGTGGATTGTTTAGTCTCGCGAGTGTGCATGCACACTGTTACGAGTTTCTTCCCCCTACATTGACTCGAAGATAGGTCACGCCGAAGTATTCGCTGCAGACCCTGGGGATTATTGTCGCTAAGGTGCGATTTATTAAAACAAATTATGTACTCTGAGGTTACACTGACTAAAGAGACAGCAGCTAAAGACTGTTTATGGTGAAGCGAGCACTTTTGAAAGCCCTGCTTAAGATCTAATAAAATGCATATTGTGCATTCTTCCATCATATGCACACTTAACATTACCATGGGTCTGATCACTTTATTCATGCGTCGGTCAAGTGAAACTGCGGAATTGTTAGCAAAGTAAATATTGTACAGATTTGCTATTTCTTATACGCATAAAAAAACAGAAAGTAAAGGAAATAGTTTCAGTTTTAACACTTTGTTACATAATACTTTTAATTCAACGCTAAGACGTGGAACTACTTTCCCTCATTCGTCACCACCTTTACTGGGCGAATGCCAGTCAGTTTAGTCCGCCCGTTAAAATATACGGAGGTAGGGGCAGTGACATTTTTCAAAGGTTGATTTAAAAAGTGCTCACTTTACCGTGAACAGCCTTTAAGCCAGCTGAATTTCTTTCCCGTACAAGAAAATATCACAGAAGTGTAATATAAAAAAATTTAACATGAATAATTATCGAATTGGCGTGTGGAAGGCCATCAAGATCAAGGCAGAGGCTGTTGCCGTATTGGAGTGGCGAGGATGGGGGCGTGCCAGGACTTGTGATCAAGGTCGTCAAGGCGAGTTTCGCACAAGCATGTGGTCGTAGTAGCTGCCTCGCTCCCCCTCCCCCCCTTTTTAATACAACGTGTCTTCATCGTTTTCCTGTATCGCTGTAGGTGTAACCTTGGCCTGAGTCTGGAACATGAGCTGGCAGATGCGGCTATCGAGTACCGGTCACCATCTGGCAGCATCCGTGGATGTCACCGTAGTCCGATCCCCAAGTCAGTGACGTCACGTTGGTGAACGCATATGCTCCTGTTCACACAATGAGTATGAGGGATGACTGCTATTCTTCATCTGCGAATGGCCCCAATCATTGACTCACGATTCGCCGACGCTACTGTCAAAGTCACGTGTACGAACGGCAATGGGGATGTTAACCCTTTCATTCTCACTTACATTTGTTGCAAATAAGTGTGATGTTTGGATGCGTGCTGTTTGTGTTCGGTGATCGGTTATGTGAACCGGTCATAACGTAGAGCAGTATAGTTTATTCACGGTTTCTTCCAACTTTTATGAAGCCCTGCTTAAGTACTTCCAGAATATCCCTCCGCCGCATGCAAACAAAGTTTAACCGATCTTGAAAACTACACCGAAGTGACAACGCATCGCGTTCGTGCGAACTCAGTGTAATAATTCATATTTTGCATAAGAACTATTTCTTACTAGGCATTACCAACCCACCTATTTTCTCATAGTTTTTATTTATATTAATTATAAATGAAATATTATAATTTAAAGTAAGACACAAGTAAAAGTTTAATTTAAAACAACGCTTTTGATACGTAACATATTTAGGGAAAACCAAACACGTCGGGGTGATTTTTTTCTCATAGGTTTGATTCAAGAAGTGTGAAGAAACTGCGAATAGTATACAGCAAGGTTTACGAATCAGTTTCTCACAGGGGAGATCATTGGGAACAGAGCCGCTGTGTACAGTACCGGCCAAATATAACTTACCTGTGCAACATGTAGACAATTTTCTAAAATGGGTATGAAATTGTTAGTTTTATTTTTCTACACTTTCATGATATAAAATAGAAGTTATTTAACGTATAAGTTGAATACGTCCTATTTGAATATAAATATGGTCAGAGGAAGTCTGCTAACATTCCAGAGTCCGTATTTACGTAAACAGTAAACTAACTTTAACGAAGACACCTGGTTTCGACAGTTATTGAGGAAAAAATNCAGAGTCCGTATTTACGTAAACAGTAAACTAACTTTAACGAAGACACCTGGTTTCGACAGTTATTGAGGAAAAAATCGGGACATGGCTGCGTCGGGGACACGGGGTTTTACGTGAATACATCTGCGTCAGCGAGTCATATTTTCTTGGGATATGGGAAGTAAATGGGAGTAACGAACTCTGTACTTGGCTTTTATGGCTTAAATCGACATATTTAAACGAGATATTTCGTTTGCACCATAATCATCGCGCTTGCACATCTGAGTCGCAAGGTATATAAAATTGCCGCCTGTCGCCGTGGGCCCCCACCCGCGCCTCGCGGGTGTTATTAGTCGCGTAGTTACTCTTACGTCGCAATTTTCGTCCCCCTCCCCCCCGTATGACGGATTGGTTTTAAAAACTTATTCACGTCAAAAAACAGTTCATAGTTAGTATTTGGAAGTTGCGCATGCGTAGCTGGCATACGTACTCTACGCCACGTTCCCTCTACCTTGTCGATGCGCTGTAAACATAGTTGCTACTGATGCGCACTGCGCCAGAATTGACAGTGAAGCTGAAACGTGTAACTTGAGTAGCCTCAGTCTCGTGCATCGATACAGTTTTGTTTTCCGCCTGGACATCCCACTACGTGGTTCGAACTCGTGCAGTCTTGGCTGTATCACCTCTTTCTTACTTCTGAGACACCTGAGACAGGCAAGGCATAAAACGGAGCCTGTTAGCAGCGAAACACTGTCAGTATTATTTTTTCGGCAGGAGGGGAGGGGTGACTGCGTTAGTTGGCGCTATTTCTCTGTAATTTCGGTCTCTTACAGTTTTAAACATCACTTGATCGCTTTCTGTGTTGGCGCACGAGTTTCCATGCAGGATTTTAGTAATTTGAATTCAACGCATTTGTTTTAATTTTCAAGTCTCCTCTTGCGAGTAATCGTGCAGTGATTTGAAGCTTGTAAACTGAAAATCGTCGCGGACACATAGTACACTACTTTATCAAGTTCGCACTTGTTCGATTTGGTGAGGCCGGTCATACACGATACGTCATTTTTTCTTCCGTTTGCTATAGACATGAGTACAGTGAAATGCATTTCCAGTTTATTTTAATCGGAGTAGAAGAAAAAGCGCATTATTTCATAATTAACATTACGCGAAGTTGCGACATATATTTGTAAAAAACAGCCTAACTTGCAACTAGCAGGCAATCTTAGCTGTGTTTGAAGAGTCCAAAAAATGCCGATTGTTCGGCCAGTTGTCATTCAGCATACAAGTATGTTCTACAGAACCGCTCATTTTCCCACGGGTGAAAGTCTACGGCTTGATATTGTTACGCTTGTGTTTTTCATCTTGGATGTTTCAGTTGCGAGGCTTTTAAAGCATGCTCATGGGGACAAAAAATTATACATATATACCTGGAACCAATACCGTACACATTAGTAGAAACGCTAGCAGAAATTGATGTGAAGTCTGCTAAGTAATTGGGTATAATGAAGAGCCGACATGAAAACACGCCAGGTTTGGCGTGGTATAGAGTAGCGCCGGCTGTAAATATTTTTGTATGAAAATGTTTTTGTATGAAACCGTTTTTTTACTTCAGTGCGATGGCTCTTAGCCTCAGTGATTTGGAAAAGGAGGGAATTTTAAGTTTATAGACAGCAAAATGATCCTTGCTACTTGATTACAGTGGTTGAACTGTATTACAATATGAGCCAATGAAGAGCCAAAAAAACTGGTACACCTGCCTAATATCGTGTAGCCCCCCCCCCCCCCCCCGAGCACGCAGAAGTGCCGCAAGATGACGTGGCATGGACTTGACTAATGTCTGAAGGTATGCAGGAGGCAATTCACACCATGAATCCTGCAGGGCAGTCCACAAACCCAATCTGCGCCAATTTTAGAAAGGGTTGTACGTTTGTCGCGTTTAATGATTCTCGTCGGTCGTCGTTTGTCCCGTTCTTTCGCGATTTTTTTTTCCGGCCGCTGCGATGTCGAAGATGTGATATTTTACCGGATTCCCGATATTCACGGTACACTCGTGAAATGGTCGTACGCGAACATCCAAATGTTATCGCTACCTCGGAGATGCTATGTCCCATCTCTCGTGTGCCGACTATAACACCACGTTCAAACTCACTTAAATCTTGATAACCTGCCATTGTAGCAGCAGTAACCGATCTAGCTGCCGACCGCATCGCGTTACTCTGATTTGTCCATACCTCTGTTATTTGCAGACACACGCCTATACCAGTTTTTTTTGGCTCTTCAGTGTACAGTTCACACCTCAAAGTTTTGCACAGTCTGCCATTACAGAAGAAATTCTCAAGTCTGGCGTGGTATTATGTACATACAGTGTGTATTTTCAATCCATACTTTATCTTGGGTCGTAAGAAACCTAGTAACTCAGTAATCCTAGTGGCGCAAAACATTTTTTGAGGCATGTACTTAAGCTAGGGAGTGGCTAGAATCCCTTTCTCTCCTTACTCTCCTTACTCTGATGCTTGTGCGGTAGCTGTCAGGCGGTAGGAGCTATGTTTTATGTTTCTTCGGTGTGGACTTTTTTCCTGATCAAGTTCAGAGAAACTGTTGTGTCTTCGTGAAGTGTTGGCGCCAGCTCGTACAGCAAGTCCACCCTTACCATCCAACTCCCTCTTCACGTTAAAAACCATCCTTAACTTCAGTTCCATGCCATGTCGTTCTTTCCACCTCCCCTTTTGTGCAGCACTCTCCAGGCCGGCGTCGTTACGTCCCATTATTGCCTGCCCTTGCGTATCGCTTCTAGCTGCCCGCGTCCTTAACCCGCGTCTCATCGATATTTTATGGCTTATAGCTCGGAGCCCATCGAGACTCGAGTTGTTTCTTCTTTCCACTTTTTCTTCTCTCTGTCTCTCTCATACTCTGATTCGTTTCATCCCTCCTATCCGGCAAACGAGCATGCTTGCAGTGTTCGCGGGCACTTGCCATCAAATAAAGATGAGTGATGGAAGCATCTTCGTCGAAATGGATGTGGAAGATTACTGCATTGCTGCTATAAATGATACAGCGTTCGACACTGGTCCAACATTTAAGAAGTATGAATTTCAGGTTTTTAGTTGATTACTTTTATATGCGTGTAAGGAGTTTATCATGCTTTTAATAGCTTTATGAAACATTATTTAAATGTCTCTACTGAAATATTTAGCCATCCGTGCCAATACAGCATCAGCTTGCACGAATTGAAGAATGATGTCCAGTTTCGACTGCGTTCTTGGGTGTGAGAATTCAATATTACCTTGGTATTTAAAATAGCTTATATTACATGGACCCTATTTTGGATAATCAAATGAAGGGAGCGAGCGGTATGAGACGATAATGAATGAAAATAACTTAGCATGAAATTTAAGTTTTTTTGTACACTTTACGTGTAGGCCAGACGCCAGTGAATTTTTTCCCCCAGTATTGCATGTACAAAATCCGTCGCATTAATTTTTTTGTAAATCATTTGAAATAGTCGAAAGAGAGTTTAATATTTTCTTCTTTACTGGTTAGAAATATAAATTTTAGTGACTGGCCGTCCTCAAGAATATGATTAGATGTATTTCGTGCAAAATGCCGAATCGACAAGTGACATAATTACGGTCGTTAAGCTGTAACCTTAAACCTACTAATTTTTTCTAACAGTATATTGTAATAAAGATATATTTTGTTTTTATTGTTCACCGATTTGGTTATTATTCCGTTAATTTTATAGTTTCATCTCGGAATACAGTTTGAATGTGACTGCCGGAGGTTTATCACACCAGATTATAAAGTTGTACAAGCAATGTGATATTCGTATGCAAAATAGGAACAACGGCCAAGGCTGAAATGTAACTTATTCACTAATGAAATTTGCCTGTTAAAAAGCACTGTTTATGCCTGCGAACATGTATCCGAAAAAGTTCAGGTTCCTTTGTCTCCATACAAATCTTTCTTTATGTCATCGGTGGTAGAAGTTTGAGAGCCCTACAATAAGAAAATCATACATGTATACTGTGTGGCGGCCATAAACACAGAGGTGACAAAAGTCATGGGATAGCAATATGCAAGTATACAGATTGCAGTAGTATGGCGTACAAAATGTATAAATGGGCAGTGCATTGGTTGGGCTTTCATTTGTAGTCAAGTGATTCATGTGAAAAGGTTTCTGACGTGATTTTGGCCGCACGACGGGAATTAACAGACTTTTAACCCGGAATGGTAGTTGGAGCTAGACGCATTGGACATTCCATTCAGTGTGCCGAGAATACCTAATTTCAGGCATAACCTCCCACCATGGACAATGCAGTGGACCGCTTGCACTTAATGACCGAGACCAACGACGTGTGCGCAGAATGGTCAGTGTTAACAGACAAGCAACACTGCTTTAAAAAACCGCAGGAATCAATGTGGGACGTACGACGGACGTGTCCGTTAGGACAGTGCGGCGAACTTTGGCTGTACTGGGCTATGCCAGCAGAATACAGACTCGAGTGCCTTTACTAACAGCACGACATCGCCTGCAGCGCCTCTCCTGGGCTCGTGACCATATAGGTTGTACCCTAGACGACTGGAAAACCATTACTTGGTCAGCTGAGTCCCGATTTCAGTTGGTAAGAGCTGATGGTATGGTTCTAGTGTGGTGCAGACCCCACGAATCCATGGACTCAAGTTGTCAACAAGGAACTGGGCAAGCTGGTGGTGGCTCAATAATGGTGTGGGCTGTTTTTGCATGGAATGGGCTGGGTCCTCTGGTACAACTGAACCGATAATTGACTGGAAAGGGTTATGTTCAGCTACTTGGAGACCACTTGCAGCCATTCATGGACTTCATGTACCCAAACAACGATGGCATTTTTATGGATGACAATGCGCCATGTCACTGGGCCACAACTGTTCGCGATTGGTTTGAAGAACATTCTGGACAATTCCAGCAAATTATTTGGCCACCAAGATCGCCCGACATGAATCCCATCGAACATTTATGGGACATAATCGAGAAGTCAGTTCGTGCACAAACTCCTGCACCGGCAACACTTTCGCAATTATGGACGTCTATAGAGGCAGCATGGCTCAATATTTCTGCCGGGGACTTCCAACGACTTGTTGAGTCCATGCCACGTCGAGTTGCTGCACTTCGCCGGGCAAAAGGAGGTCCGGCACTATTTTAGGAGGTATCCCATGACTTTTGTTGCCTCAGTGTATATCTGGCAGCGTAAATTATGAAAGGAGTATTTTTTATTTGCGCACTGGCATGTAGGAATATAAGGAGAAGGCGTTGCGTTGGCGATATGGCGGTGCGCCAGTAAACGCTCAGCACTGCAATTTCGACCACGCCATTGTCGTACCTTTTGTTTTTACCGACTGCAGTATTGTGAAATGGTATGTTCACGCGATCGGGACTGGGGGATGGGGACGAGCCGGCGGCCATCTTTTTTCTCCCATAAACCGTTTATTTTTTCTCTCAAACGCTCAGAATCGCCAGAATTTCTCTAAAAATTTAATGGTTTAAATGTATGTTGTTTTGTGTCAAGCAAAGGAACACAATCATTACAACTCGCGTAATGTATATCGTACCTGACGTATTGTACTCATTTTTGGGGTTGGCCCTTTTGATCATTCGTTCTTTCTCATGTCTGCGTGCATTCTAGCTTTAACTAAACTTCTTGGCGTGATAGTAACACTGATATCATTATTATAGACTGTGGCTCCATCAGGTCTTTTTTTTATACCAGTCCTTTATTGTTTGTTACGTGACTGATTTTTCATGTACAGAACTATTTCATGTCTTTTACACTCGGTTTCCCCTACCCTCGTGTTGGGATGACGGTGTTTATTTATATTAACGCGTACGTGCTTTAATGTATCCTGCGACTACGTATGTCTTGTTATCCGTGCAATTGTATACCCCTTTATTTTTAAATTTATGGCTGGTTGTTAAGGGTTACCAATTCTAACGATGACTCGGGCCGCCGGCCCTTGTGTTGGACTGATGTTAGTTTATATTACTATATATGTATTTTACCGTTACCCATGACTATGCACATCATGCACGCAGTACATTTGTATATATCTTGATTTTTTCGCATATAGTTGTTTGTAGTATTTATGCATACAGCCTGTATGTCAGTGGGCGAAGGGAGGCTAGCTGTTGCTGAGGGAGATCAGAGTTGGGGTAGACACCTGCGGTAGCAGACGGCAAGGTCGGTGGTGGGTATTGATGAGTGTGTTCAGGCCGATGCGTACGTGAGTGTTATTTCAAACCCTAGACTCCTACATGCAACTGTAACTTTGCGACGTTCCTGTATGTACACCTTTATTTTCTTTACGTGTGTGGACGGTTGTTACATGTTCCCCAATTTCAAAGGTTTTGAAATGCTGACCAACTATGTCTTTAAAAGGGCTTAAGGCCTACTAGCCCTTACCTTCTTGATTGCAGTCGGAAGTGATGTCTGTGATATGAATTTGGTGGTCGTAGCTTCGGTGGGTGGTAAATGTCGGCCAACAATGCATATAAGAGGGCTTAAAGTGTACTTGTCCCAACCACCCTTTTTGCCATCGGATGTGATGCCTATGGTATGCATTTGGTGACTATAGCTTCTGTGGGTGGGAAATGGTGGCCAGCTATGCTTATACGAAAATATTAGGTGTACTTGACCCTGCGGTCCTTTTCGTCTTCGGAAGTGATGACTATGTTATGAATTTGGTGACTATAGTCTGGGTGGGTGGGAAATGGTACCCAATATCCTTATACGAGCGTTTAGGACGTGCTTGCATTACCACCCTGTTCGTTGTCAGCGGCGATGTCTATGTTATGAATTTGACGACTATAGCTTCGGTGGACGGTAAATTACTGTCGATTATGCTTATAAGATGCATTAAAGATTACTTGACCCTACCGCCCTTATATTCATCAGAGGTGATGTTTATGATATGATTTTGGTGTCTATAGTTTCTTTGGGTGGGTAATGTTAAACGACTATGCTTATAAGTACGCTTACATGTGCTTGACCCTGCGGCCCCTTTCGTCATCGGGGGTGATACCTATGTTTTGAATTTGGTGGCTGTATCTTAACACGGTTCGGAAATTACATCCATCTATGCTTATAAGTGAGCTTAGGATATACTTGACACGCGCGTGGTGCGACTCGATGCTAGCGAGGGTGGGCAGACTTCGCTCCGTGTCGTGCAGGTTTAATGACTGAGAATGTGACTCGTCCCCGCAAGGACGCCAGGTAAAAGGAGGCCAAAAGGAATATGAGAAAACCAAGGTGGCAGCAGATGATAATGTTGGGGGATCATCCAAGATGGAGGGTTCGATGGCAAGAGAGATGAAAGAGTGTAAATAAAGGTGACCGGGAGGAATATGAGAAACCCCCTCCCCCCTACACCAAGGGATAGAACGGACACGAGAGTGAGGCATGCAGGAATGAGAGAGCATGAGAAATAAAAGACAAGATAAAATAACGGAAACTGGAAAAAATATGAGAAACTCCTAAGGGGATAGAGTAGGCGAGAGAGAACGGGTGTGGGTGAGAGAGATTGGAAGGAATGAAAGAATTTGCATGACAGGGCAATAAACTCGAACATTCTTCAGACAAGATGGATGGTGCTGGCATGGAATGACAAAGCGTGCTTGTAAATGNCAGGGCAATAAACTCGAACATTCTTCAGACAAGATGGATGGTGCTGGCATGGAATGACAAAGCGTGCTTGTAAATGATTGCACACTTCGGCGAACATTTGCACAATTTCCGCCGGAGTGTGCAAAAGTCATCCGCATTGTGCAAAACACTTTTTTGCGGGACATTTTGCTGGTTTTGAGGGATATTCTGGCGATTTTGAGCGTTACTGATGGATAAAGGGACGATTTTCGGGATAAAAGCGAAAAAAGATGGCCGCTGATTCGTTCCCTCGTCCCCATCCCCCCAGCCCCGATCGCATGAACATGCTACTGACTTCATTTCGAACAAGTGCCGTCGGCGTATTTTAACATTGACATTGTTGCATGACCAAACATTTTTTACTTAGTTTTGGATAATCTTAATCGAATATTAGATTGTGTGCATTTCCGTATTAACTTCTAAACCCTCGAATCAGTAAATTACCAGCTGTATGTTAAATAAAGTTTTCTTCTCTTAGACATTTATATTGTGCGAACACTTGAAATCATGAAGTTGTATTTTCGCTGTATCTTAGGAGACCATTCACCACTGAGAAATGTCTGTGGCACAACCAGCAACATATAATGTTATTAACACAGGTGTATATAAAGTCTTCAATTTTTCATTTTTTAGGATAGCAAGCCTAATCACTTAAACTCTTCAGTTGTATAAACTGTCTCAAAAACTGCCGAATATTTTTATTGTAATTTTGAGTAAACTTGCTGTGTAAAGCAGTGTATAATGTGATGATAATGCTCCACTCTTGACTATTGCGGCAGTCAGGATTTGTCTGTATGTGATCTCAATACCGCAAACGCGCAAACATGTTGTGCAGCTTCTCAATTAGTGGAAAATGGAATATAGTTTATATATAAGTTTTAAGTATTACATTGGTATTAGAAGCAAATCCATAATATCAAACAGTCAATTATTCCTGGTTACTGAGGTGGATTTCGTGTTATCAGTAGTAAATCTATGTTCCCGATTTGTTTGTACTCCCACACTTTACAAACTGGAAAGATTCTGCATGTGATTAGTGTCGTAAAGTTTTCATACTTAAGCGACTAATTTAAAAAAAATTCTCGGTTATTTACGTGTGAAACTGATATATTTGGAACTTGAGCGTGTTTAATGCCTACCATTTTCCGGTGTTAAGAAAACCGGATACATATCTTAATTGTTTACCCCAGCACCTGTAACATGCCAGTTAACAGTTTTTCATTCTTTAGAAGCTTTTTTTTTACATGTTTATGATTAATTATGATAAATGATATGCTCTCTAACCAAGCATAACATGACAGCAAACTGTATNATTCTCGGTTATTTACGTGTGAAACTGATATATTTGGAACTTGAGCGTGTTTAATGCCTACCATTTTCCGGTGTTAAGAAAACCGGATACATATCTTAATTGTTTACCCCAGCACCTGTAACATGCCAGTTAACAGTTTTTCATTCGTTTAGAAGCTTTTTTTTACATGTTTATGATTAATTATGATAAATGATATGCTCTCTAACCAAGCATAACATGACAGCAAACTGTATTAATATAGTGGTGGTTATGGGTATCACTGTCGGTGTTGGTTCCCTTTGTTGTCGACGGTAGTAAATTACTTTGAATGGCTTATTTGGGTTTCATTAATTTACATTTTTTTTTCTTCTAAATTAACGTTCGTGGAATAGTAACTGGATTTTATTATCAGCACAACATTACTTACCTAAGCTTTTTCTTTGCTGTTTTCGTCCTGTTGAAATGGTTTTTTTTTTCGAAGGAACGATCTTAAAAAATGAAGCCCCTTGAAGAAGAGTAATACATTATTGAATTTTATCAATGACGAGGTTAACCGAAATTTTTTTTTGGTTAACCTTTCGTTCGAAATATGTAAACGAAATTGTAAGTCATTCACTCTATGTGATTTGCACACGTGTATCGTGGAACAGGGCTGAAGTAAAATTTTAATAAGTAAATGTTCTCCCAAGGTGATGCGAATAATTTTTTGTGAATATGCACAACTTGATCTTGTCTCCCTGGTGGCGCCATGTTGAAGTGATCACGTTGTAAATGAGTGTTTACAGTACCGAGACGTATCGACGACAGCAACCATGTGGCAGTCACGATGTTGCGGCGTGTGCGCATCACAGATGTCGCTGCGTCGCAAGTGACTGTTCCTAAACAACCAGTCAATTGGGAGCTTGTTTCAACACTGTAAGTTTACGTTACCTCCATAGTGGGGTCAGTAGGGCGTTACTTCAGACTACATGATTTCAGGTTAGAATCCCAGGCGAGCCAAGCGACGTGGGTGCCGTTTTTAGATGCGAGGATAGGTTGTTCAGTATGCAAGCCGTTCCCCGGTTTGCCTGCACACATTTAAACGGGGACGGTGAAAATTCCATTGAAATAATGTATTTTGTTTGTTGAGACGAGTGTGAAAATAATTCACGAACCGCGGCACTGAATATGAGTTACGTACGTGCAAACCAGAGTCCTGCGAATCTAACTTTTTATTCTTATGAAACGAAAATGAATGATATGTTATGTAGTTTCGTGAAACTGGAACGAAAATGAAGAATAATTTCGTAAGACCTCAATCTTGACGAAAGTTTATAGAAATTTCATAACATTTTAGCAAGTTATTCATTATGACAAATTACTTGCAAAACCAAACCAAAAAAAGTAGGATATGGAGTATTTACTACATGGGTTCTTGCCTATACTTAAATTTCAGTTTTATGTACTTTAGTTATAAAATAATGTAAAACACAGATGATATACGCGCAAAAATTTTCTTTGTGGCTGCACTAAATGAACATTCATAAAACACCAGAATGAAAGTTTGTCACGAAAATGAAAGTTTGTCATTTTTTGATTTCGTTTCGGTTTCCCGAATATTCGCACAATCTTAGTGAAAACACTCGAAATATCACTATACAGTCTGACCGCCAGGGGCAGCTCACTTCTCACCGGCCAGAGTTGTGTTGTAAACAGTATCATGTCGATCGCGATGTTTATGTCCTCTGTCATCCACAGACTAAATATGAGATAGACCGCTTATTCGTCTTCTGCGCATGTACCCAACTTTGACCTACCCCAAAGGAACACAACTGTCAAAGTCACATGGTCAACAGAGATGAACATATTTGTTTATATCTTAAATTTTAAATGACAATCACGATTATATTAGTAAAATACTTTTACCAGTTTGAATTTCATCAAACTGCATTACAAATTGGATAGAAGAAGTATAAAATCATCTTAAAAGCACTTGAATCTAACTAAACAGTGTTCTAACCTCAAATCCAATCCACGCTGTTCTTGCTAGCCGTATTGTTAGAAAAGCAGTTCAATGTTGGGACACAGAGATTGGTTGTGCGCAGCCAGCGAGATCGGTCTACCTCATATTTAGTCTATGGTATCACTCAGTCATCGAGTCGCGGTGTTAAAGGAGCCTTGAACTGAGCTGTCGCGGGCCGTGCACTCTTTTAAGGCCCCACGAACTCATATGTACGTAACCTCCTTATTCTACTTCACTGCAAGTATACATGAGCTTACATTATCTGTCTTACGTGTAAACGTCGTGGAGTTGTTTTGTAAGAATTTTGGTATATTTTCATTTATGGGCCATTCACGGTTATCTCCAACTTTTCTGAAGCCATGCTAAAGTCCTACTTCCAGAATACTCCTCCGCCACATGCCAACAAAATTTAACTGAGTCTAGAAAATTACACCAAAGGAACAACGAATCGCATTCGTGCGCAATCAGTGTATTACTCTTTTGCATAAGAACTATTTCTTGCCGGGCATTACCAACACGCGTATTTTCCCCCTGCTTTTATTCATATTAATTATAAATGCAATTTTATAATTTATAGATAAAATATAAGTAAAAGTTCAGTTCACCCCAAAATATGGTATTTTTATGTTAACGAATGAAACGTTTGTGACACATGACATATTTAGGTAACAACCAAGTACGTCATACATGGGGTGATTTTCAAAGGTTTGATTCTAAAAGTGCGAAGAAACCGCGAATAGACTATTAGATGTAATTTTGTTAGTATAAATCGGTGGTAATCAATTCAACTTAGTGGGTGATAAGTTGAAGTGTTATATGAAGGTGGATTTAATATTATGTAATGATATAAAAATTGTTAGTTACATTCTCTTCACTTAACAAAATTTGTTAAATATTTAGTTTTATTGTTTATGGATGCTGTTGACTTTTTCTTATAATGTAGTAAAATTCCTGCTTTCTGTGTTCCCAAAGCTAGTGACGTAGAATAGTTCCTTTACTGACCAGTACATTTCCATGTGACATGGATGCCGTATTGACGGCGTCTTCTTTAATCTTCGTGTGTTATTTGCGTCGTCCACTCAGGCATGTATATTGTCCCTCCCTGTTCGCTGCCTGCAGCGAGACTTCGAAGTTCATATCGTCGCATGTTTCGAAGTCCACGGACGCTTTGCGTTACAAGTCGCTCTCCCCAACCCCCTTGCTGTTACAAGGAACATTTTTATTATTTGATATTCTTGCTTTACCCATTACTTTTTTTGTGAATTATGTGCGTTAGAATGTACTATTTTCCCTCGAAATACTAACATTTTACAGGGCAGAGATTGCACTCAGATTTGTAGAGAATTTCACTAACAGTGTGCGATATTTTTTGTAATACTCAATTCTAAGAATTTATCTTTCTGGAAAAGTCGTGGCTATAAACGGCAGAGCTCACCTCAGGGGAACGATAGCACAGTGTGATTTATATCGTTTTGCTTCTTAAGTAACAGTCGTGCGCAGCTGCCTGCATTGTCGTCTAAATAGTTGACCGCTGTAAATGTGATATTACTCCCGTTTTAAATCTTCGCTAGTGTTGTGACGGAAGTTTTTACCACAGTGTTGCAGGGATGTCAGCGTTTTCGTGTAAATTGGGCACAGGGTAAATTTATCAGTAGTCGCGAAAGAGCTTTATCTCTTTTCAGTTTGTTTATTGAAACTTGTGACCCACATGACTGAAGTCGTTAAGGTACCTTAATTTTCCCACGTTCACTATGATTTTCACAAGCCGGTGCTGCTATAGCATTCATCTATTTGTACGTACCCGTGTACAAAGCATGTGGCGCAAATTCATACATGTGCATACATTTATGTAAACATGCCTTGCTTTGCGCGAAACGATTTTTAAAACAGCTAGTATTTCGGGTTTTCTTCAGTGATTATAATCATGTTCTCTGCCAAGTTCTTATTAGCGTCATTCGCCCAGTTCCTTGCTCNCGATGGTAAATGGAAGGTAAACGAAATATCTCCTGTACTCATCAAGACTAAAATAGCGAATTGTAGTGCTGTATGAGTACATTGCCGGTGGGAATTGCTGTGGAGGAAGTGGGTACTCGCGTATGGTTTAGCCGGCGGCTACTACGGCTTGGCCGCGCAATATGATACACGTACGTTGCACAAGAAAGAAAAAAAGGTATCTCCCGTCCACAAAAATGCTTGATCGGCCAGCTGCGTACGCTATGCTCGCAACACTTGCTGCGCCTGGGAATGTGGTTCTCTGCTGTTAGCTAAATTCGTCGCTGTGGAACATGCGCAGTAGTGCTTAACACGTTTACATGTGCGACTTTTTTAGTGAAGTGATACTTTTTGAGTCTGAGTAGATACGACAATCAAGGAACAACTGATTGTAATTGGAAATTTTTTATATTAGGCCTATTTAAGTTTTTAGANTGAGTAGATACGACAATCAAGGAACAACTGATTGTAATTGGAAATTTTTTATATTAGGCCTATTTAAGTTTTTAGTGTGTCTAGGCCGGCTACACTGAGTCTGGTTTATCCATGAATGGTATTCCATCTTCATTACAGAGAGTCGCTGATGACTTTCCAATACTACGATTATTTTTGGTTGATCTGTGTGTATAAGAGGAAATATAAACGTAGTAGNAGTCGCTGATGACTTTCCAATACTACGATTATTTTTGGTTGATCTGTGTGTATAAGAGGAAATATAAACGTAGTAGTATGCCTATTGTTTCAATTTTAATCTTCACCTCATTCTTAATTTATGAAGTACTCTTATTTGCTTTATTTTTAATCTGGCGTGTACGCGGTATTTTTATGCAGCTCAAAGCATTAAAAAAAATATATATCGCCATTTTCCATGCCATGTCATCCGCCAGCATCTCTGAGAGGACTAAGCACACGAGTTCCTTTCGGCTGGACCTTGAAACTAAATTAACGCTGGCGGTTGCTCAATAACTGTCAGGGAGACATGCAGCCTCATTTCCACAGTTGCGGTTCGCACGCATGGGAATATTTCGCCTGGCGCAATAGGCTCGGTGTCCCGCTCGCGCATTGCG